>CM076577.1:945813328-946317881 GCA_034641835.2 Pinus albicaulis
GAAAAGTGTCCAAAAGAATTTAATTTTTTCTCCTAAAGTGACTTTATAAAGTTATAAAGTCAAATCTAATTTAAAAGTGACTTTAAGTGATAAAGTTACTAAAGTCTAATTTTAAAGTGACTTTAATAAAGTCAATGTGAAATTAGAAAGGAAAAGTGACTTTGGAAATAAACGACTAAGTGGGTCTTTATTAAAGTGGGGTGAATTAAAAAATAGAAAGTGAGATTTAAATGAGCATTTAATCTCAGCCCTACATCTCAATCTATTTCAGCCATTGGATTTAGGGATTCCCCAAAAGTCACTTAGGGTTAGGTTAAAGGAGGAAAAGGAGGAAAAGGTCATTCATTCTTTCATGAGCAGATTAAGAGAAGGAGAAGGAGAGAGCTGGAGATTTTTCTGAGCAGTGAGAAGGAGGAGGGCAGCAGCAGTGATATTCAGCAAATCCGTACAGCAAGAGCAGAGCATGAAGTTTGAGGCAAGAGGGCACAAATTTCGAGGGAGGAAAGACAACATTTAATGCTGCCCGTTTTTGAGGTCCATACAGCAATTTGAAGGCACGGAAATCAAGGTCCGTACAGCAGGAGAGAGAGGGTTGTTTTTCAACTGCATGCTGTAAAATCACAATCGAGGCTGCATTGCAGATGGTTGCAAATTGGGTGAGATAGCACGCGCGAGGCGGGGCCAGATAGCATAAGCCGATAAAGATGTTGAGGTAGACAGATGTTAATAAATTCCCTAATGTTGTCCGCATGCGCATTCAATAATAAGTAGGATCGTTTTAGATTTAATCTAGGCACGGAAACCGAGGTGGAGTTTGGCACGGTTTTTGAGATAAGTACTGTTATGAAGTTGCTGTAATTTTTTGCTGTGTAAATCTCTGTCTCACTGTAAAAGCAATATTCAAAAAATAAAGAGAAGCTTTCGAACTGGTTTTCCCCAAGAGTTGTAGGGGGTTTTTCCAAGGTCACCTTGACCAAAAATCACTGTGTTAAAATGTGTGAATGACTATTTTATAAAAGGCTGTATATTTATTTCGTGATTTTCAAACATTCGTAATTTTTTCCGTAATTTGTGCTTGTAACTTATTTTCCTAAACTTTGTTAAATGTATGGATATGGGAAAGGGCATTTAACTATAAATTTCTACATGGTATCGGAGCTTGAGTGCTGAAGTGCAGTTTGGGACAGCAAGGAGGAAAATTACAGCCTGCTGATTTTTCACTCAGAAAATTCCAGCAAGCTGATTTTTCACAAACAGCAGTTTTATCTTTACCACAGCAGTGCTATTTTTCAGTTTTAGGACAGCAGGATGTCTTTGGGACTAAGGGTGGACGATAGGTTGGATGGGCATACCAATTACAGCATTTGGAAGGAGAGAATGCAGAGTATCTTTGAGGAGGCAGAAGTCTGAGACATTATGGTGCATACTGCACAAAACCCTGTAAATGTGTCTACTGATGCTACTCAGTTGGCAGCATATAATAAAAAGAACAACAAGGGTAAGAGACTGATTCTAGACGGAATCAAAAACCATTGCATTCCTCATGTGAGAGGAAAGAGAAATGCTCATGAGATGTGGACAGCATTGTCCAATCTCTACCAGAGTACCAATGAGAACCGGAAAATGGTCCTGAAGAAAAAGCTGAAAACCATTAAGATGGGTAATGATAGTGCAGCTGGATATCTCACAAAGATTACTAATGTGAGAGATGAGTTGGCAGCGATTGGAGAGGCCATTTCACCCACTCAGTTGGTGCGGATTGCAGTGAATGGCCTCCCCCGTTCATGGATGAACCTTGCTGATGGGGTTTGTGCACGTGAGACCCTTCCCACATGGGAGAGGTTTTGGGATGATTGCATTCAGACAGAGATCAGGAAAGGTCAGCTTGGGGCAGCCAAGCCAGTTGAGCAGGATGAGGATGTAGCACTGCTGGCAGGAGGCAAGAAAGGCAAAGGGAAGAAGCAGGCTTCCACAAGCAATGGTGGGGGCAAAGGCAAAGGTAAAGGTAAACAGGGTAACACACAGAAGGACTATTCCAAGGTGAAGTGTTGGAATTGTCAGAAGATGGGACACTATGCAGTTGTGTGTCCGGAGAAGAAGAAGAAGAAGGGGAAGAACCAGAGCATGGCAACTTCAGCAGAGGTTGAGGACTTTGCAGATCGTTTTGACCGGGAGTTTGGGTTCAATGCGTGTGAGTCCTCTAGTGCGGGATTATCTGCCATAGAGGTTCAGAGGGAGCATGCATTTCCCTCGATTAGCGGAGCATCTTCGGGTATCTGGTATGTGGACAGTGGGGCTTCACGCCACATGACAGGAGTCCGTGAGTACTTCTCAGAGCTTTCAGAGAGTGGCACTGATGTAGAGGTAGTACTCGGTGATGACAGAGTTGTTAGAGCAGTCGGTGTGGGAACATTGACATTTCAGAGGGAGTCCAAACCTCCCTTGAAGGTGTCAGATGTTCTTTATGTGCCAGGGATGAGGAAGAACCTCATGTCCGTCTCAGCTTTGGAGGACAGAGGATATGAGATACTATTCAGGGGAGGACAGGTGTTGATGTATCCCAGGGGCACTCCAGCTGATTCAGCTAGAGTGATAGGTGTACGCCATGCAAAGGTGTACAAGTTTGCATTTCAGTCCCTTTTGGCATTGAGCAGTAGTACCGACAGCAGAGCTAGCAGTTCTGAGTTGTGTGAGATTTGGCACCGCAAGATGGGGCACATGTATCATGGAGCCTTGAGGACTTTGCGGGAGATCACTACAGGTGTGCCAGATTTCAGTACTGATCACTTTGATACTTGCAGAGGATGTGCGATGGGCAAGTTTGCCAAATCCCCTTTTCCCAGCAGTGACAGCAGAGCGACTGGGATACTTGATTTGATTCATTCTGATGTGAGCAGTCGAATGTCTCATGTTTCCTTGAGTGGATATGAGTAATATGTGTTATTCATTGATGATCACTCCAGGAGGACCTGGATTTATTTCTTGAAGACCAAGAGTGAGGTCTTCAAGCGGTTTCAGGAGTTCAGAGCTCTTGTGGAGACACAGACAGGTCGGAAGATCAAGTCCCTGAGGTCTGACAATGGAGGAGAGTACACCCTTGGAGAGTTTGTTGACTATTGTGCGGAGGCAGGCATTAGGAGGGAGCTCACTGTTCCTTACAACCCCCAGCAGAACGGGGTTGCAGAGAGGAAGAACAGATCCATCGGAGGGGCTGCCAAAGCCATGTTACATGATCAGGGGTTTCCATTGTTTTTGTGGGCAGAGGCCTGCAACACAGCTGTTTATTTGCAGAACAGGAGTCCGCATCGTGCCTTGGGGCACATGACTCCGGAGGAGGCTTTTTCTGGGAAGAAGCCTGATATTGGTCATCTTCGTATCTTTGGGTGTATCACATACTCCTACATACCCAAGGAGAAGAGAACCAAACTAGAGCCCACCGCAGAGAAGGGTATCTTTGTGGGCTACAGTGAGACCTCCAAGGCCTTTCGGATTTACATTCCTGCACAGAGGAAAGTTGTTGTCAGGCGGGATGTGAAGTTCGAGAAGGACAGGGCCTTTAGGAGGTCACGGGAGTTAGAGTATCTGGATCAGCCAGACCCTCAGCAGCAGTTGAGTCAGTCACAGGGATCCAGTGGGCAGGGATCAGGAGGATCCGGAGGTACATCTATGACGATGTCAGGTCCGTCAGTGGGGAGTGGCTCACCGAGTCAGAGAGGTGGTGCTACGGGCAGCATGCAGAGCAGTCCATAGAGCAGTTCACTGGGGAGTCCACTGATGGACAGTTCACACGGTACCTCAGCATCTACAGGTTCAGGTGCAGGCAGGAGGACAGCAGACAGACAGTCAGGAGTTCAGGCTCCTGATGTTGAAGAGGAGGAGTTTTATTCTCCAGCGGGAGAAGTGTGCTCAGGGAAGAGGAAGCCCAAGTGGCTTCAGGACACCTTGAGAGATGCCACATCTCTTGCTGAGCCTAAGAGGCCGGTCAGAGAGAGCAGACCACCTGAGAGGTTTTGTAGCTATATGGCAATGGCTACCAGCATCCTTGACTCTGAGCCTTCTAGCTATGAGGAGGGAGCTAGCCAGCAGGTCTGGAGAGAGGCCATGCAGGAGGAGTATTCTTCTATCATGAAGAATGATGTTTGGGAGGTGGTGCCGAGGCCCGAGGGCAAATCCGTGGTTACTTCCAGATGGCTTTACAAGGTAAATCATGCTGCAGATGGCAGCATTGAGAAATTCAAAGCGAGGTTTGTGGCTAGAGGGTTCTCCCAGGTAGAGGGAGTTGATTATGAGGAGACCTTCGCTCCCGTGGTTCGATATACTTCGATCCGCTCCATTATATCGATAGCAACAGAGATGGGTTGGAAGATCCACCAGATGGATGTGAAGACCGCATTTCTCAATGGCTTCATACAGGAGGAGGTGTACATTGAGCAGCCACAGGGCTTTGAGGTGCATGGGAAGGAGTCCCATGTGTGCAGACTGAAGAAGGCCCTTTATGGCTTGAAGCAAGCTCCCAGAGCTTGGTACTCCAGGATAGATACTTACTTGCAGAAGATGGGTTTCACAAAGAGTGAGGCAGATCCGAACCCTTACTATATTGTGATAGGTGAGGAGCCTCTCATTCTGGTGCTGTATGTGGATGACTTGGTCATTACAGGTGCAGAGAGACTCATAGAGCACTGCAAGAGAGATCTTGCGATGGAGTTTGAGATGAAGGACATCGGCTTGATGCATTACTTTTTGGGTTTGGAGGTGTGGCAGGAGGAGGGGCATTTCTTCCTGGGACAGGGGAAGTATATTGTGGACATCCTTGGCAGATTCCACATGGAGGATTGTAGACCCATGTCGACACCGATGATCACCAACCGGAAGAAGCTTCATGCTTCGGATTCCGAGTTGGTGGATCCCACATTGTACAGACAGCTGATTGGTTCCTTGATGTATTTGGTCAACACTAGACCAGATATTTGTTTTGCAGTCAACACGATGAGTCAGTTTATGTGTGAGCCTAGGAAGGTTCATTGGGTGGCTGCAAAACACATTTTGCGGTACTTGTAGGGGACAGTGGATTATGGTCTGGACTACAGGCAGGGGGATGGAGTGAGATTGGCAAGTTACACTGATTCTGATTGGGTAGGTTGTGCTTCTGATAGGAAGAGCACTTCAGAGTGCCGTTTTGGGTTGGGTTCGGCAGTGGTGTCATGGTTCAGCCGGAAGCAGCAGTCAGTAGCATTGAGTTCAGCGGAAGCAGAGTATATGGCAACCAGTCTAGCTAGTTGTGAGGCCATCTGGCTTCGCAAGATGTTGTTTGGCTTATTTGGTCAGTCGTTGAGACCTTTAGTGATTTACTGTGATAATCAGAGTTGCATTAAACTCACGGAGAATCCAGTATTTCATGACAGGTCAAAGCATATCGGGATCAAATATCATTTCATCAGAGACTATGTTCAGAAAGGAGCTGTGAAGCTTGAGTATAATTCCAGTGAGCGAGGGTTGCGATATCCTTACCAAAGCCTTACCGCGAGGCAAACATGTCTCGCCGGAGACAAGATGGGTATGGTGAGGAACACCTTCCTCGGTAAGAGGGAGTGTTGAAATTTGGTTGCGGAGGACGGTGGTTCCTAAGGTTTTGATCTTTGGCCTAGGGAAAAGTATCCAAAAAGAGTTTAATTTTTCTCCTAATGTGACTTTATTAAGTTATAAAGTCAAAATTAAATTTAAAAGTGACTTTAAGTGATAAAGTTACTAAGCCTAATTTTAAAGTGACTTTAATAAAGTAAATGTGAAATTAGAAAAGGAAAAGTGGCTTTGGAAATAAATGTCTAAGTGGGTCTTAATTAAAGTGGGGTGAACTAAAAAATAGAAAGTGAGATTTAAATGAGCATTTAATCTCGGCCCTAAATCTAAAGTTTATCTAAGCCATTGGATTGAGGATTTTAAAAAGTCACTTAGGGTTAGGTTAAAAGGAGGAAAATGAGGGAGAAGGTCATTTTATTCTTTCATGAGCGATTGAGAGGGAGAAAATTAAGGAGATTTTCATGAGTGAGAAAGAAAGAAAGGCGAGTGAGGAGATTAAATAAAAAGTATAGCGACATTTATTAGCCGAAATCACGAAGCGAGAAATCCATACGGCAAGAGAGAGGCATTGTTAGAAAGGGAGCCATGAAAATCGAGGAAGAGTGCGGCGGCATTAAGCACGAAAGGTTAAGGCGATACGGGCACGGAAATCGAGAAGTGTTGCTGATTTTCGGCACAAAAAACCGACAAGGACAACTTTATTTGATTTCAAGGCTATTTATGGGCACAAATTTCGAGGGGGCTGTTTGTGCAGTCCGTACGATCGGGGTTATAGTATCGTACAATTGATTCGACTCGTTTTCCGAGTTGGTCGTCTGACATTTATTGTTGTCTTTAATGCTATAATAATTTGTTTTGCAAGTTGTTGATTTGGCACAATTTCGAGGGCGGTGTGCAAGCACGAAAATCGAATAGATACGTAAATTTGGTTGCTGATTTTCTTGTGTTTTTACATTTCCCCTTTGTAAAAGCAATATTCAAAAAATAAAGAGAAGCTTTCGAACTAATTTTCCCCAAGAAGTTGTAGGGGGTTTTCGGTCAAGTTGACCAAAAATCGGCATGTCTATTTTCTCTTGTGGCTGATTTATTTTTTAGTTTATTTACGCATTTGTGTGAAATTTCCGAGAATTTGTGTTTCAAAAAAATATTTATTTTTCCGGCTTGTTGAATGTATGGCTATGGAAATGGGCATTTAACTTTATGGGAGAAATAAGGAAGCGAAAACGAGGTTGGGTTATAAAATTTCTACGGTGTAGAGTAGCGAGCGTGGCAAAGAGGACAACGCGGCGCAATGGGGCCCAAGGGAACGGTGAGGCCTCGAAGCATAAAAGGGAGTGAGGGGGCTAGCTTCCAAAATTCATTCTATCATTCATCTTCAAAATTTCTATCTAACGGATATTGAGCATGCTTGCTTTGTTTGGCTAAGTACGGAAGTGTTCGGCACGCGCGTGTCTCCCGGCGAAAGATCCCAACCTCGGCCTCGAGGGACTTCGAGTGCCCGCTCAAGTGAGGGCTTCATCATCGGTTTTCCAAAGCGAGAGATCGAAGAGCCGGCCTTCGGGGAGTTATGCGGTTCATCGGGAAATGCGGTCGGTCGGAGGGATTACACGAGTCTTAGAGGAGAGCAACTCTAGGAGTGAGGGAGATTCAAGAGTTTCGGTCACGAGAAGTGTGAGGGGATCGGCCCTTCACAGGTTGTGTTTTGGAGCGGTGGGGGCCAACATTTCCAATTGATCGGTCCGGAGGCCGGCGTACTCACCGAGTGCGTAATTTTCCCAAGGGGGTCGAGTGCAGGGGTCAACCTTTCGAAAATTCCATCTAGGCTTTCCAGGTTTTGGGAGGAGAGTTCATAGTCGGAGTTCGAATTTTCGAGCGAGAGACGACCCCAAAACGGCTCCATTCCGGCGAGTAGCAACACTTTCTGACAACGATGGCGACCCGAGTTACGCAATCATGAAAGCCGGCCATTCCATAGCGGGGGTTTGGAGAGATATTTCGGCGTGCCTTGAGTAAGCCAAGGTGCCAATATTTTGATCACCTTTTATTACTCATTCCCTATTTCCGGAGAAATACAATAAAATGGCTCGAGCGTTTAAAGTGTTTGCGGTAGTTTTTATGGTGCATCTCTATTTGATGCGATTTTGTTTATGTTTCTTTGTATTCTTGTTTATTTCCTATTCGGAATATTACGGTGGTATCGAGCTCATAGAATTGGCTCGGCTGTGGAGCGAGATGGAGTCTATGACACTTAGAGACAAGGAGCCACATCACTTACCGGAAGCGAGCGATGCGGGGGGTAGAGAACGGAGGCTCGAGCGCACATTTAGTGAAGGGACGTAACGATGGGGAAACGGAGGAGTGTTGAAATTTGGTTACCGGAGGCCAGGTGGTTCCCTAAGGCTTTGATCTTTGACCTAGGGAAAAGTGTCCAAAAATTTAATTTTTCTCTAAAGTGACTTTATAAAGTTATAAAGTAAAATCTAATTTAAAAGTGACTTTAAGTGATAAAGTTACTAAAGTCTAATTTTAAAGTGACTTTAATAAAGTTAATGTAAAATTAGAAAGGAAAAAGTGACTTTGGAAATAAATGACTAAGTGGGTCTTTATTAAAGTGCGGTGAATTAAAAAAAAATAGAAAGTGAGATTTAAAGAGCATTTAATCTCGGCCCTAGATCTAAAGTTATTTCAACCATTGGATTTGGAGATAACCCAAAAGTCATAGAGTTCTATTAAAGGAAGAAAATGAGAGAGAAAGTCATTCATTCATTAATTCTTTCGTGCGCGAGATTGAGAGAAGGAGAAGGAGAAGTTGAAGAGAATTTTTACGGCGGTGAGAAGAAGGAGGGCAGCGACGTGGCTTTACGACCGTCCATACGACGGTGAAACTGAAGTTCGAGGAGCAGAGTGGGCACGAATTTCGAGAGAAAAGCTGCAGTTTCGAGGGAGGCCGTACGGCCATTCGCAGAGCATTGTTTTCGAAGTTGTTTGTACGATTTTGAAGGCTCTAATTTCTGCTGTAATTTTTCTTTTGTGGGCACGGAAACCAAGGTGGAGTTTGGCACGGTTTTGAGATAAGTTAAATTTCGAAGTTGCTGTAATTTTTTGTGTAAATTTTGCATCTTTGTAAAAGCAATATTCGGAAAATAAATAGAAGCTTTCAGCCAGTTTTCCCAAGAGTTGTAGGGAGTTTCCGGTCATGTTGACCAAAAATCTGCTTGTGTTAAAATGTTTTGTGTGGCTGTTTTTTAATGTTTGCTGATTTTTATTTCTGCAATTTCCCATGCTTGTGAAAATTTTCCGGAAATTGTGTTTTCAGAAAATATTTATTTTCCGGCTTGTTGAATGTAAGGTTATGGGAAAGGGCATTTAACTAATTGGAAAATAAGGTGAAAGCTGAAAACAGGGTGGAAAAACGAGGGAAATTTCTACATGGTATCGAGCTTTGGGTGTTGAAAGTGCGGTTTGGGACGGCAAAGAGAAAAATTACGAGTTGCTGATTTTTCACTCGAGAAAATGCCCGGCGGGCGATTTTCTCACCTGAAATTTTATCTTTACCACGAGCGGTGTTATTTTCAGTTTTAGGACGGCAAGGATGTCGGTCGGTGGGATTGAGGGTGAAAAGATAGGTTGGATGGGCATAGTAATTACGAGCGTTTGGAGAGAAATAATGCGAGCATTTTTGAGGAGGGAAAATGCAAGATTATCATGGTTCTTATGAAGCTTTGTTAATGTGCCTATTTGATGTTGTTCGGTTGGCGACGTTTAACAAAAAAGAATAACGAGGAGAAAAACAGTTACGGATGGTATTAAAGACCATGTGATTCCTCATGTGAGGAAAGAGACATGCTCATGAGATATGATGCTGCCTTGACCAATCTCTGCTAGAATATCAATGAGAACGAAAATGGTCCTAAGGGAGAAGGTGAAGACCATTAAGATGGGTAAAGCTGATAGTGCGGCGGGATGTCTGCAAAGAAGATTACTAATGTGAGAGATGAGTTGGCGAGCGATTGGAGAGGTCATTCCATCCCGCGAGTTGGTGCGGATTGCATTGAATGGCCTCCCCGGTTCATGGTGCCGAACTGTTGATGGGGTTTGTGCACGTGAGACCCTTCCCATGGGAGAGGTTTTGGGATGATTGCATTCGAGAAAAAAATCGAGAAGGATCGGCTTAGGGCGACCAAGCGATTGAAACGAAGGATGAGGATGTAGCATTGTTGTCGGGGGGGCAAGAAAGGCGGGGAAAGAAGCAAGCTTTCACAAGCGGTGGTGGGGGGAAAAGGCAAAGGTAAAGGTAAACAAGTTAACACACGGAAAGGACTACTCCAAAGTGAAGTGTTGGAGTTGTCGAGAGGTAGGACACTATGCGGTTGTGTGTCCGTGGAGAAGAAGAAGAAGGGAAGAACCGGACCATGGCGACATCGGCGGAAGTTGAAGACTTTTCGGATAGATTTGACGTGAGAGTTTGGGTTCGGTGCTTGTGAATCCACTAGTGCGGGATCACCTACCACGGAGGTTCGGATGGAGCATGCATTTTCCCTCGACTAGCGGAGCATATTCGAGTATACGGTATGTGGACAATGGGGCTTCACGTCATATGACGGGGAGTCGTGAGTACTTCTCAAAGCTTTCGAGTGGCAACGTATAGAGGTAGTACTCGGTGATGACGGTGTTCTTAGAGGCGATCGATGTGGGGACAACGACATTTGATAGGGAACCCAAACCTCCCTTGAAGGTGTCGGATGTTTATATGTGCCGAGGGGATGAGAAGAACCTCATATCAGGTCTCGGCATTGGAGGACGAGAGGGTATGGTTGTTCGAGGAGAGGACGGTGCGCGTATATCCCGGGGCGCTCCCGGTGATTCGAGGTAGAGTGATAGGTGTGCGCCATGCAAAGGTGTGCAAGTTTGCATTCCCGGCGCCTTGTGGCATTGAGCGATGTGCCAGAAGCCGGCGAGCTAGCGAGTTTTTGAGGCAGCGACATTGGCACCACGGATGGGGCACATGTATTATCATGGGGCCTTGAGGACATTGCGAGAGATCACTACGGAGGTGTGCCAAATTTCGATGCGATCACATTGATACATGCGAGAGGATGTGCGATGGGCAATTTTGCCAAATCCCCTTTTCCCGATGGTAATATTGAGAGCAAGCGGGATACTTGGTTGATTCATTCGATGTGAGCGGTACAAGGATGTCTCATGTTTCCTTGACGGATATGAGTATTATGTGTTATTCATTGATGATCACTCCAGGAAGACCTAGATTTATTTCTTGAAGACCAAGAGTGAAGTCTTCCAAGCGGTTTCAAGAGTTTAGAGCTCTTGTGGAGACACGAACAAGTCGGAAGATCAAGTCCCACCGAATTCGGACAATGGAGGTGAGTACACCCTTGGAGAGTTTGTTGAGTATTGTGTAGAGGCGAGGCATTAGGAGGAGTTCCACGGTTCCTTACAGCCCCCGGCGAACGGGGGTTAGAGAGGAAGAACGAGATCCATCATTGGGGCGCAAGCCATGTTACATGATCAAGGGTTACTTTTGTTTTTGTGGGCGAGGAGGCTTGCAATGCTGCTTTGTATACTTACGAGCAGTGCACGTGTGCCCCTTGGGGCATGTGACTCCGGAGAGCCTTTTCTGGGAAGAAGCCGATGTTGGTCGCCGTGTCTTTGGGTGTATTGCATACGTACATACCCAAGGAGAAGAGGACCAAGCTGAGGCCACCACGGAGAAAGGGTATCTTTGTGGCCTATAGTGAGACCTCGAAAGCCTTTCGAGTCTATATTGCGCCTCGAGAAAGTTGTTATCGGGCGGGATGTGAGATTCCAGGGTAGGGCTTTCGGGGGGAGGTCACGAGAGTTAGAGTATACGGGTCGACCAGGACCCTCGGCGGCGGTTGAGTCGGTCACGGAGATCCGGTGGGCAAGGATCGGGGAGGATCCGAGAGGTACGTCTATGATGTACGGTACGTCGGTGGCGGTGGCTCGCGAGTCGGAGAGGGGGTGGTGGGCGGCATGCGGAGAAGTGATCCAAAGAAACGATTCACTAGGAGTCCTTTGATGGACGGTTCACTAGTACTTCAACGTCTACGGAGTTGGGTTTACCGGAGGGACGGCGGAACGGATAGTCGGGGAGTTCGACTTATGAGGAGCGAGTTTCATTCTCGGGTGGAGAGGTGTGCTCGGGGAAGAGAGAGCCCAAGTGGCTTCGGGATACCTTGAGAGGAAGACTGTCTGTTCTTTCGCCTAGGAGGCCGGTCGAGCGAGACCACGAGAGGGTTTTGTGTATATGGCAATGGTTGCCAACATCAGTGACTGCGAGCCTTCTAGCTATGAGGAGGCAACGAACGGTGCGGAAGAGGCCATGCGGGGAGGAGTATTCGCTATCATGAAGAATGATGTTTGGGAGAGTGGTGTCGAGGGCACAGGGGCAAATCCCATTGGTGACTTCCGGATGGCTTTACAAGGTAAAATATGTTGCGAGATGGCGACGTTAAGGGGTCAAAGCGAGGTATGTGGCTGAAGGTTCTCCCGGAGGTAGAGGGAGTAGATTATGAGGGATATGGCTCTGTTATTGATATACTTCGATTGTCCATTATATCGATAGCGGCGAAATGGGTTGGAAGATCCACCGGATGGATGTAGAGAAGCTGACATTTCTCCATTAGCTTCATACGAGAGGTGGGTGTCGCATTGAGCGACCACGGGGCTTTGAGGTGCATGGAAAGGAGTCCCATGTGTGCGAAGTTGAAGAAAGCCTTTATGGCACCGGGCGCAAGCTCCCGGAGCTTGGTATTCCGGGATAGATACATACTTGCGGAGATGGGTTTCACGAGTGAGACGAGTCCGAACTTATACTTCATTTTGATGAGTGAGGAGCCTATCGTTACGGTGGCATATGTGGATGACTTGGTCATTAGGGTGGAAGAGGCTCATGAAACACTTGCAAGAAGATCTTGCGGCGGAGTTTGAGATGAAGGACATCGGCAAGTGCATTACTTTTGGGTTTGGAGGTGTGGCGGGGAGGAGGGGCATTTTTGGGGGCGGGGGAAGTATATTGTGGACATCCTTGGCGAGATTCCACATGGAGGATTGTAGACCCATGTCGACACCCCGATGATCACCAACGGAAGAAGCTTCATGCTTGATTACGAGTTGGTGGATCCCACATTGTACGGACGAGATGATTGGTTCCTTGATGTATTTGGTCAACACCCGGACCGGATATATGTTTTGCGATGAACACGATGAGTGAGTTTATGTGTGAGCCTAAGAAGGTTCACTGGATTGCTGCAAAACACATTTTGCAATACTTGCGAGGGGATAGTGGAGTATAGTCTGGATTATAGGCGGGGGATGGAGTGAGATTGGCGGTTACAACGATTACGATTGGGCAAGTTGTGCTTCGATAGAAAAAGAGCACTTCGGGGGGTCTTTGTTTTGGGTTGGGTTCGACGGTGGTGTCATGGTTCGAGCGGAAGCAACAATCAATAGCATTGAGTTCGACGGAAGCGAGTATATGGCAGCCGGTCTAGCTAGTTGTGAGGCCATGCGGCTTCGCAAGATGTTGTTTGGTTTATTTGGTCGGTCGTTGAGACCTTCGGTAATTTGTGATAATCGAGTTGCATTAAACTCACTTGGAGAATCTAGTATTTCATGATCGGTCAAAGCATATCGACATCGAGATATCACTTCATCGAAGACTATGTGCGAAGGGAGAGTTTGTGAAGCTCGAATATATTCCCGGTAAGTGGGTTATGAGATATTCTTACCAAGCCTTACCACGGGGCAAGCATGTCTACTTGAGAGACAAGATGGGTGTCGTAGAGTACACCTTCCTCGGTAAGAGGGAGTGTTGAAATTTGATTCTGGGAGGACGGTGGTTTGCTAAGGCTTTGATATTTGGCCTAGGAAAAGTGTCCAAAAAAGAATTTAATTTTTTTTTTTTTTTTTCTCCTAAAATGACTTTATAAAGTTATAAAGTAAAATCTAATTTAAAAGTGACTTTAAGTGATAAAGTTACTAAAGTCCTAATTTTAAAGTGACTTTAATAAAGTTAATGTAAAATTAAGGAAAAGTGACTTTGGAAATAAATGACTAAGTGGGTCTTTATTAAAGTGGGGTGAATTAAAAAAATAGAAAGTGAGATTTAAAAGAGCATTTAATCTCGGCCTTACAAGTCTAAAGCTATTTCAGCCATTGGATTTGGGATAACTCAAAAGTCACTTTGAGTTCTATTAAAGGAGGAAAAGGAGAGAAAAGGTCATTCATTTCATTAATTCTTTCATAAGCAGTTGAGAGAAGGAGAAGGAGAAAGGCAGAAGAGAATTTTTTCTAAGTAGTGAGAAGAGGAGGACGGCGGCATTAACTTTCGAAAGGCAAATTTGTACGGCGGGCGAGCACGAAGTTCGAGGCAAGTGGGCACAAATTTCGAGGAGAGAAAAACTACGATTTCGAGGGCGGGATACATGACCATTCCGGCCTTGTTTTCGATGTTGTTCGTACGGTTTTGAAGGTTTGTAATTTCCCTGCGTAATTTTTTCTATTTTGTGGGCATGAAAACGAGGTGGAGTTTGGCACGGTTTTCGAGATAAGTTTTGTTTCGAAGTTGCGTAATTTTTTTTTACTGTGTAAATTTCTGCATCACTATAAAAGCAATATTTAGAAAATAAAGAGAAGCTTTCGAGAGCGGTTTCCCTAAGAGTTCTAGAGGGGGATTTTCCGGGGTCATGTTGACCAAAAATCCTTGTGTTAAAATGTTTTGTGTGGCTATTTTTAGTCTTGCTGATTTTTATTTACGCAATTTCCAGCACTATGAAAATTTTCAAAATTTGTGTTTTCGGGCTTATTTTCCGGCTTGTTGAATGTAAGGTTATGGGAAAGGGCATTTAACTAATTGAAGAAATAGGTGAAACTAAGCAGGTGGAAAACAAAAATTTCTACAAGGAAGATGTACACGATGCGAATGAAATGGATGACGAGAAGGAGTTTAGTGGCCTACAGCAAAATGCAACAAGAACTCTCGAGGAAAATAAAGGAGATGGGTCGAGAAGATTGGAGAGCCGAGACTACTTGAGACCCTAAGGGGATTTCACATCGAGGAAGGGTCTAGCACTTCTCATCACACGGGAGCGAGAGGGAAGACTATGCCCACATTCCACTATGCCCACATTCTTGATTGCAAGTACGGGAATGGGAGGACCCTACGAGCGGAGGTGGCTCATTACGGGGATTATTTTGCGGAATATTAGTCATACGGGCGGGAGTTGGGCCTCACTTTCCACGATTTCGGCCCCGAAGAGAAAAATAGTAGACCCCACAACCCCGGAATAGAAGGTGGGTACACACGGGGAGGTGAACGCAACGTACCATGGGCAGATTTTTCTTGTCGACATACGACGAGGTCATCAAAATGTTCGGCAAAGGCTTGGGTGGAAAAGTTGGACATTTACTTTCGAGTGAACCAAATGGCGAGGAGGTGGAGCCCATCAAGGTGGCAACACGCACCGCGGGGGGAAGCCATGACTAGTGGTTCGTCAGGATGTCACAACGGGTCATTTAGGGTGACGACGCTATGCGAAGTTCACTCGAGAGATCGGTGGAAAGATTTGACGAAAGGATCCCGAGAGCATTTTGTCGAGGGCGGCCAAGCTCGAGCGACCAGAACCGGAGACCTACATCTCTAAGTTCTTGAGACTTCCGGTGGTGCAGAGACTTGTACGCGGTCAAGAGGATTTACATGTTCATTGACGGGTTAGCGAGCCTCTACGTGGAGCTAGTCGGGTCTCACAGGCCTACTACACTTCGGGACGCGATTGGGAGGACAAGAGACTTGCGGGGTGCCTTGTCCCGACTAGAGCTCCTCTCTCCGGACACGGCATTCCGGCCAAAGGGGAAAGGCAAGGGAGGAGTTCCTAAGTATTTGACAACGCATGTACGAGGCACGGTCAAGGCGATTGTGTTTCGATTCTGGTGGATAGCGAGGCCAATCATTACTTCATCGATGCCCGGCTAGTGTGAAGGAGGGCATATCGACAAAGAGTTTTGATGGGTTCTCGATATTTGGTTCGGGTGTAGAACCATGCGATGCATGAGGTATGTTCCGGCATTGGCGATGACCATGGGGACATACAAATTGTTGACCACGTCTTTGTGGTTGACATCCCGGATACCAATGTGGTATTGGGAGTGCAATGGTTGATTACGTTGGGGTAAGGTCTATGGTTTGGGAGACATTGGAGATGGGTGGATAGACAAGAAGAATGGAAAACATGTGATGATCGAGCATGCACACATACCCTCCTCGGACGGTTTCTTACACGAGATGGAGCGGACTTGGGAAGGGACATGATGGGCGGTAAATGTATTTCGGAAGCGAGGCACGAAGCGGCAGTACACCGTGTGGGGTTAATAATGAGCCGTCTCCGGTTTGAGGACATACCATTAGAGCGACGCCGAGCGAGAGTTTGAACGCCTGTTGAGGTGGAAAAGCGAGGATCCCGAGCGTTGATCACTACACTCTATAGACACCCAAGGCCTCTTTCGGGATGAAATTGAAGAAGCGATCATGAGCTCTTGGCATAAACATCGAGCCCGGGCGTGGCCATTTGCTTCTTGGTTGTTTTTTGGTGAAGAAATGGCATTGCGGATGTGCATTAACTACGAGGCACTCAACAAAAACCATGAAGAACCGATACCCCATCCCCGGAAGTTGATGAGTTGATGGATGATGAGGGGATCGAAGTTCTTCTCCAAGATCGATACGAGGTCGGGGTGCCATCGAGATCGAGGTGAGGGTCGAGATGTCCCCAAGAGCGCATTCAAGTGCCACTATGGCCATTTCGAGTTTTTGGTGATGCCCTTCGGGCTAGCAACACACCGGCCACCGGTGTTGCATGAACCACATTCTTCGTGGTCAACTAAGGAAGTTTGTGTTGGTGTTCTTCAATGACATCCTCATTTATAGCGCACATGGGAGGAGCACTTGCAACACATTGAGTTGTTCTCCGTATCTTGGAGGAGCGACATTTCTATGCTAAGATCTCCAAATGCGGGTCGAGGTGGAAATGCTCTATTTGGGGCACATCATTGGTGTGGATGAGGTAAGATTCCATCGGGGAGAAGATCGGGCCATGCAGGATTGGACGGAACCGAAGAATGCGACAAAGCTCAGGATTTGTAGGCATCTGCACCTACTACGGAAATTTGTCAGGGGTTTCACAACTTGCGCACCCCTCACGGACCTCACCAAGAAGGGGCATTGCCTAGTGATACTACGCAAAGGGCTTTTGACAAGCTCAAAGAGGGTGATGAGCGAGATGTCGAATGTTGGCTTTGCGGAAGACTTCACGCAACCCTTCGTGCAGGTGTGATGCTTGAGGAAGGAATATGCGCGGTTTGATGCGGGGGGGGCCACCTTATGGCTTTCGAGGGCGGAAGCTACTACGCATGATGGGTTGTGTCAGGTATACGACGAGGAAATGCGGCCATTATGCATGCATTGACGGGGTTCAACGATATTTGGTGGAGCGCGGGTTTCGAACAGGCAACGCCACAACGACCTGCGATTTTCCTTGAGCGGCCGATTGCGGGAGGCGACAAGAGTGGGTCGATGAATCCCAAGCCTACGACTTTGACGATGAATAATGTCCAAAGGGAAGAACAACGTCGTGGCAAATTCCTTGTCACGCGACCGGCTGACATTATCCTTGATGAGCTTATGAACGCGGTACCGGAGGGCTCCAGCTGGCACGGTGGGTATTCGAAGGATCGCTTTACACGAGGTGTTGGATGGCCAGTTACAAATGACGAGGTAACGAGGTGATGGATGAGGTCATCTATTACGGAGGACGGGGATCTTCTTGACTAGTAATTCCCAAGCTCCGGCCCAAGGAGAAGATAATGCGTGCATCCCATGATTCACGCTATCGGGCACGAGGGGTTCACCAAAGACCTACGGCGCTATCGGTTCTCTTGGAGAGGACTCAAAGAGGACGTACTGCGACATGTCGAGAATGCAAAGTGTGTCGGAGGAATAAGGGGAGATGAGCCACCTGGTTTGCTACAATCACTTCCCAATGCGGAAGGGAAGTGGGAGAGCATCTCCATGGACTTCATCACGGGGTTGCCCACGGTACGGGCGAGATTACATCTATGTGGTTGTTGATCGACTAACATAGTATGCCCATTCTGCTTCATATGCGCACGATACACGGCTTCACGAGTGGCGAGCTATTCTTCCATGATGCTTTTAGGCCATGGTCTCCCCAAGACCATAGCTAGTGGCAGTGTTTGTTTCATGGGCGGTTTTGGCGGGAGCTCTTTTCGTTTGGTGGGTACAAAGTTAACTCCTAGTACACCTTGCTACCACCCACGGACGATGGGCGAGCGAGAGATAGTGAACAAGTGGTTGGAAGGCTACCGCGGAACTATGTTACGGGGCGGCGGAAGGCATGGGTTGCGTTGACTTCACCTGGGAAATCTTTTGCTACAACACCACTTTCCATATGTCTATCGGTATGTCTCCATTTTATGCTTTGTATGGATATAATGCTGCGACTTTTGTTGATGTTATGTTTGGAGCTAGCAAGGCCGCAGTCCAGAGGCTGGATCCAAGAGAGCCAAGATATACTCGGGCTCTTAAGGACAACATCGTTGTAGCATAGAACCGGCGAGCGTAATGGGATAGACGAGCGGATAGAGAGAGACGGTTTGAGATAGGTGACTTGGTCTACCTCGACTTCGGCCATACAAGCGAGTCTACGTTGAAGCAAAGGGGCTAAGAAGCTTAAGCCTAGTTTCTATGGGCCTTATAGAGTGATCGGGGGCGAGTAGGAGAAGTTGCATATGAGTTGGAGCTGTCGGTTGGGAGCGGGATACATAATATTTTCCATGTGTCATGCCTGAAGAAGGCTTTGGGATAGTAGGCGCAACGGGTGAGCTCCAAAAGGATGATGAGGGGCACACAGTGTTATGTTAGGAGGCTATTTTAGATACTCGGGAGAGACATTTGCGGAGCGAAGACAATCAAGGAGTACTTGGTGAGATGGAGGAACCTTCTAGATGAGGATGCCACTTGGGAGGGTGAGAAGATCACAGCAGCATCCATCCTTAGGACAGCGAGGACAAGCAACATTTAGGCGAGGAGGATTGTAATATTCCCAATTAAACGGCTAATTGGCAATATTAATTTTGTTCGAATTTTTGTTTTCTAATGTTTGGCTATAAATAAAAAGGGTGTTGGGACCCATAACCCAACTTAGGAGAAATAATATTCCTAAAGTTACTTGACCAACATGACATATTCAACGTAGAGACCACGGGGACCAGGCGGCGGCGGGGAGAGGGACGGTGCGGGGACGACGCCGTTGGCGACCCAATGGCGGTCATGGGCCGGGCGGCCCGGTGGCGGGGGTGGGTGGGGGCCGGCGCGAGTAGGCGGGGGCGGCGTGGCAAGAGGACGATGCGCGCGCGATGGGGCCCAAGGGAATGTTGGGGACTCAAATATAAAAGGAGTGAGGGCCTAGCTTCTCATTCATTCTATCATTCATCTTCATAAATTATGTCTAACGGATATTGAGCTGCTTGCAACTGTTTCGTAAGTCTACAAGTGTTGTTCAACAGCGGGTGTCTCAGGAGATCCCAACCTCGGCCTCGGGGGATTCGAGTGCCTACTTAGGTGAGGAGCTTCATTATCGGTTTTCGAGCGAGAGGTCGAAGAGCCGGCCTTCGAAAGGTTACGCAATTCATCGGGTAGCGCGGTCACTCGGAAGGGATTACGCGAGTCTTGGGGAGAGCGATAGGAATGAGGAGATTCGGGAGTTTCGATGCGGGATAAGTGTGAGGGGATCGGCACTTCACAAGTTGTGTTTTGGAGAAGTGAGAGGCCGGCATTTCCGATTGATCGGTCCGGAGAGCCGGTGTACTCACCCGGAGATACAACGTAATTTTCCCAAGGGGTCAAATTCGAGTCGACCTTTACGAATTCCTTCTGGATTTTAAAATTGTTTTTAGGAGAGAGTTCATAGAGTGAGTTTCGAGAATTTCGAAGTAGAGGCTTATTTAAAGAGCGGCTCCATTCCAACCCGGTAGTAGCACTCGGCCCAACAACAACGACCCGATTGTTACGCAATCACTAGAGGGCCGACCATTCCATAGCGAGGGTTTGGAGAGATATTTCCAACTTTCCTTGAGAAAAAGCCAAGGTGCCATCATTACGATCACCTTTTGTACTCATTCCCTATTTCCGGAAATATAATAAAATGGCTCGACTTTTTTGAAATGTTTACTTGATGATTTTTATGGTGCATCTCTATTTGTTGTAGTTTTGTTTATGTTGCTATGTATTGTTGTTTATTTCCTATTCGGAATATTACACTTTCCTTATAGAGTCGAGAGAAATCCAATTCAAATACATATACTTCGGTAACTAGCTCCTTCCTATTGAAAAATGTGTAACTAGGTTCAAAATCTTCATAAGTATGAAATGTATTTTTGATTCTTGTAAATTATTAAATGAAAGAAAAAATTATTATTATTATTTTGGAGCATGGGTTTCAAGCACAAAGTCTTTTATTTTATAGATTGACACCCATTGAGTGCTTCTAGGGTTTGTCCTAAGTCAAAGAGTCAAAAGAGTCATTGTCATAAGTTGAAGACCCCACTAGGCATATTGTAACTTGTGAAAATTATTTGTCTTTAAAAGTGTCGGAATACCCCTCAAGACCGATTTGTCTGGCGAGTTGGCAAGTCGGCCTAAAAGGAAGAGCCACATGCATCTTGAGGAGCCTATATGAGAAGACTCGTGCTCATGAGACACACCCACTCATCCCACTCATTCTAGCGAGGGAAGAGGAAGAGAAAGCCGCGAAGAAGAAGAAGGATGAAGGAGATTTGTTTTTGGGCTAATTCTCTCTCTCATGTGCTAAAGAGGACTAGGGTTTTACTGCCAATGGAACCTAGGGCATCCATCGCAAGTTCGATCTTGGAGAAAGAAGGCAAGAAGGTCAGCGAAGGTCACCAGGGTTACTCTCAAGCTCCGGTGGGAAAGAAGACAAGTGAAGGTCGGAGGAGGGCTACGAAGAAGATCGAAGTTCCCACATGTGGCGTGCTTGTTGCCAGGGGGCCAAAATTTGAGATCTACGATGAAATGAAAATCTTGCGGCGAGGAGGTCGAAAAGGTGCTGTTTGTAAGGGTTATTTGGGTTTGACTAGATCGAAGTTGGCACACCATACGAAGATGTTAGTCTTGGTCTTGGAAGGTATTGGTCTAGGTCTTAAGGTCATGGAATTCTTCAATTGAAAAATCTATAAGGAAGAAGATAATTAAGGGTTTTCCTCTCGAAGGGAGAGTTTTGGCCTTGGCTTCTTGACCTATATATTGTGTCATTGTTCTTGTTTTGGTAGTTGTTTGATGCTTCACACATATAATAATAAGGAACAAAGCTAATAAGTAAAGGAACCACAAGCGGTTATCAAGTAAAGAGAATTAATCATAATCATTGCCCTATAGAATTCCCAACATGTTATCGAGCTAAGGTTGGCTAAGGGCATCATGAATATCTTCTCTTCAATGAAGAAGTTCATCGAGGAATGTTCAAAGGTAGCAAGCTATCTCAAGAAAGGCATCAAGGAAACATGGAGTCTCTTATTCTCTACAAAGAAAGAAGTAATCGAGGAAAAGGATGAGAAGGTCTCTTTTCGGCACTCACTAGCACATTCAAGAAGAAAGCATTTGGGTGTTTGATAGTGGTGCATCTAGGCACATGACAAGTCATCACAACCAATTGAAGACTTTATCGAAAGGGAAAATCTTCTTATTCGGTGGAACTTGGAGATAACAAAAGCTACCATGTAAGAGGTATTGGATCAACCTGCAGAGCTAGAGAATGGAAGCACATTCACCTCAACAACATTCTATTTGTTCCAAGTTTTGCATAAGAACTTACTTTCCATTTCAAGTCTACGGGATACGGGTGATAGAGTAGCCTTCATTGATGGAAAGGTTGTCGTATGGAGTAAAGACTCAAGTATAGAAAATGCTAAGAGTAATTGGTATTCGAGAAGGAAGACTTTACGGGCTAATATCTCCTCTAGCTCAAGCTTTGGTTCACATTGAAATTAGCCCATGTGAACTATGGCATAGAAGATCGGTCATCTTCATTTCCAGATCCTCCCATCTAAATTCCCTAGTAGATGGAATGCCCAAGTTGAAAGAAGATATGGAGTATGTAGGGGTTGTGCATTAGGTAAGGAATATCAAAGATACATTTGCAGCTCGTTTTCTAAAATCAAAAGAAATCTAGATCTCATTTCACTCTGAATAATAAACCATTGGCCTATGACTCTAAATCTCTTGGAGGTCATCTCTATTATGTCACATTTTTAGATGATCATTCAAGAAAGGAACTGAGTTTACTTGGCAAAACCAAGGATGGTATTTACAAAATTTCAAGAATTCAAAGCTAAAGTGGGGAAAACCTTACGACGAAGTAAAGGAACTAAGATCAGGTAATGGAGGAGAATATGCATCCAAGGAGATTCTAGCATTTTGTGGGAAGTTTGGATTAAGAGGGAGTTGATGGTCTCATATAATCTGAGAAAAATGGAGTTGCGAGAATGAAAGAAGCAGGAGCCATTGAAGAAAGTTTGAAGGCGATGTTACATGATTAAGATCTACAAAATTTTGTGGGGAGAAGCTACAAAGACAATTGTATATATTCAAAATCGAAGTCCCCACGGAGTCTGAACAAGACTCTCGAGGAAGTATTCACGGGGAAGAAACCGGTGTAGATCATCTCCATATCTTTGGGTGTCCGGTATATATTCATGCAAAGGACAAAAGAAGTTGGATCCATCGAGCATGAGAAGAACATTTGTTGGTTACGACAATTCCTCTAAGGCCTATAGAATATACATAAAGGAAGGACATCATATAGAAGCAAGTCAAGATGTCATATTTCACGAGAGTATCGCATTCAATAATTCTAAGGAACTTCCCATGGACTTTGATGACGAAGAACTTTCGGTGTTTGAAGAAGAAGTTAACAAGGAAGAAAATAATCTCATCATGAAGATGAGGTCCCGATGTGAACCCATTCAACCTGGTCCTCCCGAATCAAGAAAGAGACCAAATTAGTTTGAAATCTACACTACTTGATGCGAAGGTCATGGGGCAATGAAAGGCTCATTTAGAGAAAGAAAAGAAACCTAAGAGATATTCTAGGTATGTTGTATATATGACAAAATTAATAGAAGCGAAACCATCCACTTTGGAAGGGTTGTCGATCATCAAGAATAGAAGGATGCCATGAATGAAGAGTATCGATTTATAATGAAGAATGGAGTTTATGAGATTGTACCAAGGCCGGAAGACAAATGTTTGTGGTAACTTCCGGATGGATCTACAAGATCAAACATGCGGCGGATGAAAGTATCGGTAAGGATAAGGCAAGATTTGTGGCTAGGGGCTTCTCTGTAGAAGACATCGACTATGAAGAGACATTTTCTCGACGACGGGTATCACAATGATTCGATCATTGGTCTCTCTACTTAGAGTATTGATGGGATGGAACATCCATCAAATGGATGTCAAGGCTTTGTGTTTCTAAATGACACGATTGATGAGAGAGTTTGTATAGAGAAACCCTTAGTTACTGAAATTAAAGACGAGAAGGCATATGTTTGTAGATTGAAAAAAGCATTATATGGCCTCGAAATGACACCAAGGGCATGGTATGTTAGAATGGATGCATACCTACAACGAATAGGCTTCACAAAAGTTCTATTGATCTAAACCTTTATATCGAGGTTGTAGATGGAGAACCTACAATCATTCTTACGTATGATGATCTTCTCTTAACAAGTGTAGAAGTTTGAATTGAAGAATGCAAGAAGCAACTAGCAACAAAATTTGACATGAAGGATTTGATACCACTCAAACTAGCATGGGACCTAAAAGGGACTCCTAAAGGGACAACTACGGGTCGAGCGCAACGATGGAGACTTCGCCTGTCACCTTAGCTAAGTGTTAAATTTGGACAACTAGGTCCAAACTCCATGTTGTGATGCTCAAATGAAGATACGGAAGTATTTTTAGTGGATTTCTCTTTCGGAGAGGTGTAAGATCCATATAAAATTTATCTAAATCCGATGAGCATAACATTTATTTTGAATTTATTATTTATAATAAATTATATGTGCGAGTCGGCCTTAAGGTTTTACACCCCCGGTAGATGTGTCACACACCTCAATGATGTATATAAATACGATCAAAGTTGGATAGCATTTCACACTCACTCGACACACATCTTCTCTTACGATTTAGTACGAGCTCCTTGGAGGACGGAATTCAGCTCACACGTGGAAAAAGGACGAGTTTGTACGGCCAAAGAAGAAGGACGCGGTTAACTGCGGCTAGGGTTTCTGAGAGTTTGACCGAGCGTTGACTTTGGTCAACGCATGGTTCAAAGAGGGCGAAATTTATTGGAACTTCGATTTTGGGAGGCCATACACATTGGCACAAGAACCGAGGTCAAAAGGTTGACCGAAGTTGGTGCGTTGACTTTTATATTCTTTATACTGCGTTGACTTTTCTGGACAGCGTTGACTTTTAAGGTTGACTTGGAGTTAGTGAGTGCATTTGAGGATTCTTTGTGACACATTACGGGTTGGTGATCAAGTAGACTTTGGCCGGTTGAAGCATCTGTTGACCGCCATAACGCACCATCACATTTTCCATGTTTAGGTTTGTCTTCTATAGATCCTTGGTATGTTCTATCGACATTTTACTTAACTATTTGAAATTCTTTGTACTAAAGTAAGATTGCATCAAGCATAGAACATCTACAAAAATTTACATGGTATCGGAGCAAAGGTGAAGACAAGCCTAACTTTAGCAATCACCATCGAGAAAATGGGTTCCACAAGTTATGAATTCAAGGAGAATGACAAGACGTAGTACAGAGGATGACTCCCATGCTTGGGGGAAGATGATATTAGATCTCTCAAATTGGAAGACCATGTCTTGGGTAAAGATACAAGAACCTCCAATCACTAACTGCTAAAAACAAGTATAAGAAAGGAGAGATCAACAAAGTTGATGATTAGGGAATCCATTCATAAAGTACGGTAGCCTACATCTACGAGTTGGGCACATCCAAAGAGATGTATGATGGCTTGATAAAATGTTCAAAGTAAACAATGCAAACCAAGTGCTATTCTTCAAGAATCAATTGAAGAATGCGAAGAAAGGCAGGGATAGTCTGTCCAAACATACTTTACGAAATTGACGAGATCGGGGAACAATGTTGCTAGCTATTGGGAGACAATAGCGATCGTGAGATGGTACTCACCGCATGGGAGAACTCCCATATGAATGGCAAGTATTGACACTACCATTCTCAATAATAGTACAATTCCTAACTTTGACGAGCTCTTGTCAAGATGCATGTGAAGAGACAAGAATGAAGGAATTCGAAAATGACGAAATGTTGCCTATCTTGCTCATTCTAGGAAGAAAGAACTCTGGTGGTCCTAAGAACAAAGGAAGAACAAGGGCCCAAGGAAAGAAGGGTAAGTGTTTCATTGTCATAAGAGCACGGTCACTATCTTCCAGAGAATGTCCCTTCAAGAAGGACTCTCCCAATAGTGATGACAACAACAACAACGGAGGAATGGAAATCAAAGAAACGACGAGATCCAAAGGAAAGAGGAAGGCCCCTAAAGCGGAAACAATCCAGCCTTCTAAAAGGTCTAGAAACTCGGTGTAGAGTCAAATATTGTTGATAAAAGAAATAGATATATTCTTGTGTCTGCTCTCTCTTGCATCCCACTTGAAACACCTTGGATGTACGGATTTGATAGATAGTGGTGCCTCAAGACCATCAGGTTCAAGGAAGCACTCTCGACATGGTTGAGAAGGATACCAATGCGGAAATTATCCTTGGAGATAATGCCACATATCTGGTAAGGAGGACGAGGGGAGCGTGACCCTCCACTTGTCTCAAAGACAAGTCCTACATTTGCGGGGATGTGTACTCTATGTACCAAAATTGAAGAAGAACCTTGTGTCTATATCGGCGGTGAAGACAAAGGCTTCAATGTGGAATTTATTGATGGAAAGGTAGCATGTGGAAGAAGAATCTCCAAAGAAGCTATCGTGATTGGTTTTAGAGTTGGAACACTGCGGAGTTGAAGGGGGGGGGGTCATGAAGCTATGACATGTGATACGCATGCGACAAGGCGGAACTATGGCACCGAAGAGTTTGGACACCTTCATACAAGGCCCTTCCGAAGCAAGGAAGGTGGTGACGGGGGGGATGCCGAATTTGGAAATAATCATGAAGGCATATGTAAGGGTTGTGCGAAGGAAAGCATACAAGGGGACCTTTCCCCTCAAATTGCCACAAAGATATGCTCCGATGTTTACCGTGGTCCATTCGATCTATACGAGCCATGCTACCGTGACATCCCTAGGAGGATGTTCTTACTATATGGCATTCCGCGATGACTTCTCCGCAAAACACAAGGATATACTTCTTGAAGAAGAAGGATGAGGCTTTCATGTGGTTTCGTACCTTCAAAGCCTTGGTGGAAAATATGACGAGGGAAGAAGATCGGAGTCCCCGAGGAATGACAGTAGCGGTGAATATGAGTCAAATGAGTTCGAAGTTTTTGCGGAAGGAAAATGTTTGGCATTAAGAGGGAGACTATACGCCTATACTCCTGAAGCGAATGGCGTTCTTTGAACGAAAGAACGGGACTATTGTAGAAGTTGCAGTGCCATCTTTTATGTGACCGGGGTCTACGGTTTGCAGCGGGAGACGCGCCTAGCCTCTGCATACATTCAAAACCGATGCCCTCGTGCCTTTCCACGGACTCCAAAACTCTGAAGAGGTTCTCAGTAGAAACACGATGTCTCACATTTTAGAATTTTGGGATGTCATTTTATTTTCATGTGCAGGAAGAAAAGAGAAGTAAGGTTTGGATGCTTTGGGAAGAAAAGGAATGTTTGTGGGCTACGAGCGAAACCTCTAAGGCCTATAGAGTCTATGTACCTGGTCGAAGGGAAGTAGAGATATGCCATGATGTCACTTTTGACGAAGATGCTTCCACGAAGAAAGCAGTAGATCTTCCAAGATCGAGGAAAATCATAGACGAGGCACGGAAATCAAGAAGAACGCGGGTTGAGACAATGTCGATGTTGAAGGACCAATGGACCTATCGATCCATCTCCTTCAGGAAAGAGACCATCATGGCTCGGGGACACCCTGCGAAGATCTTGGGGACATGCGCCCCCAAGGGGGACATTCGAAGTGACGAAGCCGTGTAGATACCAAGGGTGTCACAGGCTGCCATGAGTACCATTGTACAATCTGAACCTGGATCTTTTGAGGAAGCCGTAAAGCATCAAGTACGGAAGGATGCTATGCACGAAGAATATGAGTGCATAATGAAGAATGATGTACGGGATGTGGTTCCAAAATGAGAGGACAAATCGGTTGTCACGCGAAATGGCTGCAAGATCAAGCATGAATCTGATGGAAGTCTTGAAAAGTTCAAGGCAAGATTTGTTGCCGTGGTTTCTCTCAAAAGGAAGGTAGATTATGATGACATATTTGCACCCCGCGCACGATATACCACCATTCGATCAATCATAGCCCTTGTTGCTACGCGAGGATGAGTCTTCATCGGATGGATGTCAAGACCGCCTTTTTGCATGGTACAATAAAAGAAGAGGTGTATGTGGAACAACCTGCGGGATTTGAAGTTCAAGATCGAGACACTCATGTCGCAGTTGAAGAAAGCCCTCTATGGGTTAAAGCAAGCACCCGAGCTTGGTACGAGAGGATGGATAGTTACTTGATGACGACCACTCGGAAATGTCTTGATCCGAACCTTTACTTCAAGGTTGTACGGAAGCCTCTCGATGCAGTGCTATGTGTGGATGACCTCTTCACGACGAGTGCGGCCCTCTCATTCATCGGTAGAGGGAGCTGCATTTCTTTGAGTTCGAGATGAAGGACCTAGAATTTGATGCACTATTTCCTAGGCACGGAGGTGCGGCGAGGAGACACGGAGAGAGATTTTCCTTTCTCAAGGAAAATACATTGTGAAACTTCTAGAAAAGATTTGGTATGGTGGACTACAAGACGTATCCCTTTTGATGGAACTCAACTTCAAGAAGTTGAGTAAAAGCGGCCAGCTAACTGAGCCGTATTGGCCAATCCTACGAGTATCGTCAACTCGTAAGGAGCTTTGATGTTCTAGTGAACACCGTCCGGATATATGTTTTGCGGTGAACACTTTGAGTCAACGGATGGTTGAGCCTCATCATTTTCAGCGGGTTGGTGCCAAGAATCTTCGAGATATCTTGGGAGCACGATAAACCATCTTGTTGAGATACTGCTAGCAAGATTAACGACACTACGTGGATATCTTCGATGTCGATTGGTGGCGATTGTGGTGGATCGTAGGCACATCGGGATCTTTGCTTCAATCTTGGTTCTGTCGATTTCATGGATGAGCGAGAAGCGATCGATGGCACGAGCCTTTGCGAGGCCGAATACATTGCGGCAAGTATGCTTTGTTGTGAAAGCGAGTTTGGTTGCGAAAAGCTCTTTAGTGAGATGTTTGGACATGTGCTAGATACCACCGTGATACTTTCTGTGTGCCCGAGGTGGGATTCGCTTGGCCGAAAATCCTGTGTTCCACGGCCAGAATCCAAGCATATTGATATCGGCTATGTTGCCGGGGAAACGTGGGTGCGGGTGCGGGGACGGGGGACGAGGGGGACGGGGACGGGGACGGCATTTTTTGAAACGGGGTGCGTGGGTTCGTACGGGTATTTTTATATTAATATATATTATAAATTATAAATTATAATTTATATATCATATATAATACTATATTTTATAAATTATAAATTTATTAATTAAGACTAAACAAACTCTAAGAAAATGGCTACCATCGAATTCTTATCGGAAATTGCATCGGTGAAACATACGGGGTGTTTTTCCCTCGGTGTTCTTAAGCTTGTCATGCACATACATGCGACCACGGATTTGGTAACGTTAGAAAACAATCATTCATTAGCTGAAAAATGATGCAACGAGAAAAATTGTTTGCAATATCCACACAAGTTTCTGCGGCGGTCAAAAACAAGCTACATTTCAAAATCTACACATAAATTTGATGAAGATCTACCCATAAATTTAATGAGGGAATGTGATTTTGAAATCTACACATACACTTGATGAAGTAGGCCTATTAGTATTGTAATTCGGACTCGGATGATTGATTTTTTGCTAACTATGAAAACTGGGCGGACGGTACATTTTTGGGCCATTGTCTCTTGATCAAACTTCCTTTTTATTGAAAGTCCCACAAAAGCAGAAGTAAAATTTTGGATAGGTATGACGATTTTGTTAAAACAACTCCAAAATCTCAAAGCATGCATTCATGCTCTTGTCCTACAAATAGGCCCGGATTTATTAGGTAAGCGAGATAACTTTTTTTGGTAATGAATAATTAAAACCCTTAAAAATGCAACTATTTACAAAAGCATCTTATAAAGTGGGCGGCCATCTTTGGATTTCAAATAACTTGACGGGATTCAAGCCTCCTAACGCCTAGTTGCTTCTTCCATTGTGTAGCGTATCGAAGGGTCAAAACACCATATCGAGTTTCTTGTTCTTTATACGAAGAGCAAAGGAAATGCATATATGGAAGCATTCAAAATTAATTTGCATGGTTATGGATACACCCCAGGATGTTTGATGAAAAACGATGGGTTCTTCATACCAAAAGAACCCAAGAACCGAATTTTTTTTTTTTGAAGAACCGATTCTTAGAAGAACCCGGTTCGTTTGGGTTCTTCAAGGTACCCAGGTGCGAGCTCCGTACTTGGGTGCGGGAACCGGTGCGGGTTCGGGGCCCCACACCCGGTGCGGGGGCAGGTGCAACGTAGGATATCGGGGTACCACTTTATCCGGGATATGGTACGGCGAGGCAATGAACGCTCGATCATATAGGAAGCGATGAGCAAGTCGCGAATATTCTCACTAAGCCCACAGGGAAGGTCAAGTTCCTAACCTTAGTGAGAATCTTGGTGTCGTGGAACGACCCTATGATGTGGGTCCGTTGGACGATGAGCTGCGGGAGCTGCAGGGGGCTTTGGGGATAGCTTCTCGGAGCTATAAGCACTCACGGGGTAGGCTTGCGAACCTTATGGTGCTTCGCCCCCACCAGATTGTGATTATTGAGTTGGTTCACCTCTCATTTCTATGCCCATTATTCATCCTACCCATTGAGTTCGGGGCTCATGGGAAGTACCTCTCATTTGGCCAATGAGGTGGGAAAAGCTAGAGACTATTGTAAATGCGAAAGTGGACGCATCGAAGTTGCGTACTCTCTATCTAGGATGGCACGGTCCAACCATGATGCAGGATCAAGTCTAGTGAGTCTCGGACCTCCACGACTTCGGGTTGGTTGGAGACTCTTTGTGAGTGCGATAGAGGTTTCGGACCTTTGAAGTGCGAATGTGTCGGCGGGGGGATGATGTCTTTGTGGTGACCCGCCATTGCGAAATAAAGAGGCCCGACAAAGCAAGTTACGACGGGATGACGCCTGATGTTTGATTGCAACGATGGATGGAGTTCTCCCCTAGTTGAGAGCGGTGTTAAATTGGACAACTAGGTCCAAACTCCATGTTGTGATGCTCGAGATGAAGATCTGAGTATTTTTAGTGGATTCACTCTTTCGGAGAGGTCATAAGATCCATATAAAATTTATCTAAATACGATGAGCGAGAACATTTATTTAATTTATTATTTATAATAAATTATATGTAGTCGACTATGAGTTTACACCCCCCGGCGGATGTGTCACACACCTCGGTGTATATAAATACGGTGAAAGTTGGAGAGCATTTCACACTCACTTAACACACATCTTCTTCTCTTCTGCGATTTAGTACGAGCTCCTTGGAGGACAAATTCGGCTCACACGTGGGAAAAAGGACGAGTTTGTACGGCCAAAGAAGGACGGCAGAGATTGTTGCAACTAGGGTTTCCTCGGAAGTTTGACAGGCGTTGACTTTGGTCAACGCATGGTTTGAAAGTTTGAAATTTATTGGAGACTTCGATTTTGGGAGGCCATACACATTGGCACAAGAGGCAAGGTCAAAAGGTTGACCGAAGTTGAACACGTTGACTTTTATGTTCTTTATGCGTTGACTTTTTTTTTTTTTTTTTTTTTTTTTTTTTTTTTTTTTTTTTTTTTTTTTTTTTTGAGACGGCGTTGACTTTTAAAGTGACTTGAGTTCGATGGGTAGTGATTTGAGGATTCTTGTGACGTGCAGGTTGGTTGATCAAGGAGACTTTCTGGTTAAAGCATCTGTTGACCAAGTAACGCACCATCACATTTCCTGTTCTGGTTTGTCTTCTATAGATCCTTTGGTATGTTACATCGGCTTTTACTTAGCTGTTTGGGTGATTGTTGTACTAAAAAGTAGTTGCATGAAGCATAGAACATCTGAAAAATTTACTGGGCTCCCTACTCTTTATGGACTTGCACTAATGGGAGGAGACGATATAGAGAGTCACCTATGAAGGATAGATCATAAATGGATATGAAGTGACTTCAATGATCCTTTCCAGGAAGGAAGTCAAGAATGGAGCTTGTTTGCTCTTTAAGCGAGGTACAAGCCTTTCTAGGAGAAACGGAGATGAAGATTTAAGGGGTAGTTCAGGGAATGTGACTTGTAAAGGAGTTTCCCAATCCCCAAAATCATAGAAAATTTGATTCTCGAGTTGTCTTTGAAGAATTGTCTTTGATACGAAATGGAACCACACGGACCCCAAGTGGACCCAACCTAGGTTAAGGGGAGGGGAATTTAGCAACCAATGATGATCTTAACCTAAACGAGGATGGGAAGAGGATCAAAGAAAGAATTTCCACTTAAAAGGTGCCAAAATGATCTATGAGGGGTATAACATGGAACACGAGGCAAAGTTTGATCTCGGAGCTAGGGCTTTGGATATCTCGCAATCCTTTAATGAGAATTTCTTCCAGAATTTAGGAGACATTGAGGACACACCGGTGCGGTAGGGGCTAGGAGATTGAACTTTTTCTATGGCTACTTTGTCGAGAAAATGATGCCTTGGGTGGCCCGGCATGGCTAGACCTAGAAGAGAGTTAAAATGTGAAGAGAGGTTTTAAGGTGACCACCTTTTTGATTGGATCAATGCTATTTCCTTTTGAGGATATGGAGTCAAGGAGAATTATGAAGAAGGATCTCGTTTGCAGCATGGGAGACAGGACTCAAGATGGACATCATCTACAATCATAAGATCCAATGCGTCCCCTAGCCTTCCGGCCACAACAAGTCATTAAAGTAATCGGGTAAAGATCTTACGAGCCGTGGACAATAAGTGGACACTTCATAATGGCATGCCCTTCCATAGTGGGCTTTGGCATGTGCTAATGTCTCCAAGCTCCAAAGGGGGTTAGCCAAGTAACTTATTAGTTGATTTCTACCTTTAGAGGGGATGGTATGTGTTATCACTCTATAATTTATAAGATTGGCGAGACTAAATTATAAAGAGCAACATCAAAACCACTTGAAGCCTAGGATCTAGCCCTCTAGACTAAGAGAGGGATCTCTCTATAAGATTTAGATTTGTTTAAGCTTTCGATATTAGGCTAGTTAAATTAATTGTGAGAGTTTTGTTTGATTGTTCGTGGTTGGATTTAGGGGTTCCTTTAAACGAGTTTCCATTGGGCTATGGAGTCGAAATAGGTTAGGTAAATGCATCAAATCCCAAAGCAAATGCAAGGCGAAGCTAATTTGTGAATGTTGGTGTTTATAGCGAGTGGAATTATGAAATGTAGAAAACTTTTCGGTAATGGATTTAAGAGCAACTAAGAATTCCTAAACCATACATCGGAAGAAAACATTGAAATTGTAAAGACGGTCGGAATTAAGGCACTGCGAACGGTAAATCATAATCTGCTTTCCTCTTTTACAATTGAATTTTAAATGATACATATGAAGGAAAACGGTGGAAAAACATTAAACATGAATAAGGAAAAACTTCACCGGGATGGCACAACACATGAATTTTGCGGATTGATCTTTTATTGATGCTCCGGCTTGAAAAATTACAAAGCTCCGGATCAAAAGTGCTTACAAAACCGAGGTCCAACCTTCGGAGGGTTGCGGAAATCGATGGTTTCTAGCCCCTCCATTGACCACGCATCACCCTTTATGTTTCATCACATCCCCTCTAACCAAGCGCTAAACCACTTATCCTCCAAGACTAATGCGAATAAAATGATATATTTAAACTATTTGCAACTAATTGTCGTTATCAAAAGGGCAATCGGTTAGATTTATTACAAAGTAATTGAAATTTGATCTGTGTCTCATGCCTCAACGCGTTGCGGCGGCTTTTTTAACGAGATGTCTAAACTTCACTATGAAAGCGGCATTCGGTGTAACGACATTTTTAACGGATATGCAGTCATTATAAAGCATTAGTCGGTGTTGTGGCAGTCCTGTTGTCTTTGGCAATTCCTTATTTCTTTGGCAGTGATGCAGAACCTTTGAATTGCGACACAAATAATTCGTAAGAAATTTTGTTTGTCATCACGTTTGAGTTGTCATCCTCTGGAGTCCACATAAATTTTTCCATTCCTCTTGAAATCGAATCATGGACATTATTTCGTGTTCATCATCCATCTCGTGCACTTACATGTAGGCAGTATAATTTGGAAAAAGATGTCTTAATTCGTATTGTATAAAGACATCATTGTTGATAACTTCTAAAATGCTTTTGATCATGGTGTTCTTCATATTTGTAAGCTTCGATGTGTCCTTTGAAATCTCTGTGAGCCTTTTTACATAATCGGTCCTAGGCATCGGCTTATCATTGATAACAAATAAGAGGGGCAATCCCCTTTTGTTCGATTGGCTTGGTCCTATTGAAAAACCTACTCACTCCAATCTCAGTCGATGGCATCTCTCCTCTAGGCTTGTGTAACTAGACTCTTCTTACTACGACACCTTTTTTACCTCCAATATGGTGGGCTGCTCTATGCGACTTGCGGTTGTTCCGATTCATCTTTGCTTTTAGAATTCGGGAATGTTTGATGATATTGTTGGCGAGTTTTGAGGCTTGTCCCCAAGTTCATCATTTGTTTTCTCAATGGCAACTTTCACTAAATCAATTAAATCCCTGCATTTAAAAATCATTTTGAATTGATGGCCATATATCATTCATGGATTCAATTATATCCAACCAAATAATTTGTTTAACTCTTCCTACAACATTGGATGAGTTCACGAAGGGACTTTTGCAAACCTTCATCTAACTTTTTGTTGATACGCAACTGCGCGCTTGTGTCTTTGAATCTTTCCCTTTAAGCGCTCCTATAGGTCAACTGATTTGATCTTGCAACTTTTTAATTTCTGTTGTCTGTGGATATATTCTCCATTTCCTTGGCTTTCATTGTAAGTGCCTTCTTTGGTGTATCTTGTTGTTGTTGTAGATGCTAGAATCAGCATGGAGAATTTGCCTATAGTGGAATCATGGCTTTAAGTGCTTCTTTTGTTGCTTCCTTCACGCATCTCTTATTGCTTCTGCCTTTCTTTTATCATTTTCTCCATCTCACTCTCCATTTTCTTAATAATTTGTTTGTTAGGCAATCAATTGCGACCCATTTGCCTTTTGTGTTTTGATTGCTTCTATCTCCTTGGCCATAGGGTCATACATCCTTGGCATCTTAAGTTGCCTCTAAGCGGTTATGTCTGCATTCTTCTTCCTCAAAAGTGTTTATGCTGCTTTGCTATGTTTGATGGATTGTGCACGAGTTGCATGGAAATTAAATCCTCGATTTAATCCTTGAGTCTTTGGCCATGGAGGAGATCTTTTCCACCTTCAACTATGACTATGTGTTGGATAATGTCATAGGTTTTGAGAGACTCATGGTTGTACTAGTTAGTGTGGAGGAGATCATTTCTCTTGTCTGCTTGTGCATCCATTTGATGCAGTGGATGAATCTTCTTTGTGTCAAACTCAAAGAGGTCTTCTTGTAGTCTCTTTTGCACCTTTGGGATGAGGAATTTGTGCTTCTGAAGGCCATCTTCATTCTCCCCTTTTAGAGTCAAAAGTTGAAAGAAACACATTTTGGGAGAGTACTGCTTGTTTTGTTTCCAAAGCTGATTATATGTGTTGGTCTTAAGAACCTCATTCCTTCTTTTGATTTCTTTGAATGTATCATAGATATCTTCACTTTTGTCCTACGGTGGATGTAGGAGTTTTCACGTACATTTGTTGGAAAGGCACGGTGGCGAGAGGATGTTGAAATATTTGTTTGGCCACCTATTGGAGATGAACTTGGTGAATCTGCGGTTGTGATGACGAGTTGGTGGGGTCCTTCTCCTTTGCCACTGAGTCGATGTCCATACGATTACGGCCCTCATACATATTTCATTTGAATTCTTTCGTGGAGAATCCAATGTACATGTTGGTTGATCCTCCTGGTCCTCTTTCTTCCTATCTCCTTTTCGGGGTCCTTTCCTTTGTCATCTTGAACTCCTTGCATCTTTCCTTTTGTGTTTGAATTCCTTAAGTAGCGATGACCTGTCTTACGCACTCCGGAGTGTGTACGCACCCATTCTTCTTGGTTCATGTACTTTTCTATCTCCAATGTGGATATGAATGTAGGGTGTGGACTTGTTCTCCTGCACCCTCTTCTTGAGATGATCCCCATTGGATCATAGGACCAAGTGAAGCTAGGTGTGAAATTCATCCCCTTCAACATTTTATACGCCTCATCCCTTCTTTGCTCTGTTGTTGCAAATAAATGGACCAATACGTGATTTGATCATGAATTGTGATTTCCTCTTGGCGAGAGACAAATACCTCATACATTTATCATACGTACGTATATTCAAGTGCAAAGATTTTACGATTAGCTCGAGGCATTTATGGTTTAGGAAAGATGTAATATGGAAGCTTGGTCTCACGGTGATATCATACGCTTCATCGAAGCTTATCCTCGAGCCGACGATAGACATCGAACAATTCCAAGTACGACTCCGTCTCGTGGATTTTGTAGTCTCTATTAGCTAGGGTGATATGATCTAAGTCTACACGAGGATGAACCATGGGATTGAAAGGTTGTTGATGCATAGCCGGAGGCATGATTTGTCTTCGGTATCTTCTTTCTCAACACACGCAATGAAGAATGGGATGCAAGAAAAGGGCTTGAAGAAGGAAAATGATCGACACTAAGGAAAGGAAATAATAGAAGGAAGCATGAACGGGCGGAAAGAGCGTAGAGTGCAAGGAGTTGTTGTGAGTTAACAACTTTCTTTTGATGAACGACAGATTCTCTTCAGCGGGATTGATTGTTTGTCCCTGTGAATCAAATACTTTTAATTTTAATAGTATGAGCAAAGAAACTGCATACAGCGTGAATTGAGGTTTTAACATGTAATTGGGGGATGATCATTGAGTTATGGCATGGTCCATTGGAGTATGACCCCACCATTTATGGCGCAACGGGCTGCTTTGGAGAGCGATGTGATAGGGCGAAGTGGACGGATGACGATGGACATGGCGCAACGGTATTGGTAATGGTCAAACGAGATGTGGAAATTTGGTTGACGGCGAAACTATGCAACTTTTCGGGGGGGGGGGTCGAAAGGCGGTCGGTGGTATCGCCGGGGGGTGCGAACTCTTCTCGGCATGACACGTAGCGGAGACGGAAGTATGGGATACCACCCATTTCGGACCCCCCCCCCCCCCCTTGTTATAATTCGAGGGTGAGGGGGGGCCAAAAGGGTTGAGGAGCGTCATATATGAAGTGATGAGCGAGGATGTCGGGGAAAGGTGCGGGATGGTTCGTCATGGATGTGACGTGGTGATGGGAAGGTGGGGTCGGGAAAATATGTATGTCGAAGAGTAGTATAAACTTTAGGATAAAAGAAAATGCGAGAGTTTGGAGGTTAGAACAAAGGGAATATTAATACTTTGGAACTTAAGATAAACCTTAAACATAAATATACCCAAATGACTTGGAACATAAATTAGTTCCAAACTTTAGAAAGCGATTCATTTTTCAAACAGCACAGGTGAGATCACTCTCTATTTTGATTTTCTTCTTATGACATAGGAAAATACACTTTTGATGTTGAACTTTGTAGAATAAATTTCATATTTTCCTTCCATTTTCCTCCTACGACATCTACCTGCAAGCTACTCATGTAACACTTTTTCTTCTTTTTTCGAGTGCATTTGGACTAGCAAACCCTTAAATCATTTTTCTTTTGAATTTCTATACTAACGCCTATCCTTATTTCAGCCATTGACTAGGTTTAAGTTTGTTGAGCCAATTTCATTCTCTACCTATCTGCGAGTAAACCAAGATTAGGCGGAGTTTGGCGGATCTTTATTGTCTAACCTATCAACAAAAATTGAAAATTGTCCAATCATGATTACAACGCCTTAGTGGACAAACATATCCAATGGTAAAGCGACGTTGTGAACTTGCGGCACTTTCGGTTTATTTCCTTTTCGGGTTTTCTTTCTTTTTTCTATTTTTCTTCTCTTTTTTTATGTTTTTATACCCTCTTTTCTTTCTTTTCATATTTTTTTTTAATTTGAAATCATTTGAATTTTGAAAAGCCTTATAATAATGAAAAACTTGCAAGAGAAATATGAAATATCCAATCACCTTGAGATGCTATGAATTATAGGGTACTAATAGTGTCCAAGGTACATCCCTCAAGTGGTGGTGGAATGTGATAAAAGGGTGAATGGAATAGGGAATGAGAGGAGCAATCATGGACCACATATTGGGGTACAAGGTAGCTAGAAGAAGGGAAGCCCACGCACAGGTATATAATGTATAAGAGGGAGCAATTGTGGTACATGAGGTGCCCATTACGATTTTCGACCCTTCTTTATGTCTTTTGCCTTTTATGATTTTTTATTAGCGCTCGGGGCTCGAAAGGATAAGACCATGATGTGTAAGATATAGCGGTGGATACCCCTTCTAGGTAGGGGCGAGTTCATTTCCCTCAGTTGGGACAATCATGGGCTCACGAATGATAAAGGAGGTTCATCTAGGTCCAATGGAACCAAGGTGATGGCCATGGGTATGGGGTAGCGCTCATGCATTGGCATTTTCCCACATGCTAAATATGTTTGTCCGAATATGCATCTTTTGCATGTTGTGGTACATTTTCCTGTTGAATGTGGCCATTTATGCTTCTACTTTTCTTCTCGAAAATTTGCTTCAACCTCGGGGGCATCGTTCCAAGCCTGGCCCAAGGTCGGGGCAATGGAAAGGGGAGGCTAGCCCTATGTGGACCCGGTGAAGAAATGTCGACGTAGGTGGGCAAGATGATGAATCGAGTTATAATAAATGGAAGGGAAGTGATATATGTGGATGAGGGAGTCGGACCACGCAACCAAAATCGGTTTTTCCCAAGTAGTACCACCCTAAAACCAAATGGTCGGTAAAGGAGATCCCACGGGACTAAGATCCAAGGGCAACATCAAAAAGAGCTCTAGGGGACGAAGCACAAACTAAGCCCACTCCTTTCGCTAAATCCCCCCATTAATCCATGCCCGAAGTGTCCATGATAAGCAAACTCAATACTCAATTACAAAATGACAGAACCTTATGCAACTTCAGAAGTTTCGGAGACCCACCTTCACACATATGATCATGTGAGATGGGTGAGGGACCACATCATTGCGGTGGCGAAATGGCACGATGAGCTAGTTGGTGGCGTAAGTGGAGGCTGCTGGCTGCAAATAAAACCATCTTGGAGAAAAGAGACCTGGGAATACCACCACAAAGTGGTGGGTAACGAGGATCTAGGGTTGATGCATTGTTTAGGACTAGAATGTTGGAAAGTGCTAGGTTTTGGCCTTCATATTGACTATGTAATTATGTATTTATGTAATGAGGAAGGCAAAGATAATAAAATGTATTTTTGTTATGCTTGCTTCATGGGTTTCATGAGCAAGGTTTTATTATAGGTCAAAGACTTCTTCACGATGTCTTTTAGGGATTTGTCATCTTGTCATAAATGTACTAATTAAGAGTCATGTATATGAAGAGTCGAAGACAATGAAGTATGCCTCAAGACCTTGTCGATAAAGCTTGAAAGATATAGCTCCATATGACGGCTCCAAGATCAACGTTGAATATCTCCTCTAGATTGCCTATGAGCGGTGGACAAGTCGACTTACATACCCTGAACAAGTCGACCTACAAACGGTTGAAGGGTTGGCCTAAAAACGAGGAGGAAGGATGTCAACGTATATAAGGTAGCTACGCGATTCATTTGCAAGAATAGAATTCGGACAAGTACGAAGTTACCGGACAGAATTTTGAAGAATTCGGATCATATTTTGTGATAAAATGCGAGGATAAGAAGCTGAGGTTTGTTAATTTTGGACAACTAGGTCCAAGTAGCAATATCCCCAACGGGAAATAACCCGATAATACACGGAAATACAACAAACGGATATATAGAACAAAATAAGACGAGAATATGGAACAAATACACATGAAATGCTGCAAGAACACTAAGCCATTTCGTGTCCAAGGAATACATGCATATGGGTACAAAGATAATCGGAATGAGTGCACCTATCCTTGCCCAGGCAAGTGGAGACCCTCGAATAAGAAATGAGCAAAGTTGCGTCCTAGTGAGTGGAAAAGCTAACAGTGAAAATTTCTTTCTTTGCAATGTCTGCCCCAGGTAGGGGCCGATCCCCTCGGAATGGCCCGAAAAGCTGAAGCTGGGCCAGTCTCAACCCTCACGAAACAAAACCCCGAGCGTCGTCGAAGCAAATGCTCCACCTCGAAAAATACACCAAATAAACCCTCTCCCGAGCTTATTTGTCTCTCGATGTGAGCGCGGAAGCCAAACAACGGCAAAGAAGTGCAAGATCACATGATCCTCGGATGAAATAGCAAAACTCCGGTACGGAAACGAATCTCTTGCAAATCCCAACAACCTGCTCAAAATACTTCGTCCTCCCCTAGCGGGAGGCTGCGTCTCTCTCCTAGGCGCGCGGTCACAAAGAAGGGCAACTCCTGCGCAACGTCCACCGGCTGCCCGCCGTCACCACCGGCGAAGGAAAAACCTTGCTGAGCGAGCACTCGGGGGTCCCCCGAGCCAAGGTGAGATCTCCCGACGGAGACACTCGGTTCGCACTAAACGATCTTGTGACAGAGCTAAACAACGGCGTCTTTGAAGTAGACGAAGTCTAGCTCTCAATATCAATATCATATCAACAATGCCAAATGAAGTGGAAACCCCTCCTTTTATAGTGCTAAACTCCCTCCAAAACCGCTAGGCCTTCACCCTCCTTGCTTTGCGCGATTGCCACGCCAGGTCGGCGTGAGGCCTCCCCTCCCATACACGTGTGGACCCCAGAGAGCCACCTTTAAGTTACAACGTCAATCAACTAGGAAAGCACTTTATTTTATAAGAGTGAGATGACCCCTCTTATTTCTCACTTTATTTATTATTTTTAGCTAAAGCGGCAAAATTAAACAAAAAATGAAATATTCCAATTAGCAATGCTAATTAGGAATAATACAGTCTCCGACGAACGTTGCTTGTCCTCAAGCAAGCTGAAGTGATGGATCTTGCAAGATCCTCTCATCCTCCCAAGTAGCATCCTCATCAAACCAAGTTCTTCCATCTCACCAGAACTCCACGATCTTCTGCTCACTTGTTGCCTCTCCCTAGTGTCGATAGCCTCGGGTACGTAACCGGATGCCCCTCATCATGTTGTAGGTGGTAGCTCATTGGCTGTCACATGCGGCCCGATTACCTTTTTCGAGGCATGATACATGAAAGATGTTGTAGTCTTGCCCCAACGCCTTGGGGCGACTCCAACTCATACGCAACCTGCCCAATCCTGCGTATCTGCAACGCAGCCCCGCAAAAGCGGGGCTTTAGCTTCTGCGCCCCCTTGCAGCGAGCGAAGGGGGGGGGCGTCGGTATGGGCGTGGCGGGGCGGTAGGCCCGAGGGTCTCCTGCCTCCCAAAGTGTCTCTCCACCGACCCTTATCGGCATACAACTTGTTGATTACGTAGCTGTGGCTATGTTGTCCTTGAGAGCTCGGAGGATATCTTGGCTCTCTTGGATCCATAACTTGGCTCGCGGACATAACAACACCAAACATCATGTCCCACGAAAAGATAAGGAATGATATCCATATAAAGCATAGAAAGGTGTCATACCAATAGACATATGGTGCGTTGTGTTGTGTGACCACTACCGCCCAAATGCGGCCACTTGACCATGCCCTGCGCACGCGTAGTTACGCAAGTAGCCTTCCGACCCTTGTTAACTATCTCTGTCTGCCGTCCGTCGAGGATGGTAACTAGTGCTCGGTGTCAACTCGGTCCCCACTAGTCGGAAGGCTCTGCCGAATCGCCCATAAAGCGGGCACATCCACATCGACGATGGTCTTGGGTAGACCATGCAACTTTGAAAACCTCCACCGAAGAACGGCTCCGCCACCGCGCGCGGCCAACGGTGTGCGGATATGGCGAAAAGTGAGCATACTTCGTCGGCCCGGTCAACTACTACGAAGATGCAATCCTTGCCACCTTGCAGCGGGCAACCTGTGATGAAGTCCATCGATATGCTCTCCCATTTCCCCTGCGGAATGGGAAGAGGTGCAACCTTCTGCGGGATGGCTCATCTCTCCCCTTGTTTCGGTATGCCGTACTCGCACTCCCCGACATGTGGAGTACGTCCTCTTTGAGGCCCTTCCATGCGAACCTCTCTCGGATAGCCCTGTGTCTTCGTGAACCCCCGATGGCCCTTGATGGTGGATCATGTGAGCACAGGTATCTTCTTCTTGGTGGAGACCCTCGATCAAGAAGATCCTAGTCCACATAATAGATGATCTCATCGACCACCGTACGCTATACGCTACTGCCCATCCGAACCTCGCATGCAAACCTATCCTTGGAGTACTCAACCAACGGTCGAGCCCTCCAATCGGCGTCGAGGCTCATGAGTGATAACGTGGCCGGTCTGACGAGAAAAAGGGCATCGGCTACCACATTATTCTTCCCACTTTGACTACTCTGTGTCAAAGTCGTGAGCACGGATCTTGTGATCCCGCCTGCTTTGTCTCTCCACATGGCCTTATCGAAGAAAGTACCTCGGTGACCCCGCAATCCTGTCCTCACCACACAGATACGCCACCCACCGAGTGCTATGGGAATTTGGCCCAATGCATGCATGATGGCCGACATCTCCTTGTCGTATATGGGATACAACCTCTCGTGTGGAAGGAGCTTAGGCTCTCCAAAAGCAATCGGATGACGATCACCATCAGCTGCAATCCCCTCTTTGATGCATCACACTCTAAGACAAAGTACACGTAAAATGCGGCAATGCTAATCGGGACAATTTGCTCATCCTCCTTGAGCTTGTCAAAAAGCTCGACGTGTCGGAGCCAGGCGAATGCCCCCTTCCTCGTAGGATCCCGTGAGGGTGCGACGGGCGGAAGGAAGCCCTTGACGAACTTCCTCGTAGTAGGTGCAAATACCAATCGTCCGAAGCTCGTCACATTCGCGGCTCGGAGCCGATCTCTGATGGCCACGATTTTCTCCTCGTGGACTCTCACCGTCCACTCCTATAATGTGTCCCCGGATACGACATCTCGACCGAACTCACACTTGGAGAGCTTGGCATAGAGCTGCTTTGCTCCTCCAAGATGTGCAAGAGGCTTGTCTCCAATATGCGGAGGTGCTCCTCCCAAGTACGTTGTATATAAGGATGTCATCAAAGGCGGCCTAGGCTTTCTCGAGATGATCCCACGAAAATGTGGTTCATGCATGGTGGAAAGTAGCGGGTGCATTGAGTCGGCCGAATGGCATGACCGGAAACTCAAAGTGCCGTAGTGACACACAGCGGTCTTGGGAATGTCTGTTCCCTCACGCGTATCTGATGGTGCCGGATCTCAGAAGTCCAATCTTCGAGAAGCCGTGCTCCATCTCATCCATCGGCTCATCGATCCTGGGGATGGGGTACATTCTTTAGGGTCTTCTTGTTCGAGCCACCTTAGTCAATGCACATGCGCAATGTGCCATCCTTCTTCTTCACCGGCACTACGGAAGAAGCAAAAGGACTAATCCGGGCCGAATGTGACCAAGGGCCGACAACTCTACGAATGGCCCGCTCTGTCTCGTCTTGCGTAGGCCTTGGGATGCCTATACGGTGTAGTAATCACGGCACCTTGTCACAACACTCCAAGCTCGATCGTGTGCTCAAACCCCGATCCGGTGGGCATACTGGTGGAATATCCCCGAAAACTACGCATACTGTCGAGAATGAGCAGCAGATCGGGGATGCCTTTGTCGACTGTCCACTTTGCCTACGAAGCACTTAACTCTACGCCCTCTATATCTCCCTTGCGGAAGAGTCGCCTCCACATCTTTGTGTGCGGAAACGCTGTGCGGGGTGGGTATGTGTCTTGCCCGTATCTTCTCATGCTTCCCAGTCTTGGGATCATCCCACTCCATCTCTAGGGCCTTCCAATGCTGTCGTGACCTTCCCTGATAATAAGCCACTAAACTCCCAATATCAAGTTGGTGTCGAATGTCCACCACGAAAAGTGATGTCAATGTATAAGTGCCCATCGTCACTTTGATAACTCCGAAACGTATCGAGCACATGCCATGGTACGATCTCCTAGGACCAGACGAGGAAAACCCATCGAAGCCCTCCCGTCTGTATGCCTCTCGGCACCGACCATGCGGGCATCGATAAGGTGTGGGTGGCTTCTGTCAACTAAAGCGAAACCATTTGTCCATGTATTTGTCCCTCGCACGCGCGATGTCAAGTACTTGGGAACTCATGATGCGGCTAGGCTCCCAGAGTGGGTGCAAATGATGCCTATGCTTGTAGGTGGTGGAGGGCGGTAAGGTATCTGTGACTGCATAGTTGTCTCCACCGCCTCTACATCCTCCCCTCATCCTCTTCTCCATTTGCTCTCGGAGAAGACCTCAATGAAATGTGCCTTCCTCTTGCTTTGTCCCGGTGCCCATGGCTCTGTGGTGGCTCCCTGGCAAGCTTCCTCCTCTGACTCTCTCCTGGCCTCATCCTCAACTTGCCCTCGTCCGGAAGTTCGCCCTTCAGAGAGGCGGAGCCCTCGTCTGCCTTGGGGGTTTGGCTTTGTCTGCGGGGATAAGGTGGCCGAGTCTGGGTAAGACATGCTGTAAGTCCCGAGAGTCCTGGCAGTGGCATCTACGAAGGGTAGCAGGTTTTGTTCGTGGGACTGAGCACGGGGGGGTAGCTCTCACGACCCCTCCACAAACATGTAAACCATCGAGAACAACTGATAAGTCGGTACCATCACGGAAACCCCCGAAAGTACGAGATGTATGTCTGCCTCCCGATGCATTTGAGCTTGAGTCGGCTCAACAAAAAATGCTTTGCTACGGATCCCTCTGTCAAAGCGCTCTACCACCCTCGAGATATAGCTCGGCATGTGTCGTCCTTGTGGAATGCCGAGTGTTGCGCCATCCCCATGGCTCTGAGTCCACCGAGCCTCACCCTCCAAATGCAATGTAGCCACCTTAATGGCCTGCGACTCGGAAACACTGGTTGAGCGGAAATAGATGTCCCGACTTCTCCACCGAGACTTTGCCGAAGCGGTGATGAGCCATCAAACGTGGGCAAATGGAATCTACTAGCCGCGGTGGTCATCGCGGTGGTGCAGGTGCCCTTGTCTTGATCACGGGGTCTAATGCCATCTTGGATATGGAGATAGCGCTCGAAGGTGAGAGAATCCATGAATGCACGTACGAAAGCTTTGATACTGCGCAAAAGCGGTAGCCACAGTGGACTCAACTCTCTCGGCGGCGCTCGGCCCCTCGTCTTCTCGGGGAAGGTAGGCATGGTAGGTCGCGTGGGTCTTGGAATATCCTACGTACACCTCCCGTCACTCCTTGTCCATGTGTCCTGCGGCAAGAATGTGGGCATAGTGGATCGCGCGGGTGCACAGTCATCACAATGGGGATAGCATCACGCCTTTGGTATGTGGTGAGACATACCCGATTCCTCTGCGACCTGGAAAACCCTAGGGGTTCCCTCTGTGCTACCTCTACGAACGCGAGCCTCTGTGACATATCTGCATGTGATGGATGATTGCATCCCGGCACATACGTGTACGCCGCCGGATCCTGGCCTGCATGTCCCTCACGAGGGGCGCTGCGCACGAATGTTTGTCTCGGGTGGCTCTGAGTCGAGAATCACTTCCCCAGAAACTTCCACCCACTCTCGGCTTCTACGTCTCCTCGCGATGGATGTAGGGATTATCCGGCGTCATAGGCGCTGGCACCACGGGCGAGCGAGAACTATGCTACATTGCTGTAATATCCCCAACCGAAGCCAACGGTAATACACGGAAATACAACAAACGGATATGTAGAACAAAATGCGGAACCGAGAATATGGAACAAATACACATGAAATGCCGAACACTAAGCCATTTTAGTGTCAGGAATACATGCATATGGGTACAAAGATAATCGAATGAGTGCACCTATCCTTGCCCTAGGCAAGTGAGACCCTCTCGGGAGATAAGGGGAAATGGCGCAAAGGCTAACGTCTGCGTTTGGTGGAGAAAAAGCTATGGTAGAGAGCTGTGTTTGCCAATGCCCAACGGAGCTGAGAAGTGCAGTCCCCTCGCTTTGGAATGAGCTGGCGGAAGGCTCGGTCTCGGCCCTCGAAAAAAACCGAGAAATGGTAAACAAATGCTCCACACCTCAAAAATGCCAAATAAACCCTCTCTAAGAAAACGGCTGTCTCCCGATGTGGGCGCAGAAGCCCAAGGAAACAACGGCAAGAAATTTGAATCACAAATCTCCGGATAAGTAACGAACTCCCCGGGGCGGAAAACGGCGGATCTCTGCCAAATCCCCACCACAGCAAGCCTGTCAAAATAATCGTCCTCCTGAGCGGAAGTTGCGTCCTCTCTCCTAGGCTAACATGGAGTCACAAAGAAAAGGGCAACTCCTACGCAAAACGTCCACGAGCTTCTTTATAAATCTTTCCACAGAACGAAGGAAAAACCTTGCTCGGCCAGGCACTCGGGAGTCCCCGGAGCCAAGGGACCGTCTCGGCACGGAGACACTAGGTTCGCACTAAACGATGCGGACCAACTAGGCTGCTTCGTCTTTGAAGAGTAGACGAAGTCTAGCTCTCAATATCAATATTATATCAACAATGCCAAATGAAGTGGAAACCCCTCCTTTTATAGTGCTAAACTCCCCTCCAAAACCTTAAGCACGTCCTTCACCCTCCCTTGGGTAACGCCGGTTACCCTTGAGTCGGCGTGAGGCCTCCCCTCATACACGTGTGGACCCCCAAGGCCACCCCTTTAAGTTACAACGTCAATCAACTAGGCTTGCTATTTTTATAAAGTGAGATGACCCCTCTTATTTCTCACTTTATTTATTATTTTTAGCTAAAGCGGCAAAATTAAACAAAAAATGAAATATTCCAATTAGCAATGCTAATTAGGAATATTACACAAACACCATGTTGTGATGCTCAGATGAAGATGCCAATATTTTTATTGGACTCCTCTTTCGGAGAGGTGCAAGATCGATCTAAAGATCATCTTAATCCTACGAGGAGAACATTTATTTTGAATTTATTCAAAATATGTGCAGGTCGGCCTTAAGGTTTTGTGCCCCAGCAGTTGTGTCAAACACAACCCTGATTGATGGATATATATTGGTCAACGTTGGAGGACATTTTCACTCATCTTATCCTCACACATTTCTCTCTCCTCATCTGATTGGTTCGATGACCTTGGAGGCTCTTCTCTCCACACGTAGGAAAATTTCAGCAACGGCACATTTCTGTTTTCAGCCTAGGGTTTCTGCAGCAACATTGACCAGCGTTGACTTTGGTCAATGCAAGGTCAAACAGACCTGAAACTCTCCCAAAATTTCGATTTTCCAAATATGCATTTTTTGGCACTATTCTCGAGGCTAGACGTTGACTTTGACTTGGCTGCTTTGACCTAGCTGCTGCTATTGTTTGCGTTGCCCATTGACTGACAGCGTTGACTTTTATTTGACTTTTGGTTTGACCATTTTGGCTGTCCTAGAGGGTTGTGTGACATTTCTGGTTGGCTGACCATATTGAGACTTTGCTGGTTGAAGCATCCTGTTGACGGTCGTAATGCACCAACACACTTATATATTTTGGTTTGTCTTTTGTCGATCCACTGGTATGTTCTATCAGCATTTTACTTTGTTGTTTATGTGATTGTTGTCTGATATTGGGATAAAAAGTATAGTTGCATCAAGCATAGAACATCTACAAAAATTTACAGGTTTGATGCGAGAAAGATGACTGTCCAACCAAGGATAAAAGTAGATAAATCTGTGATCAATATCCGAGTAGCAGTGCGAGGAAAGAAGGAAGATATATGATTTACCCCTGAGTTACAGTGCAAAAAGAGGAGGATATAGATCACAAAAGGAGAGGCTTCAAAGACATGTGAAGTAAAGGATAGGGTCTCGGATAACCTTGTCTATAATATAGGTATGTAAAGAAGTCTATGGAGAGCCATTACTATTCTGTCATGCAAAATGAAAAGACGTGCTACGGTAGTAAGAATGATCTTTGTTTAGGGCACTAAGGACGAAGAAGAATAAGCAGAGAAGAAGTTTGGGTAATCAAGGCTAGATCAAGAAAGATAGACTTAGAGACCGAGTTCTCTAGTGATTGTGCAGGATGAGGCAGGACGGACAGAAAAGAAGGATCAGCTTAAGAATTCAAGGAAGAAGTTGTGACAAGGTCTTGGAGGCATACATAGGTCAAGGGTCTGCGTCATGGTCATGGTACTTGTCAACTAAAATTCTATAAGAAGAATTTCATGCGGGTTTCCCTCTCCAAGGGAGAGGTTTTGGCCCTGGCTCAAAGAGCTTTAATTTGTGTCTCTTGTGTTTTGGTAATTGACTTGATAAAAGACATAATAAGCTAAGAAGAGAAGACATAAGTAAAAGAAGTAAGCTCACAAGTAATTATCAAGAAGAGAATTTGAATTAAACATTGCCCTACCTAATTCTCAACATAGAAATCTGGCAAGGACCTAATAATATTTATCTACCTCAAGGGAAGTACGTGATCAAGATGTTGAAGAGGTTTGATATGATGGACTGCAAACCTATGACCACTCCGATGATCACTAACTTGAAGAGACTAAGGAGTTATGAATCGAGCTCGGTGGACCCTTCCCAATATAGACAATTGATTGCCTCATTGATGTAATTGGTGAATACTCGACTAGACATATGTTTTGCATTAAACATTCTCAGTCAATTCCAAGTGGAGCCAAAGCATGATCACTGGATAACAGCCAAACATATACTGAGATATCTACAAGGAACTATACACTATTTCCTGAACTATGATAGGAGGAATGATGTCCACTTGATTGGATATACAGATTCTAACTGGGGAGGCAACGAACAGGATGGAAGAAGCACTACACCAGGATGTTTCAGTTTGGGATCCTCCATGATCTCATGGATGAGCAGAAAGAAAGACACAGTTGCTTTGAGTGTTGTTGAGGATGAGTATGTTGTAGCCTGTGAAGTAAGCAAAGAAGCGGTCTAGTCTGACCTATTCGATGGACCAATGGACCCTACAGTGATACATTGTGACAACACCAATTGTATACCATTGTCTGAGGACCCAGTATTTCATGGAAAGACAAAGCATATAAACAACAAGTATCACTATATTCAAGAGCTAGTACAAAATGGTGTGTTGCAGCTACAGTATATCTCCACTAATGAGCAGGTAGCTGACATATTGACAAAATCTCTTCCTAACAAGAAACTTGTGTACTTGAAAGACAAGCTTGGCTTGGTTGATATATCTTCCCTAGTTGAGAGGGAGAGATAGGCACATCATTCTTGTCATCACTTGGGAAGACAGAATGGAGGATTGGGTAACTATCTGGCATCTGATACTCTTTGAGGATGAGGTAGGGCAACCAAGATAAGAGTAGTCGTGGACCGATGTTGTTTGGGGACTAGCTATCAAGGACAAGAATAGTCCAAAGAAGGTCATACTCGGTGAACACTCGAGTGGAGTATGTGCCTTGAGAGACAATGATGATGGTGTCTATAAATCATTGGTCTCGCCAACATTGTGCTCTGATCTTGTGGAGAGATAGAGTTGTTAGTCAAGGCCTTGCTATGTAACAATGTTGGTTGATATGATGCTAGACAGGTGGGTTACCAATTCGACTCTTCTTATGAGATCTCTTCAGATTGAGAATGTCCATGTACCTCTTATTAATACCTCCATAGTTAAGAGGGAGTGTTGAAAAATGTGTAACTAGATTTCGTCTTCATAAGTATGAAATGTATTCTTTACTCTTGTAAATTATGAAATGAAAGCAAAATTATTATTATTATTTTGGAGCATGGGTTTCATGCTCAAGGTCTTTTACTCTATAGGTCAAGCACCCACTGAGTGCTTCTACGGCTTGTCCTAGGTCAAGAAGTCAAAAGAGTCATTGTCATAAATTGAAGACCCCACTAGGCACATTGTAACTTATAAAGAAAATTATTTTTGTCTTTAAAAGTGTAAGAATACCCTCCAAGACCAAGTCGGCCTAAAAGGAAGAGCCACATCCACCTGGAGGAGCCTATATATAGAAGAGAAATAGTCCTCCTTGAGACACACTCACTCATCACTCATTCTAGTGAAGGAAGAGGAATTAGAAAGGCAGCGAAGAAGACGAAGGACGAAGGAGATTTGTTTTTCGGCCAATTCTCTCTCTCACGTGCTAAAGAGGACTAGGGTTTCTGCAGCAGACCTAGGGCATCCATCTACAAGTTTGATCTTGGAGAAAGGAAGGCAAAGAGGTCAAGCATGTTGAGTTTTTCTGAGTGTAGGGGTAGCATCGGATGTGCTCTAGCTCCCAAACTTAGTGGAGGGACTAGAGTACATGAGATCTCCAAGGCCCATAAAGGGATTTGGGAAATTCCATCCAGTTTGGGAGATAATTAATTAATTAATATTTTTAATTAAGGACCCTAAGTCTAACTTAGGAAAATTAAAATATTAAAGGTAATTAATTACAACATGTGATGGAAATGACTCAAATTAGACGGATCAAGCTTTCTTTTAACCTTAGCCATCAATTCAAGATTAGATCATGGTCGTTGGTTTCCCAACGAGAAAGTATAAAGGAAAGGCTTGGGGTCAGTTGGAGAACACACACACGGAGGTAGAGCACTGAGACAAAGCTGAAATTCTAGGACGGGTTTGCTAAGAATTTTCAAAAGTGTTTCAGCTGCGGAGAGGGGTAGTATTGGCTAAGGGGGTGATCTTATCTCAATGCCAAGAATCAGCAAGAGGCAGAGAGGCAGCAACCAAGAGCAGCGTAGAGGAGCAGGGGCAATAGCAGCAACTGCGCAGCGCAAAGAGCTTCAGGCGCTACGCAGGCCTAGAAAGGGCAGCGCTAGGCCAGCAGAAGACCTCCAAGGTTACGCAGAGGCCGTCCAAGGCAGCGCAGAGGGACCGCGTCACCCAACTCCGGAGTTACGCAGCCCTCTCCGAGCCAACGCAAGCTAGCAGTGGTCGACGCATGGGCTTCAGCGGTAGCACTAGGGTTTCTAGAGGCGAAGGTGGCCGAGTCATGTAAATCTCGTTTGAGGGTGTGGATCGTGCAGTTTTCGACCTCCGTAACAACAAAGTTAGTTGCAGCATCTATTTTTTCTCCGTCGAGTTAACCGATAAGGTTCCCGCATTTTTTGTATTCGTAAACTACTTATAATATAAACCCTCCAAAGATAAATGTAAGACCGATTTTCCCACATTGGGTTTTTTCCGGGGCAAGTTGTCCGTAAAACCTTGTGTGTCACTTTGTCTATGTGCATGTATCCTTTGCTTAGATCTCGAATCGGTGAAGAACTATTATGTGTTTACTTCGATGTTAATCCCCGAATTTTCAGCATTAATAGCTTGATTAAGTAGGAGAAGTATAACCAGATCTAACGATAGAGGTTTTCGCATAAAGTAATATTCATAAATTTTCACATGGTATCGTAGCGATTACAAATCTAAAGGTGTGTAGAAAATTCTAGTTTCCCACCCCGGTTTTCGCTTTTCACCTTATAACTCCAAAATAATTAAATGCCCTTTCCCATATCCATACATTTAATAACCGAAAAATAAATTTTGTCAAAACACAAATTCCGAAATTTTTTTCGAATGTCGTAAATGCAGTAAATAAAATAACAAAGAGAATAAACAAATCATTCAACACAAGATAACTCAAGTATTTTTGGTCAAGGTGACCCCCGGAAAAACCCCCTACAACTCTTTGGGGAAAACCGACTGAAGCTTCTCATTTATTTCGAAAAATGCTTTTACAAAGGGAGCAATAATACACGTAAAATTACAAAGAAACACAAAAATCACTTATCTTGACTTTCGTGCCACCCTCCACCTTGAAAAACGTGCCAAACAAAGAAACGAAATTTTTCGTAGAAATTACAACATTAAATGCTGTCTTAGTCGCCTCGAAAAGCGTGCACAGAATGACCGTACGGACCGTACGGATTCCGTACGGATGGGACAACAGTCTCCCCTTTCTCGATTTTTCGTGCCCGTAAAAAATCCGCCTTGAAAATCGTGCTCCTTGTCGCTATTCCAGCTTCTCGAAAACAAATGTCGCCCTCTCTCGAAAAACCGTGCAAATGCCGTACGTGACTTTCTCGCCTTGGTTAATGTGCCAATGAACTCACCGTACGGATTTTTCAAACCTTTGGGAAGTGTGCTCTCTTGCCGTACGGACTTGTCGTGTCGCTTTTGTTGCTCTCCTCTCGCTCGAAAATCACTCTTCAGCTCCCTCTCCTCCTCTCTCAATCCGCTCATGAAAGAATGAATGACCTTTTTCCTCCTTTTCCTCCTTTAACCTAACTCTAAGTGACTTTTGGAGAATCCCTAAATCCAATGGCTGAAATAGATTGAGATCTAGGGCTGAGATTAAATGCTCATTTAAATCTCACTTTCTATTTTTTAATTCACCCCACTTTAATAAAGACCCACTTAGTCTTTTATTTCCAAAGTCACTTTTTCCTTTCTAATTTTATATTGACTTCATTAAAGTCACTTTAAAATTAGACTTTAGTAACTTTATCACTTAAAGTCACTTTTAAATTAGATTTGATTTTATAACTTTATAAAGTCACTTTAGTAACTTTATCACTTAAAGTCACTTTAAAATTAGATTTGACTTTATAAAAATTATAAAGTCACTTTAGGAGAAAAATTAAATTCTTTTGGACACTTTTCCCTAGGCCAAAGATCAAAGCCTTAGGGAACCACCTGTCCTTCGGTACCAAATTTCAACACTCCCTCTTACCGAGGAAGGTGTTCCTCACCACACCCATCTTGTCTCCGAAGTAGACATGCTTGCCCCGTGGTAAGGCTTTGGTAAGAATATCTGCAACCTGCTCATCAGTGGGAATATACTCAAGCTTCACAGCTCCTTTCTGAACATAGTCTCTGATGAAATGATATTTGATCCCGATATGCTTTGACCCGTCATGAAATACTGGATTCTCCGTGAGTTTAATGCAACTCTGATTATCACAGTAAATCACTGAAGGTCTCAACGGCTGACCAAATAAGCCAAACAACATCTTGCGAAGCCAGATGGCCTCACAACTAGCTAGACTCGCTGCCATATACTCTGCTTCCGCTGAACTCAATGCTACTGACTGCTGCTTTCGGCTGAACCATGACACAACTGCCGAACCCAACCCAAAACAGCACCCTGAAGTGCTCTTCCTATCAGAAGCACAACCTGCCCAATCAGAATCAGTGTAACCTGCCAATCTCACTCCATCCCCCTGCCTGTAGTCCAAACCATAATCCACTGTCCCCTGCAAGTACCGCAAAATGTGTTTTGCAGCCACCCAGTGAACCTTCCTAGGCTCACACATAAACTGACTCATTGTGTTGACTGCAAAACAAATATCTGGTCTAGTGTTGACCAAATACATCAAGGAACCAATCACCTGTCTGTACAATGTGGGATCCACCAACTCGGAATCCGAAGCATGAAGCTTCTTCCAGTTGGTGATCATCGGTGTCGACATGGGTCTACAATCCTCCATGTGGAATCTGCCAAGGATGTCCACAATATACTTCCCCTGTCCCAGGAAGAAATGCCCCTCCTCCCGCCACACCTCCAAACCCAAAAAGTAATGCATCAAGCCGATGTCCTTCATCTCAAACTCCGCCGCAAGATCTCTCTTGCAGTGCTCTATGAGTCTCTCTGCACCTGTAATGACTAAGTCATCCACATACAACACCAGAATGAGAGGCTTCTCACCTATCACAATATAGTAAAGGTTCGGATCTGCCTCACTCTTTGTGAAACCCATCTTCTGCAAGTAAGTATCTATCCTGGAGTACCAAGCTCTGGGAGCTTGCTTCAGGCCATAAAGGGCCTTCTTCAGCCTGCACACATGGGACTCCTTCCCATGCACCTCAAAGCCCTGTGGCTGCTCAATGTACACCTCCTCCTGTATGAAGCCATTGAGAAATGCGGTCTTCACATCCATCCGGTGGATCTTCCAACCCATCTCTGCTGCTATCGATATAATGGAGCGAATCGAAGTATATCGAGCCACGGGAGCGAAGGTCTCCTCATAATCAACTCCCTCTACCTGGGAGAACCCTCTAGCCACAAACCTCGCTTTGAATTTCTCAATGCTGCCATCTGCAGCATGCTTTACCTTGTAAAGCCATCCGGAAGTAACCACGGATTTTCCCTCAGGCCTCGGCACCACCTCCCAAACATCATTCTTCATGATAGAAGAATACTCCTCCTGCATGGCCTCTCTCCAGACCTGCTGGCTAGCCGCCTCCTCATAGCTAGAAGGCTCAGAGTCAAGGATGCTGGTAGCCATTGCCATATAGCTACAAAACCTCTCAGGTGGTCTGCTCTCTCCGACCGGCCTCTTAGGCTCAGCAACAGATGTGGCATCTCTCAAGGTGTCCTGAAGCCACTTGGGCTTCCTCTTCCCTGAGTGCACTTCTCCCGCCGGAGAATAAAACTCCTCCTCCTCAACATCAGAGCCCGAACTCCCGACCGTCCGTCCGTCGTCCTCCCGCCCGCACTCGAACTCCGTAGATGTTGAGGTCGGTGTGTGAACTATCCATCGCGGGACTTGGGTTGAACTCCGTTCGTGATTGCCTCTGCGTGCGGCCCATAGCACCACCCCTCTGACTCCGCGAGCCACTCCCCACTGACGGACCTGACATCGTCATAGATGTACCTCCGGATCCTCCTGATCCCTGCCCACTGGATCCCTGCGACTGACTCAACTGCTGCTGAGGGTCTGGCTGATCCAGATACTCTAACTCCCGTGACCTCCTAAAGGCCCTGTCCTCCTCGAACTTCACATCCCGCCCGACAACAACTTTCCTCTGTGCAGGAATGTAAATCCGAAAGGCCTTGGAGGTCTCACTGTAGCCCACAAAGATACCCTTCTCTGCGGTGGGTTCTAGTTTGGTCCTCTTCTCCTTGGGTATGTAGGAGTATGTAATGCACCCAAAGATACGAAGATGACCAATATCAGGCTTCTTCCCAGAAAAAGCCTCCTCCGGAGTCATGTGCCCCAAGGCACGATGCGGACTCCTGTTCTGCAAGTAAACAGCTGTGTTGCAGGCCTCTGCCCACAAAAACAATGGCAACCCCCGATCATGTAACATGGCTTTGGCAGCCCCTCCGATGGATCTGTTCTTCCTCTCCGCAACCCCGTTCTGCTGGGGGTTGTAAGGAACAGTGAGCTCCCTCCTAATGCCTGCCTCTGCACAATAGTCAACAAACTCTCCAAGGGTGTACTCTCTCCCATTGTCCGACCTCAGGGACTTGATCTTCCGACCTGTCTGTGTCTCCACAAGAGCTCTGAACTCCTGAAACCGCTTGAAGACCTCACTCTTGGTCTTCAAGAAATAAATCCAGGTCCTCCTGGAGTGATCATCAATGAATAACACACAGTACTCATATCCACTCAAGGAAACATGAGACATCCGACCGCTCACATCGGAATGAATCAAATCAAGTATCCCAGTCGCTCTGCTGTCACTGTTGGGAAAAGGGGATTTGGCAAACTTGCCCATCGCACATCCTCTGCAAGTATCAAAGTGATCAGTACTGAAATCTGGCACACCTGTAGTGATCTCCCGCAAAGTCCTCAAGGCTCCATGATACATGTGCCCCATCCCGCGGTGCCAAATCTCACACTGCTCAGAATTGCTAGCTCTGTTGTCGGTACTGCTGCTCAATGCCAAAAGGGACTGAAATGCAAACTTGTACACCTTTGCATGGCGTACACCTATCACTCTAGCTGAATCAGCTGGAGTGCCCCTGGGATACATCAACACCTGTCCTCCCCTGAATAGTATCTCATATCCTCTGTCCTCCAAAGCTGAGACGGATATGAGGTTCTTCTTCATCCCTGGCACATAAAGAACATCTGACACCTTCAAGGGAGGTTTGGACTCCCTCTGAAATGTCAATGTTCCCACACCGACTGCTCTAACAACTCTGTCATCACCGAGTACTACCTCTACATCAGTGCCACTCTCTGAAAGCTCTGAGAAGTACTCACGGACTCCTGTCATGTGACGTGAAGCCCCACTGTCCACATACCATATACCCGAAGATGCTCCGCTAATCGAGGGAAATGCATGCTCCCTCTGAACCTCTATGGCAGATGATCCCGCACTAGAGGACTCACACGCAGTGAACCCAAACTCCCGGTCAAAACGATCTGCAAAGTCCTCAACCTCTGCTGAAGCTGCCATGCTCTGGTTCTTCCCCTTCTTCTTCTTCTTCTCCGAACACACAACTGCATAGTGTCCCATCTTCTGACAATTCCAACACTTCACCTTGGAATAGTCCTTCTGTGTGTTATCCTGTTTACCTTTACCTTTGCCTTTGCCCCCACCATTGCTTGTGGAAGCCTGCTTTTTCCCTTTGCCTTTCTTGCGTCCTGCCAACAGTGCTACATCCTCATCCTGCTCAACTGGCTTGGCTGCCCCAAGCTGACCTTTCCTGATCTCTGTCTGAATGCAATCATCCCAAAACCTCTCCCATGTGGGAAGGGTCTCACATGCACAAACCCCATCAGCAAAGTTCATCCATGAACTGGGGAGGCCATTCACAACAATCCGCACCAACTCAGTGGGTGGAATGGCCTCTCCAATCGCTGCCAACTCATCTCTCACATTAGTAATCTTTGTGAGATATCCAGCTGCACTATCGTTGCCCATCTTAATGGTCTTCAGCTTCTCCTTCAGGACCATTTTCCGGTTCTCATTGGTACTCTGGTAGAGATTGGACAATGCTGTCCACATCTCATGAGCATTTCTCTTCCCTCTCACATGAGGAATGAAATGGTCTTTGATTCCGTCTAGAATCAATCTCTTACCCTTGTTGTTCTTTTTATTATATGTTGCCAACTGAGTAGCATCACTAGGCACATTTACAGGGTTCTGTGTGGTATGCACCATAATGTCCCAGACTTCTGCCTCCTCAAAGATACTCTGCATTCTCTCCTTCCAAATGTTGTAATTGGAATGCCCATCCAACCTATCCTCCACCTTCAGTCCCAAAGACATCCTGCTGTCCTAAAACTGAAAAATAGCACTGCTGTAGTAAAGATAAAACTGTTGTTTGTGAAAAATCAGCTTGCTGGAATTTTCTTCCTTGCTGTCCCAAACTGCCCTTCAGCACTCAAGCTCTGATACCATGTAGAAATTTATAGTTTCCCACCCCGGTTTTCAATTTTCACCTTATTACTCCAAAATAGTTAAATGCCCTTTCCCATATCCATACATTTAACAAACTGGAAAATAAATTTTGCTGAAAACACAAATTCTGGAAATTTTTCAGAATGCTGGAAAATGTAGAGTTAAAAATCAGCAAGCATAAAAACAGTCATTCACACATTTGACACTGATATTTTTGGTTAACATGACCCTGGAAAAACCCCCTACAACTCTTGGGGAAAAACAGTTTGAAAGCTCCATATTATTTCTAGAAAATGCCTTTTTACAGTGAGAGAAATATTCAGTAAAATAAAAAATTAGCAAATAGACTTTTACAACTTATCTCGTTTTCCGTGCTTAACCACCGCCTCGGAAAATGTACAAACAGAAAAAACAGAACAGCAATAAATGTTGTACGTTCTCCTCGATTTGCGTGCCCAGAAATCTGCAATAAATGCAGCTGTACGGCCTCCTCAAAATCTGTGCAAACAGCAATTAATGTTGCTGTCCAAAACCTCGATTTGCGTGCCAAAACTGCTGCAAAACTCTGCTGTACGGTACAGCCCCTTGCTGCCTCGATTTCCGTGCCCAATATTGTTGTACGGCCCTGCTGTACGGCCTCCCTGCCTAGAAAACCGTGCCAAAAATCTGCCTGCTGTTTGCTAAATCTGCTACACTTGTCTTGCTGAAATGTGCTGCCTTGGAATGCGTGCCAAGTTGCTGCCTCCTCCTCCTCACTGCCCAGAAATCTCCCTTGCTCTCTTGCTCTCCTTCTCCCAATCTGCTCATGAAAGAATGAATGACCTTTTCCTCCTTTTCCTCCTTTAACCTAACCCTAAGTGACTTTTGGAGAATCCCTAAATCCAATGGCTGAGATAGATTGAGATCTAGGGCTGAGATTGAATGCTCATTTAAATCTCACTTTCTATTTTTTAATTCACCCCACTTTAATAAAGACCCACTTAGTCATTTATTTCCAAAGTCACTTTTCCTTTTCTAATTTTACATTGACTTTATTAAAGTCACTTTAAAATTAGACTTTAGTAACTTTATCACTTAAAGTCACTTTTAAATTAGATTTGACTTTATAACTTTTTAAAGTCACTTTAGTAACTTTATCACTTAAAGTCACTTTAAAATTAGATTTGACTTTATAAAAATTATAAAGTCACTTTAGGAGAAAAATTAAATTCTTTTGGACACTTTTCCCTAGGCCAAAGATCAAAGCCTTAGGGAACCACCTGTCCTCCGGTACCAAATTTCAACAGCTGGCGAGTAGGTGTTTTCTATGGAGTGATATTCCCTTCAACAATGCTAAGAATGATCCATTTTACCAGGCTATGTTTGATGCTATTGTTATTGTTGGCCCAGGGTACAGAGCCCCTTCCTATGATGACTTGAGAAGGCCTATTCTTCAAAATGAAAAGGTCTATTGCACTCCCAGATTGGAGGAATTTAGGGCATCGTGGGAACACACTAGATGCATTGTGATGTCGGATGGCTGGACTGATCAAAGGGGTAGAACCCATATTAACTTCTTGGTAAATTGTCCTAGGGGGACAATGTTTATCAAATATGTTGATGTATCTGCACATATCAAGGATGCACGATTATCATGTGAATTGTTGAGCGTGTTCATTCAAGAGGTAGGTCCACAAAATGTTGTCCAGGTAATAATAAAAAACGTTGAAATTAGGTTGTTGTTGGCAGGTTACTTATGGAGAGGTGCCCTAACTTGTTTTAGACACCTTGTGTTGCACATTGTATTGACTTGATGTTAGAGGATATAGGGAAAATTTCTTATGTCAATGATATTGTTGAATCATCGAAGAGCATAACAAAATTCATATATAATCATGCATCTATGCTTAATTTGATGAGATGATACACAAATAACCAGGAATTGGTGCGTCTTGCTTTTACACGATTTACCACTAACTTCACATCTCTTCAATCTCTCTTGAATTCTATGTGGGATGTGAAGAGAATGTTTCCTTCAGAGGAGTGTCGTGCTTTATCTTTTAGCCACAAACCAAAGGGAGGAGGTTGTTGAATTTCTATGGCATATAAGAATTTGGTTAGGGTTTTAGAGTCTCTGAAACAAACACACCCAAATGCCACAATGATCCTACTTTGCACAGTGGAATAAACACATATCAATGAATCAACTAGTGCACATGACCATTTTTAACTTTTTCAAACACTTCTTCATTATATCACAAATTATAATACAATAGTCTTAGGGCTCTTGGCCCGTTATAATCAACCTAATACAAGGACTCAACTAGGGCTTGGTGTCAATCACTTTGACAACCAATCCACCCTGAACAAGACAACCCTTGACCTGATTGTTGATGTAGCACTCCACAGCTCCTTTCAGCCCATGTCCCCTTAACACATTTGTTGGTCCTTTAGCTTCCAATCTGCAACTCTTTCAATCTGCCTCTATCAATTAACTCTACTCCTTTAAGTCACTGAACTCGATCAAGTCAATCTACCCTCTAGCTGCTCCTTTGTCCTTCAAGGACACCAACACATAGGGTCTTCGATCAGTTGTTCACAACTCCGTTTGTGAACAACTTGTTAACCACCACCTGTGGGTGACACCCATAGGAGAACTTTTTCTCCTACATTGTCTTCAGTCGACAGCCAGCAACCCCTTGCAACCACCCGATAGTTCGATGTGCCATTATCTCTGCCACCTGAGCTAACCATTATGCACCCTCACCCATTTTTCATGATCGTATGTTTGAAGGTGGACCTTCCAACCCCAAAGGTATGGCTTTCATTATGTAATTGGGTAGTTTTTCTTAATTATCATGGACACTTATAAGCATGGATTAGTGGGGGGATTCAGCAGAAAGAATGGGCTTGATTTGTACTCTTGTCCCCTCATCCAACTTGGTGGTTAACCATGTATCCTAGTCCCATTGGATCTCCTCTATTGGCTACTAGCTTTAGGAATGGAACTATATGGGAAACCCCAATTTTGGTTGCGTGGTCTCATTTCCCGACATCACATACATCACTCCCCTCCACTCATTATAACCCATTTCTAGATATTTACAATCCAGGTCCACATTTTTCCATTGGGTCTGCGAGCAATTAGCCTCCCCCTCCCCTTGTCCACACTTTAGGTCGGGCTTCGAATGTTGTTAATTTTGGGCAACTAGGTCCAAACTCCATGTTGTGATGCTTAAATGACGATGCCAATCTTTTTATTAGATTCCTCTTTCGGAGAGGTGCAAGATCGATCTAAAGATCATCTTGATCGGATGAGCAGAACATGTATTTTGAATTTATTCCACATGTGCAAGGTCGGCCTGATTTATCCCACATACATTAGAGATGTGTCACACACCCCCAAAGATGCCTATATATTGGAGAGACTTGGAGTTCATTTTACATACACATTTTGTGGAGGCGTTTTCTTCTCTCTTGGATGGCAATGGAGCAGTGTTCGTGGTTCTGCGTTTAGGGCTTCTTGGTGCAGAGTCTTTGTGGAGTATTCTTGATGAGACGTCTTGGGGTTGTGTGACACATTGGGTTGGCTGACCTTATGGAGACTTTGTTGGTTGAAGCATCCTACTGACCGTCGTAACGCCACCATTCTTTATCTTTGTTTTTGGCTTGTCTTCCATCGATCTATTGGTATGTTCTATCTGCATCTTACTTTCATTAAGCCCTATAAGTTTAAAGTATATTTGCATCTAGCATAAAACATCTTCAGAATTTAACAAATGTTGCCGCAGAGGTTGATGCAGTTAAAAAGAAATTTAAAAGCATAATTTGGCCACTTACAACAAGAAATGTACCATAAAATGCAAAAGATGGCCGGAACATAAAAAAAAAATTAGCACATGGGCAAAAGCCAAACATGATCTCTACCACTTATCATGGCCATCACCTTAGTTCCTAGGGCCCATATGTGAGCCACCTGATTCATTAAAAAACCCATGATTGTCCCAACCCCTGGTGGGCGATGAACTTCCCAACCTTAAGGGGGTATTCACTGTTATATCATTCACATGATGTTCTCATTCCATGAAGCCCCAAACAGTTATAAAATGAAAATCAATAAAAGCCAAAAGGCATATGAAGAAGGGTGGAAAACCGAAGGTCGGGGTAACTCATGTACCACGATTGTTCCCTCCTACATCTATACACCCATGTGTGGGCTTCCCTTGCTATAGTTACCCTCGTACCATGGCATGTGGCTTGGAGCCTTCCTTGTTGCCCCACTCCATTCTATCATTATTTCATGTGACACCTACCATCTAGCAAACGTACAATGGACCTGTCATTCCCTTAGAGGTTGAAACCACCTAATAGGGTCCTTAATTAACCTCGCTCTTGAACCTAGGGACACCTGTACATTCTAAAGCCCTTTATCGAAGGGCATGCCACTATGAAGTGCCCACTTGGCTCCATGATTTGTAAGCTCATTTGCTCAATTGCACCAATCAATTGTTATATTGGAAGGCGAGGAGACGAATTGGATCTTATACAGGATTGCAGATGGGTCTTCATCTTGGGGTTTGGTCTCCCTATACAGGGTCCAAGCCCTCCAGAGGGTAATATTGGCATTTGTAGGCTATGTGTTTAGAGTCATTGGCCTCCACTATAGCAGAGAGCAGATTGCCTGCCATGGGATCCTTAAGCACCATTTATTGCTTGCTCGTGTTCCACTTATTTTATGATGATGATGCACCTAGACCACCTTGCCCGGTTAGGTACACACTTGCAACACACACTTGGCAGTTGAGCCTGTTGAAAAATGTGTAACTAAGTTCGGTCTTCATAAGTATGAAATGTATTTTTGATTCTTGTAAATTATAAAATTTAAAGAAAATTTATTATTATTATTTTGGAGCATGGGTTTCATGCTCAAGGTCTTTTATTTTATAGGTCAAGCACCCATTGAGTGCTTCTAGGGTTTGTCCTAGGTCAATAAGCCAAAAGAGTCATTGTCATAAGTTGAAGACCCCACTGGGCACATTGTAACTTGTAAAGAAAATTATTTTTGACTTTAAAAATGCTGAAATACCCTCCAAGACCAAGTCGACATGGCAACTGGCAAGTTGGTCTAAAGGAAGAGCCACGTCCACCCTTGAAGAAGCCTATAAATAGAGGAGGACTCATCCTACTTGAAGCACACTCACTCACCACTCATTTTAGCGAAGGAAGAGAAAGGAGAAGGCATCAAAGAAGAATAAGGATGAAGGAAATTTGTTTTTGGGCTATTCTCTCTCTCGCGTGCTAAAGAGGACTAAGGTTTCTGTAGGCAGACCTAGGGCATCCATCTACAAGTTCAATCTTGGAGAAAAAGGAGGTAAAGAGGCCAAGCGAAGGTCACCAAAGGTCACTCTCAAGCTCCAGGAGTCAGGGACAGGAAAGAGAAGGTTAGAGGAGGGCTCTAGAAGAAGATCGAGGTTCCCATGTGTGGCAGTAGCAGTTGCAGGGAGGCCGAAATTTCAGATCTGCAATAGGAGGTCGAAAATCTTGCAGCAAAAGGGTCACAAAGGTGTTATTGGAAGATATTTGACTGGCTTTGTCCAGATCAAAGTTGGCATGTCATTCGAAGAGGGTTGGTCTTAGTCTTGGAGGGTATTGGTCTCAGTCTTAAGGTCATGGAATTCATTAAATGAAGAATCTATAAGGAAGAGATTTAAGGGTTTTCCTCTCAAGAGTAGAGGTTTTGGTCCTGACTTGCAGCCTATATACTATGTCATTGTTCTTCTTGTTTTGGTAGTTGTTTGATGCTTCACACATATAATAATAAGGAACAAAGCTAATAAGTAAAAAGGAATCACAAACAGTTATCAAGTAAAGAGAATTAATCATAATCATTGCCCTATTGAATTCTCAACATGGTATCAGAGCTAAGGTTGGTTAAGGGCATCATGAAGATCTCCTCTACATTGAAGAAGTTCAAAGGTAGCAAGCTATCTCAAGAAAGGCATCAAGGAAGCATGGAGTCCCTTGTTCTCTACAAAGAAAGAAGTAATCGTCGAAAAGGATGAAGGTCTCCTTCGGCACTCACTGGCACATTCCAAGACGAGAGCATTTGGGTAATTGATAGTGGTGCTATGCACATGACAAGTCATCACAAACAATTGAAGACTTTATCAAAGGGAAAACCTTCTTATTCAGTGGAACTTGGAGATAACAAAAGCTATCCCGTGAGAGGCATTGGATCAACCACTATAGACTTGGAGAATGGAAGCAACATTCACCTCAACAACATCCTATTTGTTCCTAGTTTGCATAAGAACTTACTTTCCATTTCAAGTCTACAGAATAAGGGTGATAGAGTAGTTTTCATTCATGGAAAGGTTGTTGTATGGAGTAAAGACTCAAGTATAGAGAATGATAGAGTAATTGGTATTCGAGAAGGAAGACTTTACAGGTTGATATCTCCTCTAGCTCAAGCCTTGGTTCACATTGAAATTAGCCCATGTGAACTATGGCATAGAAGATTTGGTCATCTTCATTTCAGGATCCTCCCAACTCTAAGTTCCATAGTAGATGGAATACCTAATTTGAAAGAAGATCATGAAGGAGTATGTAAGGGATGTGCATTGGATAAGAATACCAAGAAATAATTTGGAAGCAATGCTTCACGGTCAAAAGAAATCTTGGATCTCATTCATGTTAAATTTATATAGACAGACATGGTATGTTCTATGCTTAATGCAATTTTACTTCAATCTTTCCTAGGCCCGACTCAATTTAGCAATCACATAAACGTGAAAGTAAAATGTTGATAGAACACAATAATAGATCAATAGAAGACAAGCCAATAATATAGATTAGATTTTACAATTCTTCTTGTCCAGCAAAGATAGAGAATAGTGTGCGTTACGACAGTCAACGGGATGCATCAACCAGCAAAGTCTTTCACAACATTAGATCAGCCAACCCTCCAAGTGTCACACACACCCCTCAAAGACAGCTCTTCAAAAGTCAACGTTCATCAACAGAAAGTCAACGCTGCAGTTTTAGGGCTTCAGTCAATAGGCCCCTTTTTTCCTCGATCTTTGTGCCCTCAAATGCGGCCTCACAAGATCAAAATCTGCAAAGTTTGGAGGTCAAAACACCAAGGGTTGACCACAGTCAATGCTGGTCAATGCACCAGCAATCAGCCCTAAAATAATCAACAAATTTTCCCAGTTGCAGCGCCGCAGGTGTGATAGAGAGAGACTTCCAAAGGCTGATCGAACCAATCAAATCACAAGAGAGAATGTGTGATGAGTTGATGATCAAATGATCTCCAAGTACATGATGCATCCTTCCAAACTTGATGCTTTACAGCTTCTTCAAATGATCCAGGTTCAGATTGTACAATTGTACTCATGGCTGCTAGATACCCTTGGTATCTATTCGGCTTCTTGCTTTCACGGAATGTCCCCCTCGGGGAAATATGTCTCTCGGCATCTTCGAGAGTATCCCTGAGCCATCAGGATCTTCTCTTATTTGAAGGAGGTGGATCAATAGGATCCATAGGTCCTTCAACATCGGGCATCGGTTGATCCTTCGGTTCTTCCTGCTTCCCTGCTTCTTCATCTTCTTTGTCTTCCTTGGAGCTAGGAAGATTTCTTACTTTCTTAAGGGCAGCCTCTTCATCGATGGTGACATAGTGGCATATCTCCACTTCTCTTTGACCAGGCACATAGATTCTATATGCCTTTGAAATTTCATTGTAGCCCACAAACATTTCCTTCTTTTTAGAAGCATCCAGCTTGCTTCTCTTTTCTTTCGGCACATGAAAGTAAACAGGACAACCAAAAACTCTAAAATGAGAAACATCGAGTTTCTTACCAGAGAAGACTTCTTAGGGAGTCTTGGAGTCTAGAGCGGATTGCGGGCATCTATTTTGAACGTACACAACAGTGTTCGCAGCTTCTCCCCATAGAAAATTCGAAAGACCTTGGTCACATAGCATGGCACGGGCAGCGTCCACAATGGTCGTGTTCTTTCTTTTAGCAACACCATGTTGCTTAGGAGTATGCACAGTTGTGGTCTCCCTCTTAATGTCAACTTCACTGCAAAAGTCATTGAATTCATTTGACTCATACTCAAACCCATTATCGGTCCTCAAAACTTTGATTCTCTTCTCGGTTTTATTTTCCACCAAGGCCTTGAAGGTACGAAACCATTTGAATGATTCATCGTCCTTCTTCAAGAAATATATCCAGGCCTTACGGGAGAAGTCATCTATAAAAGTCATGTAATAGGAACATCCTCCCAAGGATGTCACGGGCAACATACCAGATAAATCAGAATGTATCAGTTGTCTTTGTGACACTTGAGGGGAATGGTCCCCTTGTATGCTTCCCTTCGGCACAACCCTAACATATACCTTCATGATCATCTTTAAATTCGGGCATCCCTGTTACGACCTTCCTTGCTTCGAGAAGGGCTTTGTAATGAAAGTGTGCAAACCTCCGGTGCCATAACTCTGTTTGAAGAGTTGTATCACATGACATAGCCCCCAATAGACTTCCTCCAACCTAGTAGAGTGTATCAACTCTAAAACCAATAGTAAGAGCTTCCTTGTAGTTCTTCTTCCAGATACGTACCTTTCCATCAACGAATGCCACCTTGAACCCTTTGTCTTCCATCACCGAAATAGACACAAGGTTCTTCTTTAGATCAGATATGTATAACACATCTTGTAAACGGAGGACTTGAATTTGAGATAGATGAATGGTCACAGTCCCTGTCCCTTTCACGCGATGCGTACCTTTCCATCAACGAATGCCACCTTGAACCCTTTGTCTTCCATCGCCGAAATAGACACAAGGTTCTTCTTTAGATCAGATATGTATAACACATCTTGTAAACGGAGGACTTGAATTTGAGATAGATGAATGGTCACAGTCCCTGTCCCTTTCACGCGATGCGTACCTTTCCATCAATGAATGCCACCTTGAACCCTTTGTCTTCCATCGCCGAAATAGACACAAGGCTCTTCTTTAGATCAGATATGTATAACACATCTTGTAAACGGAGGACTTGAATTTGAGATAGATGAATGGTCACAGTCCCTGTCCCTTTCACGCGATGCGTACCTTTCCATCAACGAATGCCACCTTGAACCCTTTGTCTTCCATCGCCGAAATAGACACAAGGTTCTTCTTTAGATCAGATATGTATAACACATCTTGTAAACAGAGGACTTGAATTTGAGATAGATGAATGGTCACAGTCCCTGTCCCTTTCACGCGATAGGTGGCATTATCTCCAAGGATAATTTCTAGATTAGTATCCTTCTCAATCAAATCAGAGAGGGCTTCTTTATAACTAGTGAGGTGCGTTGAAGTACCACTATCAAACAACCAGACATCCAGGTTGTCGGGAGGAGATGCAATAGAGAGGGTAGATACAAGAATAAATTCATTTTTCTTATTATCAACAACATTAGACTCATCGTAACTGGAATTTCTTGACCTCTTGAAAGGTTGCCCATTTCCACTACGATCAAAGGGAGCCTTACTTTTTTCTTTGAACCTGTTGTTCCTGTGATTGCCATTCCCCCTGGAGTTATTGTTGTCATCATCCCTAGGAGAGTCCCTTCTATTAGGGCACTCCCTTGCATAGTGACCAAACTCGTGACAAGTGTAACATCTTCCCTTCTTTACTTTGGGCCCCGCTCTTCAATGGTTTTGATTTCTCAGACCACCATTGTTCCTCTTCTTTGCATGAGCGGTGAAGACAATAGGGTCACCTCCATTTCCATTAGAGGGATGATCTCTCTCCATCATTCTTGTCTCCTCTTGAGTGCATCTCGTCAATATTTCATCAAAATCAGGAATCACATTATTATTAAGAATAGTGGTATTGAATACATACCAATCACAGGGGAGACCTCCAAGCTCAATGAGAACCATCTCTTGATCAGTTATTTCTTCTCCAATAGCTAGAAGAATGTTCATGATTTCAGTGAACCTCATAAAATATGATTGAATGGATTCATCCTTGCCCTTCTTGATATTATTCAATTGGCTCTTGAAGAAAAGAAATTGATTAGCATTACTAACCCTGAACATGCTAACCAACTTATCATACATCTCTTTAGATGTGCTCAACTCAGAAATGTAAGCAACCAAGTGCTTATGAATAGAATCTCGGATAATCATCTTTTCTTTGATTTCCCCTTTTCTATACTTCATCTTTGTGGCAGCAGGTGCATTTGATGGAGGCTCATGAATCTTCCCCTGCACATAATCCATGACATCTTGATCTTCTAATGCCAAATCCAAGAACATATTCCATGCATGATAATCAAACTTGTCAGTCAACTTATCATCAGATTTGAAACCCTTATAGGTTGAGGAGGCCATTGGTTTTTGATAGGATTTATTCTTCGGTGATTTTTTTTCACACTCGCTTGGGCTTTGTCTTCACCTCAGCTCTGATACCATGTTAAATTTAGATAGACAGACATGGTATGTTCTATGCTTAATGCAATTTTACTTCAATCTTTCTTAGGCCCAATTCAATTTAGCAATCACATAAACATGAAAGTAAAATGTTGGTAGAACACAATAATAGATCAATAGAAGACAAGCCAATAATATAGATCAGATTTTACAATTCTTCTTGTCCAGCAAAGATAGAGAATATTGTATGTTACGAAAATTAACAGGATGCATTAGCCAGCAAAGTCTTTCTCAACATTAGATCAGCCAACCCTCCAAGTGTCACGCACACCCCTCAAAGACATCTCCTCAAAAGTCAACGCTGGTCAACAAAAAGTCAACGCAGAAAGTCAATGCTGCAGTTTTAGGGCTTCGATAAACGAGTTCCTTTTTTCCTAGATCTTTGTGCCCTCAAATGCGGCCTCACAAGATCGGAATTTCTGCAAAGTTTGGAGGTCAAAACACCAAGGGTTGACCACGGTCAACGCTAGTCAATGCACATGCAATCAACCCTAAAACAGTGCGCAAATTTTCCCAGCTGCAACTCCACACGTGTGAGAGAGAGAGACCTCCAAAGGCTGATTGAACCAATCAAATCACAAGTGAGAATGTGTGATGAGTTGATGAGCAAATGGTCTCCAAGTCTCTCCAATTTATATCAGCCAGTGAGGGTGTGTGACACATCTATTAGGCTCGTGAGCCTACATTACAAATCTTGTCAACCTTGCACATGTGTGGAAAATAGAATCAAAATATATGTTTTGCTTAGAAACAAGATGATCTTTAGATCAATCTTGCACCTCTCCGAAAGAGGAATCCAACAAAAATATAATCATCATCATATGTGTAGTGCAACCTGGAGTTTGGACCTAGTTGCCCAAAATTAACAATTCACCCTGATGTATGTGTCCATATGACTCCTAAATCACTTGGAGGTCATCTATATTGTGTCACATTTATAGATGACCATTCAAGAAAGACATGGGTTTACTTAATGAAAACCAAGGACGAAGTATTTACAAAATTTCAAGAATTCAAAGTTGAAGTGGAGAACCTTACAGAAAGAAGAATCAAGATAGTAAGATTTGATAATGGAGGAGAGTACACATCCAAGGAGATTATAGCATTCTGTAAGGAGCTTGGGATTAAGAGGGAGTTGATAGTCCCTTATAATCCGGAGCAAAATGGAGTTGCAGAACGAAAGAACCGATCCATTGAAGAAAGTACAAAGTTGATGTTACATGAACATCATCTACCAAAATTTCGGTGGGAAGAAGCTACAAAGACAGTAGTATATATTCAAAATCAAAGTCCCCACAAGTCACTAGAAAACATGATTTCCGAAGAAGTATTCACTGGGAAGAAACCGACTATAGACCATCTCTGTATCTTTGGGTGTCCCGTATATATTCGTATACCAAAGGAAAAAAGAAAGAAGTTGGATCCAACAGGCATGAGAGGAACATTTATTGGTTACAACAATTCCTCTAAGGCCTATAGAATCTACATAAAGTAAGGACACTATATAGAAGTAAGTCGAAATGTCATATTTGATAAGAGTATCACATTCAAGAAATCTAAGGAACTTCCCATGGACTCTAATGACGAATAACTTCCAGTATTTGAAGAAGAAGTTAACAGGGAAGAAGAAGAATCTCATCATGAAGATGAGGGTCTCAGTGAACCCATTCAACCTATGGTCCTCCCCGAATCAAGAAAGAGACCAAATTGGTTGAAATCTACACTACTTGATGCAGAAGGTCATTGGGCAGCGAAAGGCTCATTTAGAGAAAGCAAGAAACCTAAGAGATATTCTAGGTATGTTGCATACATGACAAAATTAATAGAAGCAGAACCATCCACTTTTGAGGAGGTTGTCAATCATCAGGAATGGAAGGATGCCATGAATGAAAAGTATCAATCTACAATGACGAATGGATTTTGGGAGATCGTACCAAGGCCCGAAGAAAAATATGTGGTAACTTCCAAATGGATCTACAAGATCAAACATGCAGCAGATGGAAGTATCAATAAGTACAAGGAAAGATTTGTGGCTAGGGGCTTCTCTCAACAAGAAGGCATCGATTATGAAGAGACATTTGCTCCGACAGCAAGGTGTACAACGATTTGTTCATTGGTCTCTCTGGCAGCATCGGTGGGATGGAAGATCCATCAAATGGATGTCAAGACTGCGTTTTTGAATGGCACAATTGATGAAGAAGTCTATAGAGAGAAACCCTTGGGATTTGAAGTTAAAACCAGGAAGGAATATGTTTGCAGATTGAGGAGAGCAATATATGGCCTCAAGGAAGCACCAAGGGCATGGTATGCTAGAATGGATGCATAACTACAAAGAATAGACTTCACAAGAAGTTATGTTGATCTGAACCTTTATATCAAGGTTGTAGATGGAGAACCTATAATCATTCTTCTATATGTAGATGATCTTCTCTTAACAGGTGTAGAAGATCGAATTGAAGAATATAAGAAGCAACTAGCGGCAGAATTTGACATGAAGAATCTAGGGCTGATGCATTACTATTGGGGACTAGAAGTCTAGCAAGGACCTGATGAAATTTATCTGGGTCAAGGGAAGTACATGATCAAGATGTTGAAGAGGTTTGATATGATGGATTGCAAACCTATGACCACTCTGATGATCACAAACTTGAAGAGACTAAGGAATTTTGAATCGAGTCCTGTGGATCCTTCCAAATAAAGACAATTGATTGCCTCACTGATGTACTTGGTTAATACTTGACTAGACATATGCTTTGTTGTAAACATTCTCAGTCAATTCCCAGTAGAGCCGAAGCATGATGACTGGATAGCAGCAAAACATATACTGAGATATCTGCGGGGATTCATGAACTATCCACTACTGCCTGAAATACGATAAGAGGAATGATGCCCACATGATTGGATATACAAATTCCGATTGGGGAGGCAGCAAGCAAGATGGAAGAAGCACTACAGGAGGATGTTTCAGTTTGGGATCCTCCATCATCTCATGGATGAGAAGAAAGCAAGACACGGTTGCTTTGAGTAGTGTTGAGGCTGAGGATGTTGCGGCCTGTGAAGTAAGAAGAGAAGCGGTCTGGTTAAAGAAATTGCTATCTGACATAATCGAAGGACCGATGGACCCTACAATGATACATTGTCACGACACTAGTTGTATATGATTGTCTGAGGACCCAGTATTTCATGGAAAGACAACATATAAACAAGTATCACTATATTCGGGAGCTAGTACAAAATGGTGTGTTACAGCTACAGTATATCTCCAATGATGAGCAGGTAGCTGACATATTGAACAAATCTCTTCCTAACAAGAAGCTTGTGTACTTGAGAAACAAGCTTGGCTTGGTTGATATATCCTCCCTAGTTGAGAAGGAGAGTTAGGCATATCATTCTTGTCTTCACTTGGGAAGACAGAATGGAGGATTGGGTAACCATCTAACATCAGATACTCTGAGGATGAGGTAGGGCATCCAAGATAAGAGTAGTCGTGGACCAATATTCTTTGAGGACTAGCTATCCAAGATAAGAATATTCCAAAGAAGGTCATACTCTGTGAACACTCGAATGGAGTGTGTACCTTAAGAGACAATGATGATGGTGTCTATAAATCACTAGTCTCGGCGGCATTGTGCTCTGATCTTGTGGAGAGAGGGAGTTGTTAGTCAAGGCCTTACTCGAATGGAGTGTGTACCTTAAGAGACAATGATGATGGTGTCTATAAATCACTAGTCTCGGCGGCATTGTGCTCTGATCTTGTGGAGAGAGGGAGTTGTTAGTCAAGGCCTTGCTATGTGACAATGATGGTTGATATGATGCTAGACAGATGCATTACCAATCTGACTTTTCTTATGAGATCTCTTCAAATTGAGAATGTCCATGTACCTCTTATGAATACCTCCCTAGTTAAGAGGGAGTGTCGAAAAATGTGAAACTAGGTTCGGTCTTCATAAGTATGAAATGTATTTTTGCTTCTTGTAAATTATAAAATGAAAGAAAATTATTATTATTATTTTGGAGCATGCGTTTCATGCTCAAGGTCTTTTATTTTATAGGTCAAGCACCCATTGAGTGCTTCTAGGGTCTTTCCTAGGTCAAGAAGTCAAAAGAGGCATTGTCATAAGTTGAAGACCCCACTGGGCACATTGTAACTCGTAAAAAAAAATATTTTTTTCTTTAAAAGTATTGAAATACCCTCCAAGACCAAGTCAGCGTGGCAATTGGCAAGTCGGCCTAAAGGAAGACCCACGTCCACCCTTCAAGAAGACTATAAATAGAAGAGGACTCGTCCTACTTGAAGCACACTCACTCACCACTCATTTTAGTGAAGGAAAAGGAAGGAGAATGCAACGAAGAAGAAGAAGGACGAAGGAAATTTGTTTTTGGGTTAATTCTCTCTCTCACATGCTAAAGAGGACTAGGGTTTCTACAGCAAACCTAGGGCATCCATCTACAAGTTCAATCTTGGAGAAAAAGGAGGCAAAGAGGTCAAGCGAAGGTCACCAAGGGTCACTCTCAAGCTCCAAGAGCCAGGGAAAGGCAAGATAAGGTCAGAGGAGGGCTCTAGAAGAAGATTGAAGTTCCCACGTGTGGCAGCAGCAGTTGCAGGGAAGCCAAAATTTCAGATCTACAATAGGAGGCCAAAAATCTTGCTACAGAAGGTCGAAAAGGTGTTATTGGAAGAGATTTGATAGCCTTTATCTAGATCGAGGTTGGCACATCATTTGAAGAGGTTGGTCTTGGTCTTGGAGGGTATTGGTCTCAGTCTTAAGGTCATGGAATTCATTAATTAAAGAATCTAAAAGGAAGAGAAGAGATTTAAGGGTTTTCCTCTCAAGAGGAGAGGTTTTGGCCCTAGCTTGCAGCCTATATATCGTGTCACTATTGTTCTTGTTTTGGTAGTTGTTTGATGCTTCACACATAATGTCACAACAACCCTCAAAATAGCCACACGGTTAACTCAAAGTCAACCCTAGAAAAGTCAACGCAGAACAACAGCAGCAGCACTAGCAGCAACGGCAGCAACAACACTAGCAGCAACGGCAGCAACAACAGCAGCACCACCAGCAGCGACGACAGTAACAGCAGCAGCAACAAGTAAAAGTCAATGCAGCACAGTCTACGGTCAACCTTTGACCTCGGTTCTTGTGCCAAAATGTACGGCCTTCCAAAATAGAAGTCTCCACCAAAATTCAGCTCCTTTGGACTATGCGTTGACCAAAGTCAATGCTGGTCAAACTTGCGTGAAAACCCTAGCTGCAGCAGAATTCTCTTCGTCCTTCTTTCCCACGTTGAACCGAAAACTGCCTCCAAGGAGCTCGAACCAATCAGAAGAGGAGAGATGATGTGTGAGGATGAGATGAGTGAAATGTCCTCCAACGTTGACTCTATTTATATCAATCACTGAGGTGTGTGACACATTTGCTAGGGGTGTAAAACCTTAAGGCGGGGCTTCGCATATTTTGAAAGTATTAAAAATAAATTCAAAATAAATGTTACGCTCATCGGATCAAGATGATCTTTGAGTCGATCTTGCACCTCTTTGAAAGAGGAACCCAATAAAAATATTGGTATCTTCATGCGAGCATCACAACATGGAGTTTGGACCTAGTTGTCCAATTTTAACACTCCCTCTCAACTAGGGGAGAACTCCATCCACATGTGCAATCAAACATCGTGCGTCATCCCGCCGTAACTTGCTTTCTTTGGCCTCTTTATTTCGGAACAGAAGCGGGTCAGTCACAAAGACATCATTCCCGGCTGACAGATTCAGCCCAGAGGTCCGAAACCTCTATAGGACTCACAAAGAGTCTCATACCAACCCGAAGTTGGTTTATCTGACTCGAAGTCAGTAGGAGGTTCGAAACCTCACTAGGACTCAAGAGAGTCATATACTAACCCGAAGTTAGTTTCACTGACTTGAAGTCAGTTGGAGGTCCAAAACCTCACTAGGACTCAAGAGAGTCATATACTAACCCGAAGTTAGTTTTACTTACCCAGAGTCAGTTGGAGATCTAAAACCTCTCTAGACTTGATCCCAGATCAAGTGGTTGGACCGTGCCATCCTAGATAGAGAGTATGGCAATCTTTGATGCGTCCATCAGTCTTTGCTACTAGTCTCTAGCATTTCCCACCTCATTGGCCAAATGAGAGGTACTTCCCATGAGTTCGGAATTGAAATGGGTAGGATGCATACGCGGCACAAATAATGAGAGGTGAACCAACTCAATCATCACAACGGTGGGGCAAGAGTACACCAACAAGGTTCTGCAAGCCTAGCCCTGTGGTTGCTTATAGCTCCAAGAAGCTATCCCCAAAGCCCCCCAGAGCTCCCAGAGCTCATCATCCAATAGGACCCTCAGAATAGGGTCATTCCACGATTCCAAGATTCTCACAGAAGGTTAGGAACATGACCTTCCCCAAGGGCATTGTCAGAATATCCACGACCTGCTCATCAATTCCTATATGATCGACCCTTACGGCGCCTCGCTGTACCATATCCCAGATAAAGTGGTACCAACCATCAACATGCTTGGATCAATCGTGGAACCTGGGATTCTATGACAAACGAATCCCCCTCTGGTTATCACAAAGGATAACGGTGGCATCTAGCACATGCTCGAACAACTCACTGAAGAGCTTTCGCAACCAAATGACTTCACAACAGGCCATACATGCTGCAATGTATTCGGCCTCAGTGGTGCTCAAAAGGCTACCAACTTTCGTTTCCTGCCCGAAGCAGATCTACGTGCGAAGCAGCATCCAAATGTGCTCTTGCGATCCACCACACTGCCAGCCCAATTAGCATCAGTATATCCGAGTGTCATGCTCCCGACAGTGTATCTCAGCCCATGGTCTATCATGCCCCAGAGATATCTCAAGAGTTTCTTGGCACCAACCCAGTGAATGTCATGATCAACCATGTGTTGACTCAAAGTGTTCACTGCAAAACATACGTCCGGACGGGTGTTCACTAAGAACATCAGGGCCCCTATGAGTTGATGATACTCAGTAGGATTTGCCAATACAGGCCTAGCAACGCTGCCACTCAACTTCTTAAAGTTGAGCTCCATTGGTGTCGACACGGACTTACAGTCCATCATACTAAATCTTGCCAGAAGCTTCACAATGTATTTTCCTTGAGAAAGGAAAATCTCGCCAAGTCTCTGCTAGACCTCCAGGCCTAGGAAGTAGTGCATTAGTCCTAGGTCCTTCATCTCGAACTCAGCATTGAGCTCCCTCTTGCACTGATGAATGAGAGGGTCAGCACCTGTCAGGAAGTGGTCGTCCACATATAGCACCAGAATGAGAGGCTTCCCTCTATCAACCTTGAAGTAAAGGTTCGGATCAGCATTACTACGAGTGAAGCCTGGCTGCATCAGGTAGCTATCTCTCCTCTCGTACCAAGCTCTGGTTGCTTGCTTCAACCCATAGAGGGCTTTCTTCAACCTACAAACATGGGTGTCCTGATCTCGAACTTCGAACCCCAAAGGTTGCTCCACATACACCTCTTCCTTTATCGCACCATACAGAAATGCAGTCTTCACATCCATCTGATGAAGACTCCATCCTTGCGTAGCAGCAAGGGCTATGATAGATCGAATGGTGGTCACACGTGAAAATATGTCATCATAGTCTATGCTTTCTTTTTGAGAGAAGCCACGGGAAACGAATCTTGCCTTGGACTTTTCAGCACTTACATCAGATCCATGCTTGATCTTGTAGAGCCATTTTGAGGTGACAACTGCTTTGTCCTCTGGTCTTGGAACCACATTCTAGACATCATTCTTCATTATGGACTCATACTCTTCGTGCATAGCATCCTTCTAGACTTGATGCTTTACGGCTTCCTCAAAAGATCTAGGCTCGGATTGTACAATAGTACTCATGGCTGCTAGATACCCTTGGTATCTACTCGTCTTCTTGCTTTCACGAAATGTCCCCCTTGGGGCCATATGTCCCTCAGCATTCTCGAGAGTGTCCCTGAGCCATGATGGTCTCTTCCCAGGTGAAGGAGGTGGATCAATAAGGAACAAAGCTAATAAGTAAAAAGAAATCACAAGCATTTATCAAGTAAATAGAATTAATCATAATCATTTCCCTATTGAATTCTCAATAGATCTAGGGCCCAAATGGTGTTTTGTCTCACCATGGGAGACAAGGGAGGGCTTACATCATTGTTCCAACCCTAATAGATGGGATACATGCTTGTTCGATTCAGTTGGAGCCCCAAGACGATGTTCTTTGGGCCCTCATAGCCACTTGGGAGCACCATAGGTCATTTGCTTGGACATCAAGGGGGCCACCACCTTCATCACTATTATTGGATCCCTCCAACTCATTTGGGACATGAGGGACTTCATTTGGCCTTCCAATGGCCCTCCTAGCTATCTTTCAATCATTTCGGCCCTCTTGAGAGGCTAATTATTCTTATTATGGAGCTGTTTGGTGGGCTTGTCATCAAAAGTACTGTTATTTTGCACATCATTTTATTATAGTGGCATCATTAGGCTAAATTAGGCTATTCGAACCCCTTAAAGGATTGTATAAATATAAGAGAGGTGTTCTCTCTCATTCATTATCACTTGGATTTGGGATATATCTTTCTAAATATTTTGGACTTGCAATTTCTGGAATGATTTAGATGATTAAATGCATTTTGATGTGTGGAATATTTTCACTATCTCTCTTGAAGCTTCTATTTTGCAAATGTGATGGATGGATTTACTCTCTTGTCATGTAAGTGCTCTTTTCATGCATATTTCTTGATAATTTGTCTAATGTATGGAAAGCTATGCTTTGATTTTGCTTGTGCCCTAAAAATTAATGAGAATTTGTGAAACATTTGTAATCTTGGCTCGTTACATATGTTATTTATCTTGTCAAGAAGATTGAATTTTCCTAGGGGTAGGTTGTGCACCTTTTACCTTGAAATTCCATTAGATCTTGCATATCGAAGTATAAAAGTCTAAAGTTGTCGCGTCGCTGCATTAGTAGTGAAGCTACTTCTTTACACCTCCTTGAAGAGCGAAATTCCCAAATCTTAATCATTTTGACTCCAATCTTCCCAATAGGCAGGCATTGGTCCTAGATCCTTGGTGATCACATTTCCTTAACGAAATATCATTCTTTCACCTATTTACTTCCTGTTTTCTTCGACCCCCAAGGATAAAGAGTTTTTCTAGGGCTTGGTGCAAATTTTAGGGAGGAAGAATTTAGCATTTTGTCCTGACAAGTTTCTTCATTTATGTCTCCTCTAGACATCCTCCAATTTTGAACGAATTCCAATGGTGGAATTTCAAATAAATTGATGCCCTAGCTATCACACCAAGAGGGAATCCTTGAAGTTGCTTTGACTTGGGTATTTCTTGAAGGATTGCACTTTCTAGTTCATCATTCAAAACCTTTTCTCTTAACTATACGTGATCATTGGATGGGCCTTTACCACAGTATATCTCTCAACCCTTGGTGTCTTATAGTATTTCTCTCAAGGGGTTTTTCATGGAAAGTCACGATATCTTCTCCCAAAGCTCACAGTTTAATTGAATCTTTGCATTGAATGAGCCATCTGTGTCTCACTTTGAACCCTAGTATAAATGCATCAATCACAAGTGAGGGATTTTGGAAGTTATGATCTTAGGCATTCATCATTTTTGAATATTTCCAAGCCCAAGGTCATCCTTCCCTCAAGCCTTTCTTGAAGAACCCTTATTTTGCTTCTGAAACAAGAAACCTATTATCTGAGCCTCTCCTTTGAATGGGCTTTGGAAATCACATTGTGCATCATTATTGACCTCATAATTCTAGTGATTTCCACCATATCGAGACTCCTCCCATCGGTGAAAGTCCATAAAGAGCAAGGAACATCAATTAAGGTGATAGTGGGTCCTTGTCCCGTTGTTGCCACTTGGTTTAGTAGTAGTCCCTTTGGAACCTCTCACAGGAACCCTGCTAATTTGAGCGGTAACACAACTCTTTGGTATACTCATTTATGCCTTCCTCCATTTCTTTAGCAATGGCAAGTCTAGGGCATGGAGGTTTTCCACACTCACTGAAGACATCCTTCACTTCACAGTGAACTCGAGTTAAATCACAAGCCTTCTTGGTTGCCCTACTTCCTTCAAGGTTCAGCTCCTTAGGCTCAAATACATTGCTGCTCCTAGCAGACTTGTTATCCTTCACAATTCCTGCACTTAGGGCTCAACAGGGACCTACTAACTACCTTCCAAACAGCACTTAAGATGCCAACAATTTTATCCCAATCCTAGACTACATCCTGCACTGCACTGCTTCCCATCTTGTAGATATGCCCACTTGTCATTATTCTTGTCACTTCACAAGTTTGCTCCTAGGGCTACCAAAACTACCCTAACTATGTGACAAATCAACTGGTCGTCACTTTCCTTAGGGCTTTCAGATCTGCCCATCTTCAGTCAGAATCTTGACTGATTTAGGGCTCCAAATATCTGCCCTCTATTTTGTAATTTGACTCTTCAAATTGCACAGATCTAGGCATCAATCATGTTGTTGTTTCAAACCCTAAAACAAACCTCATTAATCTGCCTTCTCTCCTTCACTATGCGAGCCCTACTAATTGTCCAATCTGCTCACTTCACAATGCATTTACTGAGACTAAACGCTGCCTTCTTGAGCATCGAACTAATCACACCACAAAGCAATCAAACCTTCCTTCACACAAGGTCTCAACCTCCACTTTATGCATTGTTCTTGAGCATCATTACACAAATCTACATGACAGTTCTTTAGGACAACACGTCTTGAAGGTGCCCTGAACTAGGGCTTGTCAAAATTGTTGTCCAAGGCCACTTGGACAACCATCCAACCTTTGCAATCTATCTCCTTGAGAACAGTGTCACTTAACCTCTAAGCAATAATGGTTCTGGGCATTTTGTTGACTGATCTTCTAGGTCTGCTACAAATCTAAACGGCCCCAAATCTAGGGTTACCACAGATCTACAGTATCCTTATTCTGGCCCTATATCAATTATGTTGGCCCTCTAAGGCATGCAGTCTTACTCCAACTTCTTTCCAACCCTTACGGCATAGCAAAACAGACCCATTCAAGATGTTTCGGCCCTACAGTAAGGATACAGGAATATGCGGCTAGATCTCAAGAGAATCACTGCAATTAGCGCAGAACACTCAGTCCTGTTCCACAGTGCTCTTCCTCTACTTGGATGCAAAGAATTGCCATTAAAACCCTTCATCAAACTCAGTTAGCATCCTCCTTAAACTCAGACTTGAACATGGGACAAAAGGACTCAAACAAAACCCTTCTTTTGCTCTTTATTAACTCGGCTTCCTGAGGAATACGACCTCCATGGATCAGTCCTCGCTTGAGAAGAATTTCCCTTGTTGGATAAGCTCACAACCATTTCCTTGCAGCCCTCCTCGACCCTCAATCTCGACCTCCTCTAGGCTACATCTCGACCTCCTACCTTGATCAAGCGAACTCCCTCTCACTTGATGTTTTTAGTCTTGATCCTAAGGCCTCCTTAAATAATCTCTTCCTTAGGCCTCTTAGGAACCCTCTAGAGCTTCGGGGTTTTGATCTTCTAGACCTTAGGAATTAATTTTTCCTTTTGATTTCCTTTTTAATTCCTTTTTTAAACCCCATCATGGGTCTAAAACCCCTTCGCTTGGGTTCTTTGCACAGAAAGCCTTTTGTGACCAAACTCACACAAACCCAAATCTAGGCTTTTGGAGTACCTCCCAAGCTACACAAATAAACAAAGGCCATATGTAGGCTAGTTTCATATCAGGAGAGCTTTTGGGCAAGAATGGAGATGGTGTGTGCCATTATTGAACCTTTGGTAAAGGTTTTTCGATTAGTTGATGGATACAAGTTTGCAATGGGCCACTTGTATGATGTCATGGATAGGGCCAACGAAACCATTCGTAGCTATTATGAGGATAAGAGGGATGAGGGGTTTGAGAAACAACAATTGATATGGATAGCGATTGATGAATTGTCCCATTCATGTTGTAGGGATCTACCTCAACCTTGCATTTTCTTACTATGGTTTTAGATTTGATGTTGTCTCTAGAAGAACGTGTAGAAATTTCTAAATAAATGGAGATATACAGGATGGCAAGTGGCACATTTCGCTTTTACATGGATATCCATGATAGGAAGACCAAAAAGGCAGGTAAGCTCTAATTTGTTTCGAATTTCATTGTCTCTTCATACTTTGCTTCAACTTTCAAATTTCAATTTTTTCCTTATGTTTCTCTTATTTGTTGTAGATGCATCTTGGACAAGCTATGGTGGCAGAGTACCCAATCTCCAAAAACTTGCCATTTAAGTGCTTAGCCAAACATGTAGCTATTTCAAATGTGAGTGCAACTAGGGTGTATTTCAAAAAGTATACACCAAGAAGTGCAACAGGTTAAAAAATTCAAATTAATTTTTTGAATTCATTCAAAAATTATAATTTATTATTTTTATAACTATTAATTTATAGTTTATAACCCTCATATAGGTTGGAGTCCCAACACCTTGACGACATGATTTGTGCCTACTACAATCTCTGATTGTGGGTGAGGTAACTTCAGAAGACACTTGATGTGGAAGCAATCTAAGTGGATGGGATTGACACTACTATTGCATGGAGAGTTGAGGTCGGGAGGCCTATCATGGAATTAGCCCCCAATTATTTAGAGGAGGAGGCACTAGAGGAGGTAACAGTTGCAGCCAAGAGAGGTAGAGGAGTGTAAAATGCCCTAAACCTAGCGCAAGAATTAGTTCCCAACAAATTTTATTCCTTGAAATAAATTGCAGCAACAAATCAATTTTGATTTGTAAACTAACCACTATTGGGCTCTTAACATCCAAAATGAACATCAGAAACAATAGCAACAACAATCACACAATTGATACAATTTTTACCCTGGAAACCCAAAAAGGGGAAAACCAACAATGAGTTTGTTCTTATTGGCTCAAGAATACATGGAATTTTCTTACAAAGTTACAATGCTCTACAGGGAGAAACCTCCACAACAAATACCCAACCATAAAGCCTCACAAAACCAAGCTGAAATCGAACCCTGCAAGGTTCCTAAATCACCCTCAGCATGGCATATGTCACCCAACGCACGTGCCACTGTCAAGTGTTCGTGCAGCCCTGCCTCTATGTTGAACTATACGGCTATGTTTCACTTGGCTTGGTTGATGCATTTCCCTTAAAATCCCTCTATTTTCCAACAACAAGTCTCTCTCTCAGCAAATCAAACTACTCTCTCAGGCTCCAATTTTCCCTCTCTCAATGTTGTTCCTTCATCTCATGGACATAACTTATATCATGTGAAAATTTCATCTATCGCAATAACTGAAAAATATTCTTCTAACTGTCAATTTGATTATGGAGTTTATTTGCTACAACAAATATCGAATAAATTTACTACTGCAATTTTCACAATAAATTATTGCGGAAAATAAAATGTTGGAAATAGAGAAATTCTAGCACACACATAGAAAACATTAACACAATTATTTTTCGCCAATTGTCCCTGGATAAATCCAATGTGAGAAAACCAATGCAGCAGATGAGGGTTTTCTTATTAATCTTCAGCAGAAAATCTGAGTACAAGAATTCTGACAATTTAAACAGAAGAAAAATAGAGAGAAATTTTGTGAGAAATTTCTCTCTCCACAGCGACTCCCTAACCCCGAGATGGACCCTCTACCCATACGTTGGTGACTCTATGTCACTCTCTACGCAGTGTCTACATAGAGCTCTAGTGGATTGCTCTCTTCGTTGTTGATTTTATAGCATCAGGAAGTGTTCCAAGTCTCAAATTTGATAGAGAGGCTTGGACAACAGTTATCCGGACAACCCTGAAATCATTTGTGGAAATTCCACTCGGATATGGCTTTATTAAAATAATTAATTATTTTAATGCAGACCCTAAGTCTAAACTTGGGGAAATTAAATAATTAAAGGGTATTAATAAAGCAGAGTGAGAATCTTCTAGAAAATGAAGATCAAGTCATCTTTTAATCTGAGTCATTGATTAACGATATAATCTTGGTCGTTGATTCATCAGCGAGAAGACTATAAGAAGAGGCTTGAGGGTCATTTGGAAATAAAGTCGGGGACATTCTCAGTACCCGAAGAAAATAAATTATGAAGCAAGAGAATTTGATTTCAGCGAGTGAGTTTGTAGAGGCGAGATTGCAGAAGCAGAAGGAGGAGGGAGGATTCAGTTAATGGAGAAACAAAAGACAGGAGGATGAAGGGAAGGGTGAGTTGATCGACAGCAAGAACCCCTCACGCAGAGTTACACAGTCCAAAGAGGGACTATGCACAGCTCACACGCTAGATGACGCAGAGGGTGTAGGAGATCACCCTGAGGGTCAGAAACACTTATGAAGGTTCTAGAAAATTTAGCTAGGTGTATGCTAATTTTACTTTGCTCATTGGGACTCTTGTAAATGAACTTTTCATTACTGAAGATAAATACAAAACACTCATCTGCTGCATCGGTTTTCCCACATTGGGTTTTTCCGGAGACAATTGTCCAAAAATAACTATGTTCATATGGTTGTTTCTATTGTGCTACTTGTGTAATTTATGTTCTTATGCTTTTGATTAGAGTGAAGTACTGCAAATGTGTTTATTTCAGAATTTACTGAACCATATTTAAATAACTTATCTCATAAGTAGGAGAAATAAACCAATCATTGCAGTAATAATTTTCAGATCTGAAAATTTCACATGGTATCAGAGCAAAAGGCTAAAGACAAAAAGCGAGGATCTGCCATGGACCAAAGATCTGACATCCGGAAGGGTTCACGTAGTCAGTGGGACTCACGCAATCCTCCAGAGCACGCAAAAATGCAGAGAAAATACAACATGAAAGTGCTAGCATCCAGACTAGAGGAGGATCTTGCTTGTGTGTCGAGCACAGCTCCTCCAACTGTTTGGCATATTGAGAGTGGAGCATCTGCTCACATGACGAGGGTTCGAGAATGTTTTTCAAGCTACCAAGAAGAACAGATGAATCTCCAGATAACTATGGGAAACAAGGCCAAATGTAACCCCATTGAAAGAGGTACCATAACATTTCAAACAGACGCTGGCAACAAGATTCGGGACACGAATGTTCTGCATGTACCTGGGTTGGGGATGAATTTACTCTCAATGTCTTAGCCTCAGAACAAGGGCTATGACATATACTTTATTGGAAATAAGGTGTATGTCAAACATCCTAGCTGCAGCAAGAAGGCACAAATTGGAGTAAGTAGTCATAAGCTATATAAACTTCAGCTTGAATCCCCAGTGGCCCTGATTGGCAGTACGAATGACAAAGATCTGAATGAATTATGGCACAGAAGGATGGGGCATCTACATCATTGAGCCTTGAGGATTCTCAAGAATACTATCATAGGAGCTCTTGAACTCAGCATGAGGAGAGATGAAGTCTGCAGGGGATGCGTACTAGGGAAGTATGCTAAAGCAATGTTTCCAAGAAGCAGCAGCAGGGCCAAGAGTGTACTGGAATTAATACACTCGGATATTTGTGTTCCAATGTCCACAACCGCTCTCAGTGGTGCAAAGTATTTTTCTACCTTTATTGATGATCATTCCAGGAAGACTTGGATCTATTTTCTCAAAACCAAAGATGAAGTCTTTGATCGGTTCAAAGAATTCAAAGCATTGGTAAAAAATTCAACAAGAAAGAAGATCAAGAAGGTGCAATCAGATAACGGTGGAGGATATATCGATAAGGACTTCAAAAAAAATTGTGCAAGGGAAGGCATCAAGAGAGAATGGACAACTCCATACAATCCAGAGCAAAATGGAGTTGTAGAAAGGAAGAACCGGACCATAATAGAGGCTGCAAGGGCAATCCTAGATGACCAAGATACGCCCAAATTTTCGTGAGCAGAAGCCTGCAACACAGCAGTATATGTGCAGAACAGAGTTCCCCATAGAGCATTGGGGAAGGTAACTCTTGAGAGTGTGTTCACAGGTAGCAAGCCGGAGGTGAGCCACATCAAGATATTTGGTAGCATGGTGTACTGCCATGTTCCAGATGAGAAGAGGAAGAAGTTGGATCAAACTGCAGAAAAGGGTTTTCTTGTGGGCTATTGTGAAAATGCGAAAGCATATCGCATCTATATTCTAGAGAGCAGGAAAATTGTAGTAAGGAGGGATTTGAAATTCATGGAGGAGAGAGCCTTCGGGAATTCCCAAGAAATGGCTACAGATACGCAGATTGCGGAGGATCCACTAGTACAACCTCAATGGCCTACAGAGGATGGGTCAAGTGCCTCTCCAAGGCACAAGGATTTTGAGGAGAGTTCCTTCAAAGAACAAGGAATGCAAGTGAGACCGCCCACCACCAGTGGGAGACCAAGCAGAGAACTTCAACAAATTTTGAAGGATGCAGAAGAATTTTTTGGAGCCCCTAGAAATGGCAAGAGGGTACGGAAGCAACCTGATAAATACTAGGCCCTGGTAACTCAGGTTGGAGAACCTTCCAGCTTTCGGGAAGAAGCTCAGCATCAAGTATGGGTGGATGCCATGGTGGAGGAGTACAGCTCCATCATGACAAACGACGTCTGGGAAGTAGTCCCTAGACAATAGGATAGATCAATTGTAGGATCGAGGTGGATCTACAAGATCAATTATGTTGCAGATGGCAGCATAGAGAAGTTCAAGGCCAGATTTGTAGCTAAGGGGTATGCACAAAAGGAAGGGATCGATTATGAGGAAACCTTCGCCCCTGTAGCTTGCTACACATCTATCAGGTCGCCATCTCTCTAGCAACGCAGATGGGATGGGAGATTCATGGGAGATTCATCAGATGGATGTCAAGACAACGTTCTTGAACAGGGTGATAGAGGAGGAAGTGTACCTAGAACACCTAGAGGGCTTCGAGACACATGCGTAGAAGACTCATGTTTGTAGGCTTAAGAAAGCCTTATATGGTTTAAAACAAGCCCCCAGGGCATGGTATGGGCAAATTGAGAGCTACTTGCAGAAGATGGGGTTCGTTAAGAGTGATGCAGATCCCAATTTCTACTACTTGAGAGTAGGGGATGAGTCATTAATTCTGGTATTATATGTAGATGATTTGTTTCTTACTTGATCATCTAAAGCTCATCAAGGACTGCAAGGAGAATCTGGCTACAGAATTCGACATGAAGGACCTGGGGCAGATGCACTATTTTCTTGGATTAGAAGTCTAGCAGCAGAAGGGGGAAATCTTCCTGGGGCAAGGAAGATACACTACAAAAATCCTGAAGAGATTTCAGATGGAAGACTGTAGACCCATGGCCAGGCCAATGATTACTAACAGGAATAAGATAGACACAACGGAAGATGATGAGGCTGATCCCACCTTGTATAGGCAGCTCATCGGATCATTGACGTATCTGGTCAATACTAGACCAGACATCTGTTATGCAGTGAATACCCTCAGTCAGTTCATGGTGGAACCAAGGAGGGCTCACTGGGCAGCAGCCAAACATGTTCTCAGATATCTGAAAGGGACAGTCGAGTTTGGATTGAAGTACACCAAGGGCAATGAGGTCCAGTTGAGTGGGTTTACAGATGCAGATTGGGTTGGAAGCACAGTGGATCAGAAGAGTACCAGTGGGTGTTGTTTCAGTCTCGGATCAGGAATGACCTCCTGGTGTAGCAGGAAACAGAAGTCCATAGCACTGAGTTCAATCGAGGCAAAGTACATGGCAGCAAGCACACCTTCATGCGAGGCCATATGGCTTCGTAAGTTACTCTTGAACCTACTCAAGAAGAGGATGGAACCGACCGGGATTATGTGTGATAATCAGAGTTGCATTAAGCTCTCTAAGAATCATGTGTTCATGACCGGTCGAAACACATTGACATTCGGTGCCACTTCATCAGCGACTATGTCCAACGGGGAGTAGTGCAGTTGAGGAACACTCCTACAGGGGAACAGGTGGCAAATATCCTCACCAAGGCTGTGAGCAAGATTAAGTTCACTTACTTCAGAGAGAAGATGGGGATGGTCGAGAACCCCTTACATTAGAGGAACGGGTGGTCTATAGAAATAGAGGGAGCTGTAACATGGATGAGGCAGTGGCAGAGACATTGTCACAGGCAGCAGTACAGAGGGCAGCAGCACAGAGATGAGGGGCGGCAGCCAGGACATCATCAGCGTAGCAGATGTTCTAGAGTCAGAGCAGTACAATGGTATCTTGCTTGAACACTTTCCTCGCTAAGAGGGAGTGTTGATTTTATAGCATCGGGAAGTGTTCCAAGTCTCAAATTTGCTAGAGAGGCTTGGACAGCAGTTATCCAAAGAACCCAAAAATCGTTTGTCGAAATTCCACTCGGATATGGCTTTATTAAAATAATTAATTATTTTAATGCAGACCCTAAGTCTAAACTTAGGGAAATTAAATAATTAAAGGGTATTAATAAAGCAAGGTGTAAATATTCTAGAAAACGAAGATCAAGTCATCTTTTAATCTGAGCCATTGATTAACGATATAATCTTGGTCGTTGATTCATCAGTAAGAAGACTATAAGAAGAGGCTTGGGGGTCATTCCAAAATAAATCCGGGGACATTCTCAGTACCCAAAGGAAATCCATTCTGAAGCAAGAGAATTCGATTTCGGTGGGTGAGTCTGTAGAGGCAGGATTGCAAAAGAAGGAGGAGGAGGGAGATTCAGTTAACGGAGAAGCAGAAGACAGGGGGATGAAGGGAAGAGTGTGCTGATCGACAGCGAGAACCCCTCCATGCAGAGTTACGCAGTCCAGAGAGGGACTGCGCACAGCTCACACACTAGATGATGCATAGGGTGTAGGAGATCACCCTGAGGGTCAGAAACACTTCTGAAGGTTCCAAAAATTCACCCAGGTGTATGATAACTTTACTTTGCTCATCGGGACTCTTGTAAATGAACTTTTCTTTACTGAAGACAAATACAAAACCCTCATTTGCTCCACCGGTTTTCCCACATTGGGTTTTTCCGGGGACAATTGTCCAAAAATAACTGTGTTCATATGGTTGTTTCTATTGTGCTACTTGTATAATTTTTGTTCTTATACTTTTGATTAGAGTGAAGCACTCCAAATGTGTTTATTTCAGAATTTACTGAAGCATCTGTAAGTACTTATCTCACAAGTAAAGAAATAAACCAATCATTGCAGTAATAATTTTCAGATCTGAAAATTTCACATTCCTCACATTGCCTCCTCCTAAATTCAAAATGTACCTTTTGGACTTCTGTTGCTACCCTCTTTCTCACCTGCTACTCACGCTCTGGCTCTATCTCCTCTACTGAATCTAAGCCACTGAGAAAATCAATCTGCCTGGGCAAATGAGTAACTGCACTAGTGTGTTCTCCATCTACCCATCGACTTCTTCTTATAATCTTCTATTGGAGCACCAATGACCAAGATTAAAACATAATCGATAGCCCAAATTACTTCCCTGTCGATCCTTGTGAGTTCACACCATCACTTAATTATTTCTAATTAATTAATCATATTTCCTAAGTTTAGACTTAGGAAATATTAAAAATTGACTAATAAATCTAATTAAGTCGTCTCTAGGTGGAATTTGAGAAAACGGTTTTTGGGTATTGGGGCATACATGTATTCTAGGCTCTCCACCAAATCTCGTGGCTAGAACACATTTGATGCTACAAAACTAACACTCCCTCTTAACGAGGAATGTGCTTGAGTGTTGCAACCCACTGAAACAACACCCTGTCTCTGCATCATCTCCTATCACGTTGTTGATGTCTGGCTACTGCTGCCCACCAACCATTGCGCAACTATGATATACGTTGCATCTGTGTTGTTGTTGACCCTGCCGAACTGCTACCAATACTGCATCTGCACTGCAACTCCCACTCATCTACTGCTGCTGCACTTGCAACATTTGCAACTTAGAAACATCTAAAATATCGTGTCTCTGCTACTGAAACGGGTTCTCCACCATACCCGTATGTTCCCTAAACTGGATGAACTTAGCTCTCCCTAGAGATTTCATGAGTATGTATGCTACCTGATCTCCCATTGGAACATACTGCAGTTGGACTGTCCCACGCTATACAGAATATTTGATGAAATGACATCTGATATCTATGTGTTTCAACCTGTCATGAAACACTAGATTCTCAGAGAGCTTTATGCAACTCTGATTATCACAATAGAAATTGGTCACTCCCATCCTCTACTTGAATAAGATCACGAGCAGCTTCCTAAGCCATATAGCTTCACATGTAGTTGTGTTGGTTGCGATATATTCTGCTTCTACTAAGCTCAGTGCTACTGACTTCTGCTTCTTGCTACACCAAGAAACCATCCCTGATCCAACACTGAAGCAGTACCCGGGGGTGACTTTCCTATCCACTGAATTGCCTGCCCAATCTGCATCTTTGAATCCACATAATCTAACATCATCTCCTCGATTATATTTCAACCCATACCTGACTGTGTCGCGCACATACCTCAGAATGTGCTTTGTTGCTACCCAATGTACCCTTTTACCATGAATTGACTAAGGGTATTGACAGCGAAACAAATGTTTGTCCTAGTGTTAACCAAATATATGAGAGACCTAATGCACTGCCTATACAAGGTGAGGTCGACTTCCTTGTCCCCTGATGCATCTATCTTCTTCCAATTGGTGATCATGGGCGTAGTCATGGGTCGAAAATCCTGCATTCTGAACCTCTTCAGAATATCTGTAGCATATCCCCCTTGCCCAAGGAAGATCTCCCCATTCTTCTGTCGAACTTCCAATCCTAGAAAATAGTGCATCAACCCCATATCCTTCATGTCAAATTCTACTGCAAGATCCTCTTGCATTCTTTTATGAGTCCTGATGATCATGTCAAAAGGAGATCATCCACATACAGAACCAGAATGACAGGCTCATCTTCTACCATCAAATAGTAGAGGTTGGGATCTGCATCACTCTTGACGAATCCAAACTGCTGCAAGTAACTACCAATCCGACCATACCACGCCTTGGGTTCCCGCTTCAGCCCGTATAGGGCTTTCTTCAATCTGTACACGTAAGTGTGTTTATCCGTATATCATGTTATATCCCTCTTCTTTTATCACCTCATTCAAGAATGTTGTCTTGACGTCCATCTGGTGAATCTTCCATCCCATTTGAGCTGTTAGGGATATAACAAATCTAATAGAGGTATATCTAGTAACTCAGGCAAAGGTCTCCTCATAGTTTATTCCTTCTTTCTATGAATACGCCTTTGCCATGAGCCTAGCCTTCTACTTCTCTGCACTACCTTTTGTAGCATACTTGATCTTGTAGATCCATCTGGAACCTACAACTGATATGTCTTCCGACCTCGGCACTACCTCCCAAACTTCATTTGTCATGATAGACCTATACTCTTCTTCCCTACGAAGTGCACATACTACATCGTACCCCTTGTCCTGTAACTAGGACACTAAAAGTAGGTTGATACGCAATCTAGGTACATGCAATACATTAGTGGCGCTGGTGCTGGTTCTTGACTCCCTCTGAAACCCTATGGTGCCTCTCCCTACAAGAGTACATTTAGTTTTGTCGCCCATAGTGATCAGGAAGTCCATATGCTTCTCTTGGTAGCTATAGAAATATTCTCAAACTCCTGTCATATGAGCTGAAGCTCCACTATCTATATACCAGACACGAGGTGAAGTTGATCCTGATAAGCAAGTGAATTCATCCTCCAACTTGGAAGATAAATCTGAAGCATTCTGACTATTAATTTTGTCCATGACTTTCTGTGCTATTTATCTTTCCTTCCGACATTGATTCTGCACGCAAAATTACTGCGTCAAGCTAGAGATCTGCTCTACAAAAATATGGGGTTGCTCCCTCTGCCTCTGGAATTCCCTAATCTGGAGAAATCAAGTTTTTTTGTCACTCTCTCAGAAAAACTGATTTCCCTCAAGAAGTACGGCTTTCTTGGCCAAGGGACCACGCTACCCTCTGGGAATCACACTACTGCACATGCTTGAGCAACGAACTTCTTCCTTTCTCTGATACTAAGCTCTCTAGTTGATCACATCTACTCTGATACCATGTGAAAATTTCATACTGTCAATTTGATTATGCATTTTATTTGTCGTTTATTTGCTACGGCAAATATCAAATAAATTTACTACTGCAATTTCCACAATAAATTACCGCAGGAAATAAAATGCTTAAAATAGATCAATTCTAGCAAACACATAGAAAACATTAACACAGTTGTTTTTGGACAATTGTCCCCAGAAAAACCCAATGTGGGAAAACTGATGCAGCAGATGAGGGTTTTCTCATTAATCTTCAGCAGCAAATCTGAGTACAAGAATTCTGACAATTTAAACAGACGAAAAATACTGAGAGAAATCCCTCCACAGCGACTCCCTAACCTCAAGATGGACACTCTGCCGATACGCTGGTGCCTTTGCATCACTCTCTGCGTAGTGACTATGCAAAGCTCTAGTGGACTGCTCTCTTCCTCACGTTGCCTCCTCCTGAACTCGAAATGTACCTTCTAGACTTTTGTTGCTACCCTCTCTCTCGCCTACTACTAACCCTCTAGCTCTATCTCCTCTACTGAATCTCAGCCATTGAGAAAATCGATCTCCCTGGGCAACTGAGTAATTGCACTAGTGTGTTCTCCATCTACCCATTGACTTTTTATAATCTTCTGTTGGAACACCAACTGCCAAGATCAAAACAAAATCGATGGCCCAAATTATTTCCTTGTCATTTTGTGTGAGTTTCTAGAACATTCACACCATGACTTAATTAATTGACTGAAATCTATCGCGTTGCTGCTGCACTACGTTGTCCCTCTGAAGCCTTCTGTGTTGCTACAGTTCTGCACTGCATAAGCAGCTCTGCTCTGCGTTGCTGAAGTCACATCAGCCTCTGCACTGTTGTTGCTTCTACGCTGCTCTTGCTTTACTTTGCATTTCTCCTTCCAGTCTTCAAATTTGCCTCCGCTTGCTTCATTTGTGATCTATGCACCCATTGCTCCTCTTTTCCTGCTACTATCTTAAGGCTACCGTAGCTTGCATGTGATCCAAGAGATGAGTTGCTCAAGGATCCTGCCTCACTTTTATGTAGCTCCTCTACATATCCATGTCACCCCACCTCTTTGGTTCATGAGCACTCATGGCTATGTCATCTTTGACCATTTTCTTAGCGAATCTGTCGGAGCTCCTCCTATCTATACTAGAGATCTGGATCTAGGGTCCTTTACGAACTGGGCACCCTCTGCTCCCTCTGACAATTGATTTCCTCTCTTGGAAATCTGCCAAAACAACAATGATTCAACTCTCTTTGATCCTCTGATCAATCTGCAAGTTTCTTTGGCTAGAAACTCTCTGAGAAGTTGATCTCCTCCCTCTACTCCTCTACCGACTCCTCACTGTGGGATCCATATCTTTGGGCGAGGGTGAGGTCTGAGGATTAAAGAGTTGAATTATAACCTTGCTTTAGAACTAATTAATAAAATAAACCAAGAGCAGTTTTCATCACATTTAACTTACTTGCAAGTTCTTGAATTTTGCTTTCTTGATTGCTCAAAGTCTCACATGAAATATCATTTCCCTTTTTCAAGAAGCATTTACTTTCATGCAAGTATTGTAATCTCTTTTGCAACAAGTTTAGTTTAATTTCTTTGTACTTGGACATTATCTACTTTAGAAAGCTCCATTTCATGTTCAATGTTCATCATGTGCATGGATGGTTGATGAATCTCATTTCCTTTCAAGTACTCTTAATTCATGTTGCAAAGCTAAATGCATGTTGGTTTAACTTTCAAGTCTTTTTATCATTTGGTTTATATTTAGATCACTAATTGTTTCCTTGTCAACAAGATAGCTTCATGTGATTTGATTCATAAATTCGTTTATCTTGAAAGCATTTCTGATATCTTGTGCTAATAGTCTTTTGTTTCCATTTCAGGATTATTGTGTTCTCATCTCTTTGAGCATTACTTTTACTTTTGAGCACATTATTTGTAAAGGCACTGGTTAAATGATTTTTCATTATTTCAAAGTTGCTCATAAATGCTCATGAATCTTTAAAAGTAATTCAATTTCACTCTAATATTCTCCTAGAAACTCACATCTTTAACTTAGTTTTTCTTTAGGGACCACCCCCCATAGCTAACCTAGGAGATAGCTTAAACGGAGAGAGTCGGGAATAGGTGACAGCCCCTTCTCTGAGTTCTTTGCCACCAACCACACCTGGTGGGGTCAAAGGCTTTTCCCACTAACTAGTAGGTAGGTGTAGGTAGCAAGCGCTAACAGCACCTATCATGGAACACTAGATTATCAGAGATTTTTATGCAACATTAATTATCACAGTGGATGATGGTCACATCCATATCCTATCCAAACAAACCCAAGAAAAACGTCCGTAGCCAGATCGCCTCATACGTAGCCATGCTCGCTACCATGTATTCTGCCTCTGCAAAACTCAAAGCAACTGATTTTTGCTTCCTGCAGAACTAGGAACTAGCTCTTGAACCCAAGCTAAAACAGTCGCCTAATGTACTCTTCCTGTCCACTAAGCATCCCACCCAGTCAGCATATTTATAACCTATGAACCTCACTCCATCCCCTCACTCATACTACAACCCAAATTCCATAGTTTTGCATAGATATTTGAGTACATGTTTCACAGCAATCTAGTGCACTCTCTCGGATCCACCATAAATTGGCTGAGTGTTTACTACAAAATAGATATTTGGCATAGTGTTGACCAGAAACATAAGCAAGCCAATCAACTGATGATACCTCTGAAGCATCCACCTTCCTCCAGTTCATGACCATATTTATCAATACTTCCATCTGTTGTATGTTTAATCTTTTAGAGCCACTTGGAAGTCACCACAAATTTGTCTTCAGGCCTAGGTACGATCTCCCAAACTCCAGTGTTCATTATAAAATGATTATCTTCATTCATCTCATCTTTCAATTCTTGATGTTTGACATCCTCTTCAATGGTGGATGGTTTTGCTTCTATTAGCTTCGTCATATACGTTGCATACCCTGAATATATTTTGGGCTTCTTACTTTCCCTGAATGTGCCTTTGGTTGCTCCATGTCCTTCTGCATCTAGAAGAGTAGACTTCAACCAATTAGGTGTTTTTCAGCTTTTACGGATGATCGCAGGTTGCACAGGTTCACTGGGACCTTCATCTTCACGATTTCAATTCTCTTCCTCCCTGGTGCATTCTTCCTCAAATATTGGAAGTTCTTCATCATTAGAATCCATCTAGAAGTCCTTTGATTTCTTGAATGCAATACTTTCATCAAAGATTACATCTCGGCTTACTTTTATTCGGTGTCCTTCCTTTATGTAGATCCTATATGCCTTTGAAGTATTACTGTAGCCAACAAATATTCCCTTCATGCTTGTAGGATCCAACTTCTTTCTCTTATCCTTCGGAATGTTAATATAGACAGGACAGCCAAATATTCGAAGATGGTCCACGCTTGGTTTCTTCCCAATGAATGCTTCTTTGCGAGTCATCTTGTTGGTGATTTGTGAAAACTTCGATTTTGAACATATACATTAGTCTTTGTTGCTTCACCCCACAGAAATTTTGGCAATCTTAATCATGTAACATGGCTCTTACACATTCTTCAATAGATCGATTCTTTCGATCAACAACTCCATTTTGTTCGGCATTGTATGGGACTCTAAGCTCCCTCTTAATCCCAGCCTCCTTACAGAAAGCTATGAGTTCATTTGAAGTATATTCTCCTCCATTGTAGGATCTTAAATTCTATATTCTTCGTTTTGCAAGGTTCTCCACTTCAGCTTTGATTTCTTAAAATTTGTTGAATACTTCATCGTTGGTCTTCAGCAAATAGACCCAAGTTTTCCTTGAGTGGTCATCAACGAACGTTACATAATATAGATGACCTCCAAGAGACTTTGAAGACAAAGGACCAAAGACATCAGAATGAATGAGATCCAGAATTTCTTTTGACCTTGAAGCACTACTTCCAAATGGCCTCTTGATATTTTTACCTAATGTGCATCCCTTGCATACTCCTTCGTGATCTTCCTTGAGTTCAACGATGCCATTCACCATTGAATTTAGAGTTGGCAAGATTTTGTAGTGAAGGTGACCAAACCTTCTATACCAGAGTTCACATGGACTTACTTCAATGTGAACCAAAGCTTGAGAGAGAGGAGTCAGTAATCTGTAGAATCTTCCCTCGCGAATCCCAAACATATTTTCATTTTCGATGCTAGAATTTTTATCCCATGCTACAACCTTTCCATCTATAAAAGCAACTCTATCTCCTTTATCTTTTAGACATGAAATAGAAAGTAGATTCATTTGCAAACCTGGAACAAACAGGATATTGTTGAGATGAATATTTCCTCAATTCTCTTGCTCCAACAAGGTTGATCCAATTCCTCTTACATCATAGCTCTTCTTGTCACCAAGTTCAATGGAGTAGGAGGATTTTCCTCTTGATAACGTCTTTAGTTGTTTGTGCTCACTTGTCATATGTCTTGATGCTCCACTGTCGATGACTCAAATATTCTCATCTTCAAATGTGTTGATAAGTGTTGAGAATAGTCCTTCATCCTTTATATAAGTCTTGGTGATTCTATTCTTGATGGATAATAGGAGATTCCATAAAGCCTTGATACCTTTCTTGAGATGACTTGCTACCACAGAACACTTCTTCAAGGATGTATTGATCTTCATCATGCCCTTAGCTAACCTTAGCTCTGAAACCATGTTGAGAAATCTATAGGGCTATACATAGGATGATTTCTCTTAAACTTGATAACGACTTATGATGTCTCTTTTATTTTTCTTACTTGTTTGTTTCTTCTCTTATTTTTATGTTATTCTTATCATCAAACAACTACCAAAACCAGAAGATCAACAGTACATAGGAACACGGGATATAGGCTGCAAGCCAGGGCCAAAACCTTTCCACTTGAGAGGAAAACCCACAAATCTCTTTTCTTCTTATAGATTCTTCAAATGACAAATTCCAAGACCTCTAGACCAAGACCAATACACTTCCAAGACCAAGTCTGACCTTCTCGATGATGTGCTTCCTTTGTCCAAGTCAAACCCAGTTAAATCCCTTCCAACAACATAACTTTGACCCCCAGCTACAAAATTTTAGCCTCTACTACAGTTCTGAAATTTTCGGTCCCCACAACAACTGTTGCCTCCACACGTGTGAGCAAATTTAGGGCTTCCCTTGACCTTCGCTTGAGTTTCTCTTTCTTCTAGGGCTTGAGGATGACCTAATAGACCTTCCTTCGATCTTCTTTCTGCAATTTCTCCAAGTTCGATCTTGCAGCTGCAAAACCCTAGCCTCCTTCCCTTCGCACGTGTGAAAAGAGAGAGAAAAATAACCCAAAACACTTGTATTTATCCTTCTTCCTTCTTCCTTCTTCTTCTTCGCTTGAATGATGAGAGGATGAATAATGTCCTTAGGAGGTCGAGTTCCCTCCTATATATAGGCTTTCAAGGTGGATGAAATGCCCTAGTTTAGGCCGACTTGGTTTTGAAGGGTATCTTAACACTTTAAAATACAAAAATAATTATTTTTACATGTTACAATGTGCCCGATGGGGTGTTCCTCATATGACAATGACTCTTTTGACTTCTTGACCCTAGGACAAACCCTAGAAGCACTCAATGGGTGCTTGACCTCTAAAATAATAGACCTTGAGCATGAAACCCATGCTACAAAAATAACAATAATAATTTTTCTTTCATTTTACAATATACAAGAATCAAAAGTACATTTCATATTTATGAAGACCAAACCTAGTTACACATTTTTCAACAAACCTGAAGGTCAAGTTCATACAACAATAAGGAGATCACTTTCATGAGGAAGCTATGATCAACTTGAAGTTTGGAAAGGCTCAATATAATGTCTTCATTGATGATGACAGGATGAAAGTGATGTGCAAGATTGATGACCTAGAGCCTATCACAAGATTGAAGAAAGAAGATGGCTCCATAATACCTAGAAAGGAAGGAAGCTCGATATAATGAGATGCTAAGGAAAGAGGGATCCATGCAACTATCTCCATCAAGAATAGGTAGTTGATACTCTTATGGAAACAAGTTATAAGACTTGTGACGTTAATTTCCCAAATAGAAAGGAAGTTTGGAATCTCCTCTAGATTTGAGAGGGAGCAAAGGAGTCACCTTGAATAGGAGCAAGGATCTATTCCCTGGTCAATAGGGAATAAGGATATCCTCTCTGGTTGAGAGGGAGTGTTGGTGGACATCACATGTGCATTCTCTTCTTCATGTGTCATACACTTGACCAAGACTACTAGTCGTAAGTCTAAGTGAAGGTCTTGGAGAGAGAATGGTGGAGGATTGGATAAGCATCTATGGTTTTCTTGAGGATAGAGCATCCAAGAAAGGAAAGGGACTAACACTCTTTGATGATAGGACAGGTATCCAAGATAAAACTGTTAAAGAGGACGGATATTCTTTGAGGGTTGGGAATCCAACATAAGAATAGTCCTAAAAGGGCATACCTTGTGAACATCTGGATGCGGTATGTGCCTTGTAAAGCCTCCAGTGTCACACGTAAAGCCTCCTATCATAATTCTCTTGAATGAAGATGAGTTTGTCTAGTTAGGCCTCAAAGACAGTGTTGGTCATAGTATTAATGATTACAGTGGGCTTATCAATCTAACTCGACAACTGTTCAGTTTGAAAATGTTATTGTACTAGTTGCACAATTATTAATACCTCCCTAGTTAAGAGGGAGTGTTGGAAATGTAACTAGTTTCGGTCTTCATAATTGTTATTGTACTCATTTCAATATGTATCTTATGTAACAAACAAAAGAAGAAAAGAGAAAGTTATTATTTTAAAGTATGGGTTTCATGCTCAATATTGATGGCCTTCTAGGTAAAAGCATATTCTTCATGCTTCTAGGGCGTATTAGGTCATAGGATTTATTGTCACGAGTCAAGAGAGTCAACATGATAATTATAAGACCCTTCTGGGAAAAATGTAACCTGTAAAAGAATTTATTTTTGGGTCTAGAAAGTCCTGAAAGTCTCCTAGTAAAAGTCAGACCTCGCAAAGACAATTCGGCATAGAGAGGGGTTATAGAGACATCTTTGACATCATTTGATAGATCATCATCACAACTTTGATATGCAATGGAAGGAAGAAGAAAGAAGAGCGAAGGACAAGAATCCAAGGGAAAAAAACCCTAGCGAAGGAAAGAAGACAAATTTTTGGGCATTCTCTCTCACACATGCGAGTTTCTGGAGCAGTTATAGGGGCCGAAATTTCTAAAGTAACTACAGCTTCGAAATTCTATTGCAAGGGGGCTGAAATTATGATTTTGGTGTCGTTTTGGAAGGGTTTGCCTTTGGTTAACTTGGTTTGACTTTGACCTAACTGAAAGGTATCTTAAGAGAGCTAACTTGGTGCTGGAGGAGGCCTTGATCTAGGGTTTTGGGTCTTGGTTTTCTCATTTGAAGCAAATTCTATATGAAGAGGAGATTTTCTAGGTTTGCCCCTTGGAGGGGTTTTTCCCTGGCTTGGAGCCTAATTTCTGTGTCCATTGTCTTTACTATTTTGATCTTGATAATTGTTGATAAAGAAGAACTAACGAAGAAAACACAAGAAAATAAATAAAGAACACAAGAAATTATTAACGATAAGGAAAATATGAATTGATAGCTGCCATATTGCATTTTCCAACACTTATAACAACTTTTCTTTAGTATATTGGAGTAGGTGGAAAGTGTACTTAAACATTTGTAACTCTATATTTTGGCATTCAAGGCTTTGTCGATACCCTCTCCCATAACCATTAGACTCTTATCGCCCTTGAAAACTCGATTATTGAAGACATTTCTAGGTGATTTACCTATAATCTCCCTAGAGAGCCATTTAGCTTGAAACCTTAGTCATTTAAGCTATAAGTATTCCCAAGGAAGCCTCCCTTGTGAGTGTTGATTTTTCAAGTGCAATAGATACTAGCACAAATTTCTGAATTTCTGATAATTACATCTAATGATGTAGATCTTCTATTAACAATTCCAATTTATCATTAAGCAATTACACTTCAGAAATTCGAGCAAAAAAGCACATGGACAATAGAGATTTCAATGCACAAAGAGAACAAAAGATTTACCCTGGGAAAACCCACCTGGAGGGAAAACCCAATAACCTTTTCCAAGGAGAAGTTCTTTAGTTCAACAAAAAATACACCTAATGCATCTAATCAACTATGAAGTCAAACTGACCAACAATGATATGGTCAAACCTGGTCAAGTAGCCCACTTGTCAAGTCAAACTTCTGCCATCTATGATCTTCCTAGGCTAAATTTCGACCTCCCAGAATATACCCAAAAACTCGGCCCTGCTGCCCAAAACAATTTGCCTAGAATTTCGGCACAGCACTACCGATTCATCTTGCACTATAAATTCGTCCTGCACTACTGATTTTTCGTACACTATATATTCGTCCTGCACTATAGATTGGTGTTGCACTATCGATTTGTCTTGTACTATAGATTCGTCCTGCACTTTTTTGCTAAGATGCCCAGAATATTACTTGTCTTGTGTGAAGTCGAATGGTGCCTTATGGAGGAGGTCAAATGCTCTATATATAGTGTTCTCTCTGTCTAAATGGGTGTGACTCTTCACTAGGGATGACTTGACTTGAGGGAGGGCCGACTTGACAAGTTTAGAGCCAAAAATTCAAAATTCAAATTTCTAAAATTTCTCTTTTGAATCATGTTGTCGCTCATATTGTACAAGCACAGTGCAACAATGACTCAGGTCGGGGGTTGTCACTCTGATCCCTGACCTCTCCGTTCTAGTTGTCTCCCAACAATAGGCTATGGGGATTAGTTCCTATGGAAGATAAAAATGCAAGACCTGTAGGCAACCAACAAGTCTGGGAGACACAGTTGAATGGCCTAGCCACTTGATTGATTTAGCAAGACTTATAGATTAGATTGGATTCAGATGTGAGACTAGTGCCTTATGGAGTCAATTTATTTCTTTATATCGATTAAAGACCAAGTAAACGGATGAACAACTATTACTTGAACTATCTTATATGCTATGCAAATCCTAAGACCTAGGTGTGATGCAAGAATCTTGCTTACTTTTAATTAAATGCCTATTCTAGGTGTATCCTTCCTCTTAGCTATTTTAGAGCTAGTCTCTAGAGTAGGTTGTGAGAAAGAGGCCAAGGGGAAGCATTCAAAGGCTTGATAAACGATACCTCCCCTCAAGTACTAACCACCTGATGCCTCCAGCGTTGTAGAGACTGTGGCTCTGATGACTACAAGGTCACCATGTTAACTACTAAAGAGGTGCTAGGCTCCTCAAGCTATATGAGAAAGGGTGGCCCTAAATGTCTATCAACCAAGCTTATGCTTGGAGGTAATTTATTAGATGCAAGACTAGTCCTAGAATGAGATGCAAGGATTATGAGTGCCTCTTGAGTTAAGATTGCTTAATGTTCTTTAAGTATTTAGTATTGATTATCTTATAACAAGAGTACTTATCAATAAATCGAGAGACAATCTTAAAACAAGACAAAGTGCTCAATGATACAAGTGCCAACAAGATACAAGATATAATTCCTTAATAACTACAAGACATATCAACTTAATACATGAACCATCAAATGACAATTAGAAGAATTAGCTAATGATTCTCAATACAATATGCCAATCAATTAGAAATCTTCAATGTTATTTAACACCAATTATCAAGAGATGTTCAATTAGATTAGAAACCTTCAAGTAAAAGACACTTAGATGCCAAAATTTTGTAATTAGATCACAACCAATTAGATTCTTAGAACCCCAAGATCACAAGTTGTTCAATGATGCACAATTAGAACAAGTTACCTCAATGCCAATTTGATTAGAGACAATTAGACCTTGGAAGGACAACTAATGTAGCTTAAACCACTCAACAAGATATCTTTACTGTGGATTTTGTCATTGTTATGAAGAGATTAGAATGTTGTAGCAAAACAATGAGATAAGAAGGGTTAGGAGGTCAAAGTTTCAAACCCTTAGGCCTTAGACCTTGAAGTTCACTTGCCCAACTTGTCCAAATTTTTCCAATGACTTGAACACTTGCAAACACCAAAATTTGTGCCAAATACCTCTGCAAAACACACTAATACTCGGTCCCAAAATCAAAAAATGACCCACAAAGGCAAAGAGGGAAAATAAGGACAAGGGAAGGGTAATGTTGTGCCCTAGAGGGTTAGTGTTGAGGTGGATAAGGGTTGGAAGGGAGGACACAAGGCTTGATGGGCCTCCGTTAGGGCTACCAAGGCCTAGTAGGTCTGCGGATAGGGGAAATAAGGCAGTTTGATGGGATAGAAAGGCTAGCGGAGGAGGACGAAGGGCAGACCGAGAGGGAAGAGAATACGGTAGGGCTGGGAGGAAGCCGTAAGGCCTGCCACTAAGCACAAAAGGCCAAGGCAAGGCTGCCGCAAGGCCTAATGGCCCTGCAGCTAAGAAGAAAAGCCATTACAACTTGACGACTAGGGATTTAAATCCCACGACTAAGGGAAGGAGAGCTAGACAGCTTGGGTTAAGGGCCACGCTAGGCTAGGAAGGTTGGACGTTGGGCCTAGAGGCCCTAAAAAATTTGAAACCCTCGACCAAAATTTGAATTTTTCTTAGGATCTTCAATTTCACTGCAAAGTTCCATGTAGCTGGCCTTGCAAAAAAATTGGAGAATAGATCTTACCCTCAAGGGTTTAGATCTAGCTCAAAACCCCAACAAACTTCTTCAAATGGCTTGTATATCACTTGCACAAATGAAAACAAAATTACCCAAAACCCCAAATATAAAAAAATTCAAAAAATAAAACACAAACCCCAACTACAAAACAAGGGTTAGAAAAAATTTATGCTAAAAAAATTATTTTACAAAATGTACAAATATACAATGCTTGGAAGATTTTTGAAGAATATTTTTTTATAAAATTTGACAATGGCTTGATGTATTTCGAAAGATAGATATTAACCACAGCCTTCGCGAAGTAAGAAAATCACATAAAATCTCTAAGGTCCAAACAAGGTCAGCTTATGCCCATAGTCTGTGAACTTGGAGCCCAAGGGTTAGGGAACCTGCAAAATCTATATATTTCTTAAGAAATATCATTAGATCATACAATGAATCAGATCACCTAGAATAAGCCCAAACCTTACCAATAGAATGTTCCTATCATCTACAAATGAAATAACAATTCATATAATATTGAAGCACAATATAGGAAAGCACATACCAAAGATCAATGAGACAAAGACACCATGAATTGTACCCCAAAGTCTTGTATTATGAAATTCAAATGTTCCCAGCAGAACAATGGCTTCACACCAGTGTTTACAAAATCACATATGACAAAAGATGATGAATAGAAGCAAAATGTCTTTTATTTATAGAGAAAATAATGGGTAGTTGGTTTGATCCTTGTCAAAATAATCTCGACTGTCAATAAATATTTGATCAACTCTTAATTTGTGTCATCGAAAATACTTACTTTTGAGGAATTTTCGAATTTCTCATTAAAACCATTTTTTATTAATCCAAAAATAATTATTTTGAATTAATTTCCTCAAAAATTTGACTTTGACTTAACCACCAAGGTCCAAGGGCTTAATTTTTCTCAAAAAATCCATTTTTTCCTTGGTGGGGGACCTCCAAAAATTGATTTTTTTATGACCCACGATTTTTTTGGTCATTTTCCACTTGGAGAAATCAATTTATCTAAATTTGATTTTTGACTCTAAATTAATTAATTTTCAGGCTTAGGATTTAATTTTTATTTTCCCAGAAAATTTAAATAATTGACACAAGAGGGGATTAACTATTTTTCCACCCTCAAATATTTTAGCCATGGTTTGTGATTGTGAGGGACCATACACCAAAATATTTTTTACATCATATAATTACATTTTAACCCTCAAAGTGAGAATACCCGTTCATTATAGACCCTCACTTTTTACCCAATTCTGCAACACAATATGATCTAGTATACCAAGTGATCTGTAATAAAATAATTTAGCCAAGTAGCTTAAATTGTTCCCAAATCACTTTTACAATTGACTTGACTAAAACACTAGGACCCATCTAAGACCTTGTCGATAAATTCCACTCTAGTCTCTATCTGATATGTTTTTCTTAGGTACTCCATGAAATCCGATAATTTTATTTATGAATACCTGGGCTACGTCAGCAACTTCATAAGTATCTCTTACAGGAATAAAATGGGCGCTTTTCGATAATTTATCCACCACAACAAGGATGGCATTATGCCTTTGTAGAGTAAGAGGTAGCCCGACGATAAAATCCATACAAATTATCTCCCATTTGGTCATGGGAATGTCGTGAGATTGTAGGAGACCTGTTGGGTGACAATGTTCAACCTTTACTTGCTGACATTCAAAGCATTTTGCAATGAATTGGACAATGTCGTGTTTCATGTCTGCCCAAAAGAAAAGTTTCTTTGTATCATCATACATTGTCTTCACACCTGGATGTGCACAATACACTGCCCTGTGGGCTTCCTTCAGGATGGTGTTTCGGAGATCCCCACTATCTGGTATGTACATTCTTCCATGGAATTGTAAAATTTCATCATCTTCTAATTCATATCCTTCAAATTTGGGTTCCTTTGAATGGTTACTATCAAGCCCAGACCTCATTTTTAAGTACCAACTATATCTCACGAGATGTTCTAGTACTTGTTTTCTTAAGTCTACCTTGATAGGTATGAGAGAAAATATTCGTTGTATTCTACTTAAAGCATTTGCTACTACATTCCCTTTCCCTTTCATATATGAAATTCCAAAGTCATATTCACTTAAGAATTCACTCCATCGTCTTTGTCTAGCATTCAAGTCTCTCTGAGTAAACAAATATTATAGAATTTGATGGTCGCGACTCGCTTTTGAGCATAAAGTTTCTCCCCACCAAGTAGTGTCTCCATATTTTTAAAGTTAACACTACAATGACTAATTCTAAATCGTGCGTGGCATAAAGTTCTTCATGAGGCTTTAATTTTCTTGAAGCATATGTTATTACGCCTCTATCCTACATTAATACTACACCTAATCCTTGTTTAGATGCATCAGTACACACAATAAAATCTTTGTTCATATCAGGTACTCGCAAAATTGGTGTACTGGTCAATAATCCTTTAAATTCGGAGAATGCTTTATGAAATTCCTCAGTCCATTCATACCTAACACCTTTACGCTAGAGGGTTGTGATAGGCTTTGCAATTTCGGAGAATCCTTCTACAAACCTTCAATAGTAGCCTGCTAATCCCATAAAGCTTCGTACTTCTTGTGCATTCTTTGGAATCAGCGATTCCATGATTGCTTTTACCTTTTCAGGATCTACTAAGATCCCTTCACTAGATATAATATGACCCAAGTAATGAATCTCCTTTTGAAAGAAAGAACACTTGGATAACTTTCCATATAATAGGTGTTCCCTGAGGCAAGATAATACTATCTATAGGTGTTTTTCATGTTCTTTCTCATTCTTAGAGTAGATGAGAATATCATCTAAGAAGACTTGTACAAATTGATCAAGATATTTGCGGAAAATGTTGTTCATAAGGTTCATGAATATTGCTGGTGCATTGGTCAATCCAAATGGTACCACAATGAATTCATAATTCCCGAAATGAGTTCGGAATGCAGTCTTAGAAACATCACTTTTTTTAATCCTTAGTTGATAATAACCTGATCGTAAGTCAATCTTTGAAAAGACAGAAACTCCTTTCATTTGGTCGAAAAACTCATCAACTCGAGGCATTGGATACCTATTCTTTATTGTAGCTCGATTTAAATCTTGATAGTCTATACACAGTCGCAAGGAACCATCCTTCTTCTTGACAAAGATTACAGAAGCACCCAAAGGTGAAATACCGGGTTGAATATGCCCTATATCCAATAGTTCCTTCAATTGAATTTATAATTCTTGAAGTTCTAGGGCTGTCATTCTGTAGCGTGATTTAGAAATTGGTTTCGTACCAAGTTTTTAATTCTATTGTGAGATTCAACTCCCTTTTAGGAGGTAATCATGGTAGCTCCTTTGGAAAAACATCCGAAAATTCGAATAACACCAGATATTGTTCTAAGGACAGTCCTTTCTCCTTGCTTACTTCTTGAACCGCATATAACTGACAACCTTTTCTTAAGCAACGCTTTATTTTCATTGCTAAGATAAAGCGTAAAGATACTTTTCTCTTAATACCTTGGATTTGGATAGTCTCTCCTTTATCATTCATACAAAGTATTATTTTCCTGTAACAGTCTACCCATGCTTGATGAGATTCTAACCAATTCATCCCTATGACAAGGTCGTAAGTTCCTAGAGCTGTGACATATACTTTTAACTTGGTCGAACAAACTCCTAGATCAACTTTGCATTCCTCAACACATAAATCTACGAATTGAAGTTCTCCTGAAGCCATTTCTACCTGTCTGAAATCATTTTGCTTGCAGGCTGTCAACCCACATTTATTTAATGCATATGATGAAATAAAACGATGAGTAGCACCAGTATCAAATAAAATTTTGAGTTGTATTCCACTGATAGTACCTAAGGGCTACAGTGGATTGATGTGCTGCCTGATTATTGTTGACTACAGCATGGATTCTATGATTGCCTTGGATATTTGATGATGGTTCTTTTCCTGCTCTCTGTATTACATTTGTCAAGACTTCCAGACAATCACCCTGCAAGTGCGGTCCTCCACATCCCCAACAATTAACTTGGGATGGTCTCCTTGAGTCAGGTTGTAAATTTCTAGACAAGGAGCTCCGTCCTCTTGTGCCACTTCCTCTCCCATTTCTTCATCTATTAAAATTCCCTTGAGATTTCCATGGACTTGTGTTTGATGATTCGACAGCTATAGTATTAACAGTTATGGGAGCTCTTGCTCCTACACCTCTTGGGGTAGACTTGTTACCATAAGGAGGCAATCTCGAGCTACTTCCCCTGAAGAAGTTCCGGGGAGTCTTTCCTGGAAATCCTGGCTGTGAGGGTTATGTTGCCCTGATATACCTTTTAATCCCTAAATGTTCCTCTGCATACTACATGCATTCAACTTCCTCTGCTACTGATAATTGCTTCCACATTCTAACCATAGCCCTGATTCGAGGATTTAATCCATATACGAAACGCTCGCCTTGACATTCATCAGTATCTAGATAAGGAACATATTTTACAAGCTCCATAAATCTTATTTCATATTCTTCCACTGTCTTATTACCTTGGACTAACATATGGAAAGTTTCGACTTGCTGCTCTTGAAAGAAAGGTGGTAAGTATTTTGCACGAAATCTCTCCTCGAACAGCTCCCAAGGAACGTTATCTGATGTAAGATGTAATTGCTTTTCTAGATTTCCCCACCAAATCAAAGCACTCTCTCTAAGCTGAAATGTAGCAATTTTTGTTTTAGAGGTAAAAGAATATTCTCTTAGTGCGAAGCATCTTATCATTCCCTCTAACCATGCTTTAGCACGTTCTCCCACTTACCCTCTTGAGAATTTCGGGAGTTTAATCTTTTGTAGTTCTCTAGAAATATCTTCCTTTGGTTGTTTGTAATCACAATCTTTGGGCTTTTCTGAGTGTCATTCCTCAAGATGAGAGCGCTCTTCCATGGTGTTGGCTGGTTGTGATCCTTTTAATGTTTCCAAAATGGCTTCCAATGAGCGCATTATAGTAGTTAGCTCAGGCGTTGTAGTGATTGGTGCTAAAGATGATCTCGGCGATGGTGATGACGACGGTGGTGGCGTTAGACATGGCGATGCTACCCAATGGCACGGTCATCGTTGATATGTCCTTACCATCGTAACTTTTCCTGAACACAGTAAGATTTATGAACATTTGAAGTATAATTTAGATTTAATAATTTTGTAAAATTCAAGCTCACATACGGGTATAATTTTTCTTCTATTATTACTTGCAAGCAGGTCTTACTGGTATTGAGTTCAAGGAGGGCGGTATCGCTACCTCCTTATCCTAATGCACGATGATCTAAAAAAAAAATTGCATCAGACTTTTATAATTCCTCTTAACAATATATATTTAATAAAGTATATATATATATATATATATATATATATATATATATATATATATATATTAATTTTTTTTTTACATTGATAAATGGTTCATAAGGTATGTCATTGTTATATTGACTTGTAAAAATAACAAGTCTATTACGATAATAGAATAAAATCGATCTTTTATAATTTTAGGTCTTATTACATAAATATATTTTTGAATAACATTATTAATAGAATATATCCTAAAATAAGTTATTATGGGTTACTATCTCCCTTCATTTATCAATTATTATATTTGATTAATATTCAGGAACATGTAGTACAAAGGTATATTCTCCCTCATGGGCTCCTTCACTTCATGTCTTATGTACTCGCTAGTCAGGTGGAGTGTAATTGTTGATTAGTAAAGAACTGGTGTTTGGCTTGTATTTAGGAAAATCCGATTTGGTCATGTGTGTCTCGGCTCTTAACTAGATCGCCGAGCTGCGTGATTTCTATTGACCGAGACTTGGTATTTTTTGTGTACATTTCATGCTTATTTTTATAATTTTATACATTAATGTGCCAACAGAAGAGCCATAGTCAGTAGAAGACTTGACTAGTGGAAGTGCCTCCTTTGTCTTGTCTGTGCATTGGTGTCATAGTCGATTCACTTCAGGGTCGAGCGCTAACTTCCACTATAGCGTGCCCTCTCAACAAAATTCCACAATTCTCCTACCTAGGCATGTGAAAATTCTGAATGTTACTATTATGCATAAATATATTGTTAGATCTGGTTATGCTCCTCCTACTTAATTAAGTTATTAACTGAAGAATTCAGATTAATATCGAAGCAAAACACATAACAGACTTTCACCAATTCAGATCTAGAAAAATTACATGCACACATAGACAAAGTGACACAGTGATTTTCTGGACAAATAGTCCCCTGAAAAACCCAATGCGGGAAAACCGGTCTGCTGGCTGCAGGAGGGTTTTATTATTAAGAGTCTTTCTGAATACAGCAAATCTGGGTTCGAGATCTGAAAAACCCGACAAAGAAAATATAGATCTACAACTCACTGGCTGTTCTGAAGCCAAAATATTAACTGATCCACACCCTCAAAATAGATTTATAGGACTCAGCGAAAATTAGGCCCTAGAAACCCCATCACTTCCCCTGAAGCCCATGCGCCAACCTCTGCAGTCCCTGCGTCCCTTAGCACTGGCCCGAAAAGGGTTGCGTAACCCCAGACTAGGTGACACAGTCCCTACGCTACCCCTAAGGATCTCTGCGTAACCTCTGAGGGTTTCCAGTTGCCTTACGCTGCCCTGGGAGTGACTGATGCCTACGCAGCTGATGCTCACTTGTTGCTAATGCTCCTGCTTCTCTACGCTGCCTTTTTGAAGCTGCTCTCTGTCTCTTGCTGATTCTAGACACTGGGATCAAACCATCCCCTTTTTCTAAACTCCCCTCTCAGCAACTGAAACCCTTCTGAGAATTCTTAGCAAACCCTGCCCTAGAATCTCAACGTATCTTCAGTGCTCTGCCTCTGTGTATTTTTACAAATGACCCCAATCCTTTCCTTTATACTTTTCTCATCGGGAAACCAGCTGCCATGATCAGATCTTGAATCAATGGCTGAGATTAAAAGAAAGTGTAATGACCCAATAATATAAATAATGAAAATGCGATTTTCATTTAATTATTATAACGTACAATAAATTAGTTAATAAATTAAAAGGTAATATTTTAATGTGAATCCTAGATATTTATTAAAAGGTAATATTTTAATGTGAATCCTAGATATTTATTAAAAGGTAATTTAACCATGAACTTGGAGGAGAAGAAGGGGGAGAAAATTTCTAGAAGGAAGGAGAACTTGAATGAAAGGAGAGAAATTCTGAAGAGGAAGAAGGGGAAAATTCTCAAGAGGAGGAGAAGGAGAAAAATTCTGACAATAATACTGACTGAGAGTCTTGCTTGTTCTTGGAATTCTGGGCACGGAGGGTCAGAAGATCACCTTCTCGGTCTGGGAACCATATAGGTAGATCCCAGACAGGCTGGGAGGTAGAGTCGGTTTGAGTAACTGCTACAACAGAAATTGTTGCAAACTGCTACAAACGATTGGCAGGTATTCTACTGAAATCCTCTTTGAAATTTCAATCATTCTCCAAACTAGACGATAAAATTAGATCTGTACACTTTCATGAAATTGTAATAAACTCTTTGGTTAAATTGCACAGTTAAATTGTTTAATTTGAGTACTACATACGGTTAAATTGTTGAAATCCATGGTACTACACATGGTATCAGAGCTAGATACAAATTTTGTGACCTTATCAGGTTGTTAAGATTATATTTTACAAGAAACGGTGACTGTGTGTTAAGATTACTAAGATTTTAATATATTAATGCATTAGAGACGACGAATTTAGGAACGTTGTGAAGATTATAATTTACAAGAAACAGTGACTGTGTGTTAAGATTACTAAGATTTTAATATATTAATGCATTAGAGACGACGAATTTAGGAATTGCCTCTGCTACTATTTTCGACTTAAATTGTTGTTGAGACATTCTATGTCTGATTCAATAAAATCGTGTTCCGTTTTAACACTGTGACAATCTTGGAGGTTGGTGGTGATAGTGGTAATAAGGCAGCCCCATATTTGTGCATAGATTTGACGAACCACCAACATCTAGGCCTTTCCACTACATCCTTCCACATGGCCTTCATGTGCAGATACCTTGCGACTCTCTGCCTTGATTAATTATTTTTACCACTTCCAACATGTTTGGGCTTTCCCATCTTGCTTTGTTGTTCTGGAACCTCTTGCTAGAGTTCCACACAGTGTTGTCTCTTCGTCCATAACGTACATATATGGTTCTTGTTGAGGATTGAACATTCCCAGCATAACACGAGTGTTGTCCACTATGACTCTGCTTTTCCAAACGGTATTGATGTAAGTGAGGCCAGACACAATGTAATCGAGAACTGAGAAACAGAATTTCAGACTGTAACAGTTGCCTTCCTTGAGAGTAAACGAGGAAACCCTCGATTTAGAAGCAAATGGAATAGGGAGAAATAAGTCGGGTCGTTCTGGAGATAATATTGAAAGGCTCAGGATCTTCACATCTGGTTCCAGGCGTTCTCCAATGGACTCCATGTCCAAACTGCCAAGCAGTGGCTCTTTCCATCTGCGCAAGCTCTCGTCCTCCTTATCTTTCTCAAGCTGCTCCTTGAGAGGAAGAAGTGGTCCGAGGACAAAATCCTCTTTGCACGGACATCAGCGTTATCATCGAACTGATTTATGGAGGAACTTGAAATCTCTGTTTGTGCTACTTCTCATCATCAGCAATGAAAATGTTGGACGAACAGCTGGCCCTTGATTTCATTATGATTAACATTAAAGCCTCTAATGATGTTTATTAAAATTAATATATTTTCTTTAAATTGAGATACTTGTTGAGGTTGGAAAAGTTTCATGTTTTGGGATCGGTTAATCATTAAACTCTTTATAAATTTTGAGAAAATATATATATAAAATGTTAAAGTTAATTTGATTTCTAATGAAGAAATGTCTAAATCTCTTAGGTTCAACGTATAGCTTTGCTTATGTATTCCTTATTCAAGCAATGTTATTCACATTAGCAGTCAAAACCATCCATTTAATGTTTGGCCAAGATATGTGCCCACGTAAGCTAGATTGTCTATAGGTTAAATTTTGTTATGATTATTATTGACATCATTTGATATTTGATTATCTTTAAAGGTTGTTAAAATTATAATCATAGGTATTTAAGACTAATATATATATTATTTATTATCAATTTATAAATGCAGTTTTATTAAACGTTAAGATATATATTTTATGATACTTTTAGGATACTTATAATACACTTGTTAAAAAAATTAAAAAATAATAATAATAATAATAATTAAATAAATAAATTATAATAATAATAAAATACAAAAATATGTATATTATATGTTACTATATAGGTATAGTGTTGAAAGCTAAGGTAGTACACATGGTATAATTATATAAATACTTTAAGTTATTTATGAACAATAATGGGAAAAAATACAAACCAAATTTTATTAAAACCTTAAGTTAACTATGACACTTGAACATTTGATACTTATTTTGGTAGAGATGCCCGTTCGATAATAGCATGATGTCAATTCAACAAAATGAAATTTTAAACTTATTAAATTCCAGTTATTAGTTATAGTCATAAGTAAAATAAAGCCAATAAAGCCCTTCCATAACTCTACATCTAGGACTGAACATTCTAGACAAATATTATGAAACGATACTATGATCTATGAAAACCCTTGCATTTCACTAAAGAATTATTATGCATAGAATATCCTACATTAGGACAAGGAGGTCGCGTTGCCACCCTCCTTGACCTCAGTACCAGTAAAATCGGCCAGGTAAAAATAGCAAAAGAACTATACCCGTATGTAAGCTCAATTTTACAAAAATTATATTTAGTTAGTCTAAAATTTACCCGATTCTCATAAATCTTATTATGTATTCAGGAAAAGCCACGATGGTAAAAACGTATCAAAGGCGACAACACCATCGAGATGCATCGCAATCTCTAACACCTCCACCAATGTCATCGCCAACACTATCACCATCGCCACCACCTAAATCGGCATCAGCACCAGTCGCTCCAGCACCTGAGCTAACTACTATAATGCGCTCATTAGAAGCCATTCTGGAAACATTAAAAAGGTTGCAGTCGGCCAGCAACAAAGAAGAGTGACCTCATCTTGAGGAAAGACATTCAGAAAAGTCTAAAGATTATGATTATAAGCCACCTAAAGAATATATTTCCAGGGAACTACAAAAGATTAAACTCTCGGAATTCTCAGGAAGACGAGCTGAAGAACATGTCGAAGCATGGTTAGAAGGAATGATAAGATGCTTCGCACTAAGAGAATATTCTTCTATCTATAAAACAAAGATCGCTATATTTCAACTCAAAGGGAGTGCTCTGATTTGGTGGGAAATCTAGAAAAGCAACTACATCTCACATCAGACATCGTTCCTTGGGAGTTGTTTGAAGACCAATTCCATGCAAAATACTTATCACCTTTCTTTCAAGAGCAGCAAGCCGGAGCCTTCCATACACTAATCCAGGGTAGTAAGACCGTGGAAGAATACGAGATAAGGTTTATGCAGCTTGTAAGATATGTTCCTTATCTAGATACGGATGAACGTCAAGCCGAACATTTCATATATGGATTAAATCCTCGAATCAAGGCCACGGTAAGAATGTGGAAGCCATCAACAGTAGCAGAGGTAGTTGAATGTGTACGCTATGTAGAAGAGAATCTAGGATTAAAAGGGATCTCAGGCCAACAGAATCATCACACCAGGGATTTACAGGGAAGACTCCCCGAAATTTCTTTAGAGGAAGTAGCTCGAGACCACCTCCTTATGGTAACAGGTTTACTCCAAGAGGAGTAGGAGCAAGGACTCCCATGACCATTAATACTATAGCTGCCAAATCATCAAACATTAGTCCTTGGAAATCTCAAGGGACTGTTAATAGGGGAAGAAATGGGAGAGGAAGTGGCACTAGGGAACAGAGTTCTTGGTCTAGAAATTCACAATCAGAATCAAGGGGGTCAACCCAAGTTGAATGTTGGGGATGTGGAGGACCACATTTTCAGCATAGCTGTCTGAGGATCTCACAGAGAGCAGAAAAAGAACCATCATCAAATACCCAAGACAACCATAGAATCCATACTGTAGTCAACAATAACCAGGCAGCACATCAGTCCACTGTAGTAGAATCTTTAGGTATTATCAATGGAATAAAACTCAAAATTTTATTTGACACTAGTGCTATTGATAGTTTTATTTCATCATATACATTAAATAAATGTGGGTTGGCAGCGTGCAAGCAAAACGATTTCAGACAAGTAGAAATGGCTTCAGGAGAACATCAACCCGTAGAATTAAGTGTTGAGGATTGCAAAGTTGATCTAGGAGTCTGTTCGACCAAATTAAGAGTATATGTCACAGCCCTAGGAACTTACGACCTTGTGATGGAATGGATTGGTTAAAATCTCATCAAGCATGGGTAGACTGTTACGGGAAAACAATACTTTGTATGAATGATGAGGGAGAGACACTCCAAATCCAAGGTATTAAGAGGAAAATATGAAGGATGAGGGAGAGACACTCCAAATCCAAGGTATTAAGAGAAAAGTATCCTTACGCTTCATCTCAGCAATGCAAATAAAACGTTGCTTAAGAAAAGGTTGTCAAGTATATACAGTTCAAGAAGTAAGCAAGAAGAAAGGACCATCCTTAGAACAGTACCCGATTCTGTCAGAATTTTCGGATATTTTTCCAAAGGAATTACTAGGACTACCTCCTAAAAGAGAGCTAGATCTCACAATAGAATTGAAACCTGGTACGGAACCGATATCTAAAACACCTTACAGAATGACAGCTCCTGAACTTCAAGAATTACAAATGCAGTTGAAAGAACTATTAGATATAGGGCACATTCGACCCAGTATTTCACCTTGGGGTGCTCCTGTAATCTTTGACAAGAAGAAAGATGGTTCATTACGACTGTGTGTGGATTATTGAAATTTAAATCGAGCTACTGTAAATAATAGGTATCCAATGCCTCGCACTAACGACCTTTTTGACCAAATGAAAGGAGTTGCAGTGTTTTCAAAGATCGATCTGCAATCAGGGTATCATCAGTTACGGATTAAAGAAAGTGATGTTTCTAAGACTGCATTTTGAACTCGTTTCGAGCATTATAAATTCATTGTGGTACCATTTGAGTTAACCAATGCACCTGCAGTATTCATGAACCTTATGAATAGCGTTCTTCGCAGTTATCTCGATCAATTTGTGCAAGTCTTCCTGGATGATATTCTCATTTACTCTAAGAATGATCAAGAACATGAAGAACATCTTCGGATAGTATTATCTTGCCTCATGGAACACCAGTTATATGGAAAATTATCCAAGTGTTCTTTCTTTCAAAAGGAAATACGTTACTTAGGTCATATCATATCTGGTGAAGGGATCTCTGTAGATCCTGAAAAGGTAAATGCAATCAGGTAGTGGCCCATATCTAATAATGCACATGAAGTGCGTAGTTTTATGGGTTTAGCGGGTTACTATCGAAGGTTTTAGAAGGATTCTCCAAAATTGCAAAGCCGATCACAACCTTCCAACGTAAGGATGTTAGGTATGAATGGACTGAGGAATGTGATAAAGCATTTTCCGAACTTAAAATATTATTGACTAGTGCACCAATTTTGCAAGTACCTGATATGGACAAAGATTTTACTATGTGTACCGATGCATCTAAACAGGGGTTAGGTGCAGTATTAATGCATGAAAGAGACGTAATAGCATATGCCTCAAGAAAATTAAAGCTCCATGAAGAACTTTATGCTACGCATGATTTAGAGGTAGTCGCAGTGGTTCTAGCTTTAAAGATATTGAGACATTACTTGGTCAGGAGAAACTTTATGTTTAAAAGTGACCACCAAAGTTTACAATATTTATTCACCTAGAGAGACTTGAATGCTAGACAAAGACGATAGAGTGAATTCTTAAGTGAATATGATTTTGAGATTTCATATATAAAAGGGAAAGAATATGTAGTAGCAGATGCTTAAAGTAGAAGACCTCGAATATTTTCCCTCATACCTATCAAGGTGGACTTAAGAGATCAAGTACTAGAGCATCTCGTAAGAGATAGTTGGTACTTAAAAGTAAGGTCGGGGCTTGATAGCGACTATTCAAAGGAACCTAAGTTTGAAAGATATGATCTGGAAGAGGACGGAATTTTACGATTTCATGGAAGGATGTATATACCAAATAGTGGAGATCTCGGAAACACCATCCTGAAGGAAGCCCTCAAGGCTGTTTATTGTGCACGTCATGGTGTAAAGAAAATATATGTTGACACCAAGAGACTCTTCTTCTGGACAGGCATGAAAAACGACATTGTCCACTTTTTCGCTAAGTGTCTTGAATGTCAGTGGGTAAAGGCTGACCATTGTCACCCAGCATGTCTCCTACAATCTCACGACATTCCTATGACCAAGTAGGAAATAATTTCTATGGATTTTATCGTTGGGTTGCCCCTTACACAACAAAAGCATAATGTCATTTTGGTTGTGGTAGATAAATTAGCAAAAAGCACCCATTTTATCCCTATAAGAGATACTTGCGAAGTTGCTGATGTAGCTCGGGTATTCATAAATGAAATTATTAGATTTCACAGAGTACCTAAGAAAATCATATCAAATAGAAACTCTCGATTCAAGTCAAGATTCTGGACTTGTATGCAATCAACCTTAGGAACTCAGTGAAATTTAAGTACAGCTTATCATCCTGAGACTGATGGGCAAACAGAAAGGGTAAATCAAGTACTAAAAGATATGCTAAGAATGTATGTTATGGACCAACAATCATGTTGGGAAAAGTACTTACCCTTAGTTGAATTTGCATACAACTATAATTATCATAGTTCAATCGGGATGCCACCATTTGAAGCATTATATGGAAAACCCTACAGAACATCATTGAGTTGGGGCAGGTTAGAAGACCGGGTAATAGTCAGGCCGAAATTAATTCAAGAGATAAAGAAACAAGTAAATTTGATTAGGCAACGATTGAAAGAGGCACAGTATATACAAAAAAGTTATGTTGATGCTCACAGGACAGATAGAAACTATGTAGTAGGAGATCAGGTTTTTATCCGCATCAGGCCAAATAAGAGCACCATTCGGTTTGGAAAGGGGACAAAACTATCACCTCGATTTATTGGGTCGTTCGAAGTTTTGAAAAAAGTTGGACCTGTCGCCTATCATCTTGCACTGCCACCCCACTTGCACAAAATTCATAATGTATTTCATGTATCTATCTTACGACACTATATCGCTGACAAATCTCATAATCTTCAATGGAAGGAACTGCAGGGATCGGATGAGGGAATCATTACGGTCGAACCATTATGTATACTGGAACATAGGGTTTGACAGCTCGGAAACCAACTGATAGACCAAGTTAAAGTCCAGTGGGACAAGTATAGTCCTGGATCGGCTACTTGGAAAGATGAAGAGGCCATATACCAAAAATACCCTAACTTATGCTAAATTTTGAGAAATTGAAAATCTTAATTGTATATAACTGCTCTAATTTTGATACTTGAGATTCCATTTTGAAAAATCACGTAAAAATGAATTTTACTTTACTGGTACATGGATACCCATAAAAGATATGATGCTTACTTAACTCTATTGATAAATGATATATGATTAATTGCTTAAACTTTATCGGTACATGGATACCAATATGAAATATATTATTTAAGTAACGTTGTTAACCAATATGAAGTTTAGAATTGGATTAACTTTGCTACAAAATATAAATCATGTCTTAGAATATGATGAAGATTTTTATAATTTGTTTCATTCTATATATATCGACATGATTGATGAGACAAAAATAAAAGAATAATTACATTTCGATATGAAAGTTAACTTGTTGATATATGGGTTGGATAAGGACAAGTATGTTGTACCATAGATAGCAACATGGATGAATTATATAGGAATTGTTATTTGGATACAAATTGTTTTAACTTTTGAATACATAGACGCAAATGTTATAACGTATGGACAAGTGTTTGCATTGCAGATAATATTATTACTCAAACCGACCACGTGATGACAGAATTCCAAGAACAATTGAGGCTCAATGAGGTTCCATGATAGGGTGTTGAACCTGTTTCTACTAGGAGGGTTGGAGGTGTTTTCCCACCGTTTATCCTCCAAAGCCTGGAGTCATGGGAGGACTGTGCGAGTCACGCTCCCCTAGACGTGTGATGATGATTGTTGGATGCCTATGGAGAAGTCAGGTCGATAGAGTCGACATTATCTATGAATGGTTAGTCAGTATATACGACGCCATTTCATACCCCAGTAGAGGATGGATAGGATGGGAGTGGAAGAGACGAGGGAGGATAGGATGATTCTAGAATAGCTTGAGAACCTTGTTGAGAAAAGAAAATGACGAGTAAATTTATGAACCTATAAATGGTCAAAACAGCAATTTAATCTTGAAGTGCAATCACACCAATCACTAAAATAATTACTAATATATCATATAAACCCTAAACTTCAAGACAAAGTTTTCTGAAGGGAGGAAGTATCTAATGACCAATTAAAATAAATAATAAAAATGCAATTTTCATTTAATTATTATAAAGTACAATAAATTAGTTAATAAATTAAAAGGTAATATTTTAATGTGAATCCTAGATATTTATTAAAAGGTAATACTTTAATGTGAATCCTAGATATTTATTAAAAGATAATATTTTAATGTGAATCCAATCTATTTAACCATGAACTTGGAGGAGAAGAAGGAGGAGAAAATTTCTGAAAGGAAGGAGAACTTGCAGAAAAAGAGAGAATTCTGAAGTGGAAGAAGGGGAAAATTCTGAAGAGGAAGAGGGGGAAAATTCTGAAGAAGAGAAGAAGGAGAGGAATTCTGAAAATAATATTGATTGAGAGTCTTGCTTGTCCTTGGAATTCTGGGCACGGAGGGCCAAAAGATCACCTTCTGGGTCTAGGAACCGTATAGGTAGATCCCAGATAGGCTAGGAGGTAGAGTCGGTTCGAGTAACTGCTACAACAAGAATTGCTACAAATTGCTACAAACGATTGCTAGGTATTCTACTGAAATCCTCTTTGAAATTTCAGTCATTCTCCAAACTAGATGATAAAATTAGATCTGTACACTTTCATGAAATTGTAATTAACTCTTTGGTTAAATTGCACGGTTAAATTGTTTAATTTGAGAAATACATATGGTTAAATTGTTGAAAGTTGAGGTACTACAGAAAGCTTGATCTGTGTGACTTAAGACAATTTCATCTCATGTTTAATTTAATTAACATTAATTATTTAATTTTCCTAAGTTTAGACTTGGGAAATACATTAAAATAATTAATTAATTAAATATCTCCTAAACCAGATGAAATTTCCAAAATCCCGTTATGGGTCTTGTAGATCAAGTGTACTCCAGTCCCTCCACAAAATTTGGGAGCTAGAGCACATCCGATGCTACCCCAAATACACAAAATCTCAACACTCCCACTTAGCACAGAGTGTGCCCTAACAATATAATTCAACACACCATGTATCACAAGATTTTGGGCACTGGTTTCTGTGTTGTTGATGCTTGGCCTGCTGCCACTCAACTCTGCACTATTGCTACCCATGACGCTGTCACCGCCACTGCCACATTTGTACTACAACTCCCTCTCAATCTATTATATTCGTGCTGCTCATAGCACTGCCACCAATGTTTTAAAAAATGGAATCGGTCAGCTACCAGGCCGAGGTAATGACTCGATAATAACTCTGAATCGGTAATGACTCGGTCGACTCGGTTTTTGTAATTAATACATTAAATATTAATTTTTTTGTAAAAAAACATAAATTTAAAGATTTTTATTCATGTTTCCAAACACAAAGCATTACAATATAGACAAAAGACAACATATGATCAAAGTAGGCTCATGAATATATCCATTATATCAAAATTGCACCCAGTGCACTGTCCAAGGACCAATACATGATGATGATATAGAGATCAAAACAAAAAAAATAACTAAGGAGGCTCTAAATGGCCTCTAAAACAAAACATGAATAGTCACTAGTAACTACTGCTAGTCATCTGACTGTGACAAGCCAATGTCCTCTTCCTCAAACTCTGAACCAGAGGGGGAAGACGCTCGCTCTGCCTCCTCCTCTGAATCAACATCCTCGACTGGAACTATACCCTTGCCCTTACCACCTTGAGAATCGGATAGACGAGCTATGCGTCTCCGTCGTGGCTGACTAGAGGAAGTGCCTGTACCTGCAGCGGCTGCAACTGGATGGCCTGGGACTGGGTCTGCTACTAGTGGATCTACATTGAGCATAGTATCCTCCATCACTAAATCGAAGTCAATCCCCCCATCTATGTCAAACTCTGGTGGACAAGACTCCACTACCCAATCTGATGTTGGATCGATATCCTCCAACACAATGGGATCTGAATCAGGGCTTTTGTTCAGCAATTGGTTCCGTCTTAGTCGGAGGTTGTACTGGACAAACACTAGATCATTTAACTGTTTTTGCTCCAAACGGTTTCTCTTGTGTGTGTGAATCCTCTCAAAGACAGACCAATTGTGCTCACACCCAGAAGCACTGCAAGTTTGACTCAAAATGCGGATTGCAAACCTCTGCAATTCAGGACAGTGGCTACCAAATGCCTCCCACCATTGTGCTACAAAAAATGAGTTTCAATTAGCTCAACAATTTATATCCAACTTTGAAATTGAAATTATAATTTTATAAACAATTATACAAAATAATAAATTATAAAATATAAATTTGAAAATTGAAATTCTTTGTTTACCTGGCTCATCTGATTCCCTTGCAATCCTTGTAAGGTTCTTGCCAAAGGTACCAGTGGCATGGCTGAACATAGTGATCTGCTTGTGTATCTTCAACTGCTCACTCTCTGTGGGGATCATGCGATCAATGCAGTCAATCAATCCATCTCTAACCTCCCCAGTCAAAGCTCCTGTTTCCTGAGCTTTATAATGATACCTTGGGCTCAGAAAATACCCAGCTGCATGTATCGGGCGATGGAGTTGATTGTTCCATCTCTGATCAATGATTTCCCAAATGGGCCCATACTTAGCCACTCTGTCCTTGTATGATGCCCTTATCTGCTCCTTTGCTTGATCAATAGCCTCATAAATGAAGCCCATAGCCAATCTTTCCCCATCCACCAAGCGTAACACCTTAACCAATGGCTCAGCAAGTTTCACAATCCCTGTTGCCTTTTTCCAAAATATTTCTTCAACGACTTTCCTTTTCACATCTTTGCCATCCTGTTTGCAAGACCACTGACTTTCATTCCATTCATCACTAGAAAACATCTTTTGCAAGTTTCTATGTTGGGCACCCATAGATTGCAATGTCAAAAAATGTGTTGCAAATCTAGTGATGGCAGGCCTAATAAGTTCCTTGCCCCCTGTGTATTTCCTCATCAGACTCAGAATCCATGAGTGATTGTAAATATATTTTGTGATACATTTGGCATGCTCTACAGTGTTCTTGATCCAGTCTATTTTGCCAATATCCTCAAGCATGAGGTCTACGCAATGTGCAGCACATGGGGTCCAAAAGATGGTTGGGTGTTTTTCCTCTAACAATTTACCAGCAAGAACATAGTTAGAGGCATTGTCTGTGATGATTTGAACAACATTTTCCACCCCCACCTCTTCAACAACCTCATCCAAAAGCTATCAGCCTATCAGATGCATCAACTGATCTTAGAAACATGGTTCCCCGTGGGCAAAAGACAAGAAAGTTTATGATGGTACGGTTCCTCTGATCAGTCCATCCATCTGACATGATGGTACATCCTGTACGTGCCCATGAGTTTTTGAACTCTTTCAAATAATCATCAATGTTTGAAATCTCTCTTTGCAAAAAAGATCCTCTTAACTCATGCATAGTAGGAGGTTTGAAGCCCTTTCCAGCAGCATATATGGCATCAAAAATAGGTTCAAAATATGGTGAACGAGTAGCATTGAAGGGAATATCAGCATCATACCACCATCTAGCAATGTACTCACAAGCAACATCTCTCAATTCTTTTTTCCAATGAGCATCTAAAGTGGGCTGCACAGTTGGAGGACTAGGACCATATGCAGTTGCACTATCAGAAGGAGATGAGGGCACAAAAAAACTTTTAATAGTACCCTTATTTCTCATTGCACCCTTACCCTTGTCAGAAATAGACTCCCTAGAGGGAGGAACATAGCGAAAGGGGTTTTTTGATGCATTAGTGGAAGGGATAGATGAGGAATCCTCATAATTAAAAGATTCAAAACTTGAGTTGGCAGCCATCATATGTTGTAGATTCCTCTTCCTCCCAATTTCAGCCTGTATTTCTTTTTGCCTATTTTTCTCTTGCTCAAACTTGTCAAATTGTTCTTTCAACTGCTTCCTAATTTCCCCAATGTTTGGTGCTTCACATGCAATAATTTGGCCTTTAACACCAGCCAAATGTAGTTTCAGTCTATGAATGCCCCCTCCACCCTCCTTAATTTTTTTCTTGCAAAATTTGCAAAACATTTGATCCCCAACCATTTCAGCATATGCCCAAGCAGCATCTTTTGCTCTAGGGGCCATTTTGGACTGAGTTTTTGACTTGGAAATAAAATGTTTAAATCTGAACATGAAAACAAAACAAAAAACTATTCATTCTATGTTCATTTCTTTCACCAAATGGAAAATGCCAAAAACTATGCAAATGCAAATGGCAAATGCTAGATTTGCTAAATAAATGAAACAAACAAAGGCAGATTTAGAAGAGAAAAAATAAATACCTCTAGCCTCAAGCTTCCTCTAACTCAATGCTGCTCCAAAGCTTGCCCAATAAGCTCCTCACTACTGCTCCAAAACTTGCCCAAAAGACTCCTCAAAGCTGCTCCAAAACCAACTCCACAATCTTCAGAAAACTCTCACAAATGCTCAAGAAAATTGAATGAGAGATATGTGAGCTCAATAGAGGGGTTGGGTTAGTTAAATAGCATGGGGAGGGGTTAGACAACCTCAAACAAACCTAACAGCGGAATAAAATCTGGTTTCAAGTCCACAAAATCCAATTTTTTGGGCCCACCGGTCGGCAGATTTGGCTCAACCGAGTTAACTCGGGCCAGGCCTGGTCGGTTGGTTTGTTACCGAGCCGACCGAGCCGGTACAAAAACCGGCCGGCTCGGTAACAAACCGGCCAACCTGGCTGTTTTTGTACCTGGTCGGACCGGCCAGCCTAATGGCTCGGTCGACCAGGCCTAGTCGGAGTCGAATCGGCCGATTTTTAAAACAAAGACTGCCACTGCTCACTGTTGCACTGCAACTTGAGTTGTTGAGAGAAACCACTGAATCTCCTGCCCAATCTTTGACAGACAAGTCAGTTGGGCTGCAACCTCATCACTGAAGCTCCATCGGCTATTGATCTGTGCTGACATCTAAAGGATGATGCACAACTACAGCTTTGCACTGCGTAAGCAGACTCCCTCTGCACTGTTGAAGTCACATCAGCCCCTTGTGCTTAAATCTCTAACATTGTTGTTGTACTGCGATGTCCTCCTAAAGCCTCCATGTTGCTGCAGCTCTACTTTGTGTTGCTGAAGTCACATCAACCCCTACGTTGTTGTTGCCTCTACACTGTTGCTGCATCTACACTGCACGGCTCCTTCCAGCCTTCAGATTTCCCTCTGCTTCATCCGTGATCTATGCACCCATTGCTCCACTTGTCCCACTACTGTCTTAAGGCTCCCGTAGCTCGGATGTAATCCAAGAGATGAGCTGCTCAAGGATCCCACCACCACTCTATAGCTGCTCTACAGATCGATGTCACCCCACTTTTGTGGTTCATGAGCGCTCATGGCTGCATCATCTTCTGACCCATCATCTGCCACAGCGGCCTTGGAAGAAGAAGCTTCCTTGTCATTTTTCTTCTGAGGACAATTGCTGGCAAAATGTTCTAATTCACCACACTAGAAGCACTTGATCTTAGATAGATCCTTCTTCTTCTTTCCCTATTGCCTCTTTGATGCCAACGCTGCATCTTCTTCATCTTCCTTCTTCACTTTTCTCGATCCCGAGTTGTACTGCTTCTTGGTGATTCTGCAGAGTTCTTGACACATAATTTCCCACAAGTTGTCCCAGTTTGGGAGGTTTGCTCTACCCAAGATACTTTGAACAAAGGTTTCCCACTCATCTGTGACTGCATTGAGAACAGTGATGACAATCACATCATCTTCCAGCTTAGCACCCGTGGCAATCAATTGGTCTCTGATCGACTGTAATCTGAAGAGGAAATGTTCCATGTCTTCCCCCTTCGTCATCATGAATGACCGCATCTGAGTCTCCAACAACATCTTCCTTTGGACAGACTTTCCCTCATATAAGGATGTTAAGGCCTTCCACATCTCATTAGTTGTTTTCTTTTCTGCTATATGTGGGACAACATGGTCCTTAATTCCATCCATTATCAGCCGCTTGGCATGTCCAGCAGCTTCATTATGCTTCCTCAGGAGATCTGCATCGATCGGTGTCTCCAGAACTTGTTCTGCATGGTCTCTTAGATGATATGCCTCCAGCACTATCAGGATCCTAGCCTTCCAAACTGAAAAGTTGGAAAGACCATCCAATCTGTCCTGATCACGCAGTTCATGAGGAGCCATCTGCTCAGAAATTTGTCGGAGCTCCCTTTCTCTTTGCTAGAGATCTAGATCTAAGGTCCTTGGAGAAAAAGGCACCTTCTGCTCTCTCTGACAACTAATTATCTTCTTGGAAATCTGCCAAATCAACAATGATTCATCTCTTTGATCCTCTGATCAATCTGCAAGTTTCTTTTGCTAGAAACTCTCTGAGAAGTTGATCTCCTCTCGCACTTTGTCACTAGTGCTTAGGTTAAAAATCTAAAAACTTCATAAATTTAACCCCACCAGCACCTTCTGAAGTTCTACAGCTCCGCTTCAAGCACTTCTGGATCTGACAGCTTCAGATTTGCGTCACCCTGGCTAGCTTCAAACAATCCCAGCATTGCGTCCACATAGTAAGTGCGTGGGCCTGTTGCGAGACGGGGTAAGACTGCGTCACCATGCTCTCTTCCTAACTCTGCTTCTCTGAAAACTGCGTTGTCCCTTCAGATCTGCCCTTCTGCTGCTGCTGTTGCACTTCCTACTGCTTTCTGCAACAAGATCCTTCAGTCTTCTGCTGGTGACCCTCCTAGATCTGCAATTGCTCTGATACCATGTGAAAATTTTTGAATGTTACTATTATGCAGAAATCTACTGTTAGATCTAGTTATGCTCCTCCTACTTAATCAAGTTATTAACTGAAGAATTCAGATTAATATCGAAGCAAAACACATAACAGACTTTCACCAATTCAGATCTAAAAAAACTACATGCACACATAGACAAAGTGACACAGTGATTTTCCGGACAAATAGTCCCCAGAAAAACCCAATGCGGGAAAACCGGTTTGCTGGCTGCTAGAGAGTTTTATTATTAAGAGTATTTCTGAATACAACAAATCTGGGTTCCAGATCTAGAAAACCTGACATATAAAATATAGATCTGCAACTCACCGGTTGTTCTGAAGCCAAAATATTAACTGATCCACACCCTCAAACGGGATTTACAGGACTCAACCACAATTAGGCCCTAGAAACCCCAGCACTGCCCCTGAAGCCCCTACGTCAGCCTCTGCAGCCCCTGCATCCCTCAGTGTTGGCCTAGAAAGGGTTGTGTAACCCTAGACTGGGTGACGCAGTCCCTACGCTGCCCCTAAGGGTCTCTACATAACCTCTGAGGATTTCGAGCCGCCTTACGCTGCCCTGGGAGTGACTGCGCAGCTCCTGCTTCTCTGCACTGCCTTTCTGAAGCTACTCTCTGTCTCTTGTTGAATCTAGACAGTGGGAACAAACCATCCCCTTTGTCTAAACTCCCCTCTCTGCAGTTGAAACCCTTCTGACAATTCTTAGCAAGCTCTGCCCTAGAATCTCAGCTTAAGCTTCAATGCTCTGCCTCTGTGTATTTTTACAAATGACCCGAAGCCTTTCCTTTATACTTTTCTCATTGGGAAACCAACGGCCATGATCAGAGCTTGAAACAATGGCTAAGATTAAAAGAAAGCTTGATTTGTGTGACTTAAGACAATTTCATCACATGTTTAATTTAATGAACTTTAATTATTTAAGGGAGAAGCCACGAGGTCATATACACAACGCAACTGCTCAGTCGATTATCAAAAGCCCTACACATAGCCGCTCAACCGAGTAAAGGTAATACATGCAACTGCTCAGTCAGGTAAAGGTGTCGAAAGCCCTGCATCTTAATGTAAATTATGTACACCTATTTTCGAGCTCAATTCTTTCATATATACATAAAGAACAATGTGAGCATAACTCCAAGCTTCGGAAATGTAACAAGTGAGAGCACCTTATTGCCTTAGGGTTAAATCCAATGATTGACCATATGTAGATAATAAAATCATATGCTTCCCAAGTATGGTCATTTATCATATATATTCAAAAGATAACTGGAAATTGTAAGAACGACTAGTACACTATTTGATTTTGGTATTTTCCTTCACATGTGAAACTTCTCATATTTCTTAAGGGAGATTGGATAGCATTTGGTCTAATTTGGTGAGAGATCTATGTAAGCATGTAGTTAGCGAAAGGGTGTTTTGTAGTTGTTTATGGTACAAAATTAATTGCTTCTACTAAGAAACCATGGCTGTAAATGAGAAGAGAGCTTCAGCAAGCTAGAAGTTTGCAACGCATTACCTATGCTGAGTTCCTGGATTATAACTCAGCCAAGTTTATCCTCCACTATTGCCAGAGGTCAATCTCCGGTTCAGACTCTACTTTTATGTTTGCTAGGATGAACTTCCTAAGGGCCTATGTAGCAGAGGAGAGACATGCCTAAGTGTTGCGTATAGCAGCTAGCTGAAGGAAAAAGTTATCTGCAAGTCCTGGAAGAATCTATTTTGTGTAAGTCCCGGTATGAGTCTGGTTATAGCTGAATCCTGAAGCACTAAGGGTCTGGGTTGAATTTGAATTTGAGCCTGGAGGTATTCTTCACCCTTGTGCTCTCATAGCCTGGCTTGGGGTTGGCCTTTATAACAAATTTAATCAGGTTGTTGTCAGTGAGCGGCCTTTATAGCAAATTTAATCAGGTTGTTGTGAGTATATAATAAAGGCCGCTCACTGACAACAACCTAATCAAATTTGTTATCATGGTATTTATTTTACTGTACGTCTTTGAGTCAATAATTCCTTAACCTCGCCATTTCTAAAGTACTGAAGAAATTAAACCAACACTTAACCAATCATTCAAGCTTCTGAATGTGTCTGAGATGGTATTATTATTACAACAGAAAATACTTGTTTTTATAGTTACAACACTGTCGTTACTAAACTAATTAGCTGACTTTTGCTAAGTCAATAATTCTTAAAATACTGTCAGATTTTAGAGTGTCTTCCAGAACACCATTGTAAAGATCTATAATTTAAGGATGGACCATTTGAGAGTTTCTACAGGACAGTGTATGTTTCAAGCTAGTTAATTTCTTCAGCTAGGATTTTTAAAAAAAATGGATAAATACCAGCTGTAATACTATTTAACAAGTACGAGAGTTGGAGACCGTGCTCTAATACCAGATGTGGTGCCTAAGATTAAGCAAATTAACCTGAAAATCCTTTTTACTCCAGTTTAATACCAGATTGAATCTAAAATTCCTAATTGTGTCATTCCAACAATCTAAAGACTTAATGTAAAATTTTAAACAGACAGAAAAATAAATCTCAGCAGAATACCTGGAACTGGAATGAGTTGGAGGTGTTTTGGACTGTGGCTCTTCTCGTGGATGCAGTTGATGTGTTACCAACCCTATCTTTACCTCCCAGCCTATCTGGAATCTACCTGTACGGTTCCCAGATCCAAAAGACAGATCTTCTAGTCCTCATGCCGAGAATTCCAAGAACAATCGAGGTTCCCTTTCCTTTCTCTGCCTGTGATTCTAGGTTGTAATTTCGTCCTATGTTTCTCAAAATAATACTCCCCTTTCCAAACCTTTCTTCCTCCCTTAAATAGCAAAGGTTCCTTCACCTCTACACATTCGCTCACCGTTTTTATAAAAGAATATTATTTTCTATCAAATGGTGGTTGCCTCATCATGCTTCCTGCATTTAATGGATTTGGATGACTTTACAATATGAGGTGGATTCACTTTAACTATGACGGTTGGTGTTTTGATTTACTAAAATAATTTTTAGTCATAATGATTTAGATATTATTTTATTCTTATAACATATCAGCTTTAATAATAAAGTTTATGGATTTAATTTATTAATATATATTTTGGGTCATATACAAGGTGGTAAACCTATGAATAAACTCAACATATTCATTATATTTCTTACTTGCTATATATATTCATTCTATTTATGGGTGTTAGGTATTTAATTCATTTATCTTATATTTAGAAATTCTTCATGACTAGTCGATATATAATCACAAGTAGAACAGCAATATTAGCATGCATGTGGGGCAAGCATATGATAGTTGTTGAGATTTTGTGTATTTGGGGTAACATCGGATGTGCTCTAGCTCCCAAATTTTGTGGAGGGACTAGAGTACACTTGATCTACAAGACCCAAAAAGGGATTTTGGAAATTTCATCTGGTTTAGGAGATATTTAATTAATTAATTATTTTAATGTATTTCCTAAGTCTAAACTCAGGAAAATTAAATAATTAAAATTAATTAAATTAAACATGTAACGAAATTGTCCTAAGTCGCACGGATCAAGCTTTCTTTTAACCTTAGCCATTGATTCAAGATCTGATCATGGTCGTTGGTTTCCCAACGAGAAAAGTATAAAGGAAAGGCTTGGGGTCATTTGTAAAAATACACAGAGGCAAAGCACTGAAGCTAAGCTGAGATTCTAGGGCAAGGTTTGCTAAGAATTCTCATAAGGGTTTTAGCTGCAAAGAGGGGAGTTTAGACAAAGGGAATGGTATGTTCTCAGTGTCTCGAATCAGCAAGAAACAGAGAGCAGCTTCAGAAAGGCAGCACAGAGAAGCAGGAGCACCCGCAGCAAGTGGCCAACAGTTGCGCAGTACAAGGGCAGCTTCAGCTACGCAGGTGCTGCACAGTCACTCCCAGGGCAACGTAAGGCAGCTGGAAACCCTCAAAGGTTACGCAGAGACCCTCAGGCGCAGCGTAGCGACTGCGTCACCCAGTCTGGGGTTACGCAGCCCTTTCCAGGCCAGCGGTGAGGGATGCAGGGGCTACACAGGCCGACGCACGGGCTTCAGGGGCAACACTGGGGTTTCTAGGGCCTAATTTTAGCTGAGTCCTATAAATCTCGTTTGAGGGTGTGGATCAGTTAATATTTTGGCTTCAGAACAGCATGTGATTTGTAGATCTATATTTTCTCTGTCGGGTTTTCCAGATCTAGAACCCAGATTTGCTATATTCAGAAATACTCTTAATAATAAAACCCTCCAGCAGCCAGCAGACCGGTTTTCCCGCATTGGATTTTTCTGGGGATTACTTGTCCACAAAATCACTTTGTCACTTTATCTATGTGTGCATGTACTTTTTCTAGATCTGAATTGGTGAAAGTTTGTTATGTGTTTTGCTTCGATATTAATCTTAATTCTCCGAGCTACAGGAGTCAAATATTGGGCAGGAGATTTAGTTATTTCTCTCAAAAATTGAAGTTGTTGTGCAGCAGTTAGTAGTGGCAGTGCTATAAGCAGCATGGATGCAGCAGATTGAGAGGGAGCTGCAGTATAGATGTGGCAGTGGTGGTGACAACGTCATGGGAAGCAATACAGAATGGCAACAGCAATGTAGAGTTGTGTAGCAGCAGGCCAAGCATCAACAACATAGAAACCAGTGCCCAAAATCTTGTGATACATGGTGTGATGTATTACTAGAGCAGACTCTGTGCTAAGAGGGAGTGTTGAGTTTTTATGTATTTGGGGTAGCATCGGATGTGCTCTAGCTCCTAAATTTTGTGGAGGGACTAGAGTACACTTGATCTACAAGACCCAAAAAGGGATTTTAGAAACTTCATCTAGTTTAGGAGATATTTAATTCATTAATTATTTTAATGTATTTACTAAGTCTAAACTTAGGAAAATTAAATAATTAAAGTTAATTAAATTAAACATGTGATGAAATTGTCTTAAGTCACACGGATCAAGCTTTCTTTTAATCTTAGCCACTGAATCAAGATCTAATCATGGTCGTTGGTTTCCCAACGTGAAAAGTATAAAGGAAAGGCTTCGGGTCATTTGTAAAGACACAAGGCAGAGCATTGAAGCTAAGCTGAGATTCTAGGGCAAGGTTTGCTAAGAATTCTCAGATGGGTTTCAGCTGCAAATAGGGGAGTTTAGACAAAGGGGATGGTCTGATCCCAGTGTCTAGAATCAGCAAGAGACAGAGAGCAACTTCAGAAAGGCAGCGCAGAGAACCAGGAGCATAAGTACCAAGAGGGCAGCAGTTGCACAGCGCCGGGGCAGGTGCTACGTAGTCACTCCCAGGGCAGCGTAAGGCAGCTTGAAACCCTCAGAGGTTACGCAGAGACCCTTAGGGGCAGCGTAGGGACTACGTCACCCAGTCTGGGGTTACGCAGCCCTTTCCAGGTCAGCGTTGAGGGACGCAGGGGCTTCAGGGGCAGCGTTGGGGTTTCTATGGCCTAATTTTCGCTGAGTCCTATAAATCCCATTTGAGGGTGTGGATCAATTGATATTTTTGCTTCAAAACAGTCGGTTAGTTGCATATCTATATTTTCTCTGTCGGGTTGTCCAGATCTCGAACCCAGATTTGTTGTATTCAGCAATGCTCTTAATAATAAAACCCTCTAGCACCCAGCAGACTGGTTTTCCCGCATTGGGTTTTTCCGGGGACTATTTGTCCAGAGAATCACTGTGTCACTTTGTCTATGTGTGCATGTACTTTTTCTAGATCTAAATTGGTGAAAGTCTGTTATGTGTTTTGCTTTGATATTAATTTGAATTCTTCAGTTAATAAGTAGGAGGAGCATAACCAGATCTAACAATAGATTTCTGAATAATAGTAACATTCAAAATTTTTCAAAATAGCTACATATGCATGCATCACATACATTGCACTAGTATATACTAGTGCATTGTATGTGATGCATGCGTATGTAGCTATCGTATGCATGCCCCACATCCATGCTAATATTGTTGTGCTACTTGTGATTCGAGATATATATATATATACTAGTGCAATGTATGTGATGTATGCATATGTAGCTATTATATGCATGCCCCACATCCATGCTAATATTGTTGTGCTACTTGTGATTCGAGATAGGTTGTTACAGTGGCCGACTTGAGGGAGATACTTCTTGGAGGGCTATCTTACACATTTAATGACTCATACAAAAACGTTGTTAATTTTTCAGATTGTTCTATGTTGTATCAAATACTTTAGCCCAATTCCAAACTTCAATTAGCAATATTTCCAATTACAATTAGTCTTTCCATTCATCAATGGCAATTGAATGTAGAACAATGTATGCAATGACAAAGAAGACAACGAACACATCCACAAGAGACATGGGATTTGGTCAAAGACCAGGGAAAAACCCCACTAGGGGATAAACCCTTTGATGTTCTCCAATGATGTCAATTTGATGTTGAGGCCCACCTATCCAAATGTGTATGTGAGTGAAGCCGACCTGATCCAATATCCATGAGTGGGTGCATAAAATCAAAAACCAACTTCTGCTTATCCGAACAGAGTGATCTTTACGTCAATTTTGGTCCTCTCGAAAAGAATAACTCAATGCCATCATCATATCCATCAAATGAGTAGTCCAAAGTGGAATTTTACTGCAGATGCATAATTTTAACATTCCCTCTCAACTAGGAAGAATTCCACCTATAAAACATGTCCATCGATCAATGTGTCATCCTATCATCATGTGTACCAATATTCTCAACTTTATCTGTTGAAACATTCTTGAATCTAAAGAAGAAGAATCATGGGGAGCAAAAGCTACCACCCTCTATCAACGGGCTACAACCCAGAAATGCCATCGGGCTACTACCCATAAATGTGTCATGGGGGGACTACAACTCAAGCAATAGGTAATGTAGGGGAGCTACTACTCAACCCATCCTATCACCTACTGATCTTCCCATCAATGACCCATAAGAGTCATGTGGTAGAACACCTGCATCATAATCTAACTGGGACGAGATACCCAACTTACCAAGAGGTAACAATCACATGCCTCCCAGCCTCCTCAACTGATGCAGGAGCATCATGGTTCCGAAAATTTGTACATTTAGTAGAATCTAGGGGGTCTTGTGTTTTTCTAAAGAGTTGGTTTTCCTAAGTAATTAATTAATGTAATTTTCAATATTTTGAGTGATTTAGGTGAGACATTTAGAAAAAGATTTAATTAAATATTGAAAGGCATATTTGTAAATGTTCTCGAATGTAGGAAAACATGAGTGATTGGTGAGGATTGAGATATTCTGAAATATTGTAAATCTTAGATTAGAAAGTAGTTCATGATTTATGGAGGATTCTTAGGATTTAGTTGAATGTTGAGATATTCAAGGAATAAAGAAGAGATTTTAGGAATTAATTGAGGACTTAGAGGATTTTTAGGATTTCGTTGAATAACCTATGGATCTAAACCAAAATTGGTTACAGAACCTTTTGTATATATTTGTAAAACCTCAAAAGCACAAAAAGTAGAAAAAGGAGATATTCTTAGAGAAAAATATAATTGTAAGCCTACGGGCAGATACAGAGAGAGAGGAAGAGAAAAGGGCCATGTAAAGGTAGATCAGGCCAAACCAGATTGTAAACAAATTTGCTTGTATTTGTACATTTATTTGTTTAATGAGAAATCAAATTCCATTTTGACTGTGTGTCATTTCTGTTATATGCTGAGTGATCCGTAATAGAAAGAATTCGATATCAGTGTATTGATTCTAGATTGATTGCATAAGTCTTTCTGAGTGATAAAGGACTTATGGCTGGGTAGAATCTGGGTGGTTCCAATCTGTAGCTAGTGAATGTGTGTACAAGTCTAGTAAAGGATAAATCCTGAATTCTGATTCGGAGAAATAACACAGAGAGTGCTTTGTATTCAAGTTCGAGACGAGTGCTCTGTATTCAAGTTCGAGATGGTGTAATGGTATATGAATAACAAACAAAGGTAAGCTCAAGAGAGATAGACTTGAAGAATTCCTAACGAGTAGAGGAGGAGAAGCGGGAAGAAAACAGAGCAGCAGAGCGGCATAAAGTAGAGCAATCAACTAAAGGCAAAAACACAGAGAAGAATTCAAAAGGGGAATTCGACGATAAGGATTAAATCGCAGTATCGAGGGGTTTAGTAATTGACGGTAAAGATTACACAGAAAGGAAAATTTGGAGAGTTGCGGACAAGGACGCATCTCAGTGCGGCGCAACATCGTACATCGGCGATTTTAGAAGTTAAGTTAAGGATTCGCGAGATAAAGAGTTTTGCTTGCGATGCGGCAAAGTTCGGAAGTTGCGACGCGACGAGGGAGGCCACGTGTCGACGGTGCACAACTTCGCAAATCGTGGGAATTAAGTTCTAGCGTTAAAGAGCTTGCACAGTAAAGTGTTTTGATTGCGATGCGAAACGGTAAGGACGGCAAGATGCAACGCGATGAGGAGAGTGCCACGTGTCAGTAACGTGCAACAGTGTACTTCGCAAGAATTATGGTTTAGAGTTATTGGTATAGCGTTAACCTTGCAGGCAAGCGACTTGCGATGTGCTGCGATTGGTTCAAGGTATTGTGGACACTACAGCAGGCAGTTTCGTGTGTACGCAGGTAATGATTTGGGTTTTATGTGTGGTTCTGTTATAAAGTGATCGTTGTTTGATCGCGCACAATATGTATGAAATATTATAATCCATTGTGTGTGTGTATAAGGAGTTATGTGGGCCATAACCCACAAGTCCAAAGTATTGGTATAATGTGGAGTCGTGTATGATATAAGGTTAAGGTGAAGGGGCGGCAATGCATAAAGGTAACAATTTACCGAAGAGCCACTCATGGTTAAAAACTTCCATGTGCAATTGATTTAGAAAAAATGAACCTCGAAGGCTAACGTGGGTAAATGTGGGGTTAATTCCGGGGTTAATTCCGCTAACCTCGCATGTGTTGCATGTTTTGTTTAATTGCGACCTTATGGTTGCATCATCAACTGTTTGCCAAACGGAGATGGATAATCCCAACAAGCCCAATCTTGTGGGTATACTCTGTAAAGACCATGATAGGGTGTGCTACTACTCCAACCCTATGGGTAATAGATAGAGAATACGCCCTATTGTCCAAAGTTCCCTCAACCCAGGAGCCCTCTATCTCAATTCCTCACCCTTTGAGCTCAGACGGGGGGTAGAGTATGGCTCCGTACGACCTTTTCTTTCGCCAATGTGTCGAACCAAATTAGATAGAAGAGAAGAAGATGTTTGATGTTGTGATGTCCAAATGAGCTTCTAGGTCACTTGTATTTATATGCTTCTAGGGGGTATCCAATGATGTCCATATGATGTTGAGGTCGACTTGTCCAAATGTGTATGTGAGTGAAGCCGACCTGATCGAATATCCATGAGTGGGTGCATAAAATCAAAAACCAACTTCTGCTTATTCGAACGAGGTGATCTTTAGGTCGATTTTGGTCCTCTCGAAAAGAGGAACTCAATGCCATCATCATCTCCATCAACTGAGTAGTCCAAAGTGGAATTTTACCATAGTTGCATAATTTTAACACTCCCTCTCAACTAGGGAGAATTCCACCTATAAAAGTTGTCCATCGATGAATGTGTCATCCTGTCATCATATGTACCAATATGCTCAACTATATCTCCTGAAACATTCTCGAATCTAAAGAAGAAGAATCATGGGGAAAAAAAAGCTACCACCCTCTATCAGCGAGCTACAACCCGGAAATGTCATCAGGCTACTACCCAGGAACATGTCATGGGGGAGCTACAACTCAACCCATATTGGGCAATAGGTAATGTAGGGGAGCTACTACTCAACCCATTCTATCACTTACCAATCTTCCCATCAATGACCCATAAAAGTCATGTGGTAGAACACCTGCATCATAATCTAGCTTGGACAAGATACCCAACTGAAAAAGAGGTAACGATCACACGCCTCCAAGCCTCCTCAACCGTTGGCCAAACGGAGAGGGATAATCCCAACAAGCCTAATTGTGTGGTTATGATGCCAACTGGGGTATAATCTGCAAAGACCATGATAGGGTGAGCTACTACTCCAACCCTGTGGGTCACAGAGATGGAATACGCCCTATAGTACAGAGTTCCCTCAACCCAGGAGCCCTCTATCTCAATTCCTCACCCTGGGAGCTCAGATAGGGGGGAAGAGTATGGCTCAGTGCCCTCGATCAGTGGTGCCCCTTATCAAGAGGGGTCACATCCACCAGTCCAAGCTGCTCTCTGAAGACCAAGAACTTCTCTTTCAGCAAAGCCTTGGTGAGAACATCGACAATCTACTCATCTATCAATATGTGATGGAGACGAACGGCTCCTATCTGTGCCATATCACGAATGAAGTGGTACTGGATCTCTATGTGCTTGGACTTGTCATCAAACACAGGATTCTCTATCAGACGAATCCCACTCTTGTTGTTGCAATATATCAATGTAGTGCCTACGACCTGCTCAAATAGCTCTCCAAAACGCTTCCTCAACCAAATTGCTTCGCAACTAGCCATGCTAGTGGCAATATACTCTGCCTCAACAATATTCAATGCTATGGACTCCTACTTCTTGCTCATCCAAGATATCATGGTAGATATAATATTAAAACAACATCCATATGTACCCTTCCTGTCGATAACATTTACCGCTTAGTTAGCATCGTTGTATCCATGAAGTCGAACATCTCCAAGAGAGTATCTCAAAACAAGTGTAATCGTCCCCTGCAAATATCTCAAAATGTGTTTGGCAGCGGTCCAATGTGCGTGGAGACGCTCGGTCATGAATTGACTCGACGTGTTCACTGCATAGCATATATTTGGACGAGTGTTCACAATGAACATCAGAGCCCCAATCAACTATCTATACTTGGATGGATTCGCCAAATAGGGTCCTACAACTTCTCCACATAATTTCTTGAAGTTTATTTCATTCGGTGTGGGTAGAGACTTGCATTCGCTCATTTTGAATCTTTCCAGTAGCTTCACAACATATTTTCCTTGTGAAAGGAAAATCTCACCAGGCCTTTGCCACACTTAAAGGCCTAGAAGGTAGTGCATGAGTCCAAGGTCCTTCATTTCGAATTTAGAGGCTAGCTCCCTCTGGCACTCGATCATCAGAGGCTCACTACCTGTCAGGAATAGATCGTCAACATATAAAACTAATATCAGCAGCATATGTTGGACTACCTTGAAGTAGAGGTTGGGAACAACATTGCTTCTTGTGAATCCCAGCTTCACCAAATAACGGATCCAAAACCTTTGACAGGATGAGTGGAGTGGTCTCCAAGAATGATTTTCAAATTTGACTCCCTCTCTACCCAGTTAGAGAGAACTTCCTTGTAACCAGAGAAGTGATGAGTTTCCCCACTATCAACCAACCAACTATCCCACAAATCTGGAGGAGATGAACTAGTAAGAGCGGAAATAAGAATATATTCAGATTCATTCACAACATTACTTTCATACCTGGAGAATTTTGACTTCTTTTGTGGACGACGATCTTCTTCATGGTCACTTGGAGCATCTCTTCTTCTTCTATCATTTCTTCCATTGCGGTCATCATTTTGATCATCTCTCCTTCTTTGATAATTGAACCTGTTGTTGCTTCTAGTATTATAATTTGGTCCATTGTTCTTCTCGGGGCAATCTCGAGCATAGTGCCCTTTCTTATGACAATTGTAGCATTCAACATTCACATATTCATTTCTTCCACTAGGATTTCGAGGAGGTGGCTTTCTTGAATTTGATGGAGCTCCTTTCCCTTTCTTCTTCTTCTTGTCATGAGTGATGTATGCAACCGGTTCTCCTTCTTCGTGCTTTTTTTTTGGCAACAGGGTATGCATTTGTTGAGATTTTGTGTATTTGGGGTAGCATCAGTTGTGCTCTAGGTCCCAAATTTTAAGGAAGGACAAGAGTTCACCTGACCTACAAGGCCCAGAAATGGATTTGGGAAATTTCATCTGGTTTAGGAGATATTAAATTAATTAATTATTTTAATGTATTTCCTAAGTTAAAACTTAGGAAAATAAAATAATTTAAGTGAGTTTAATTAAACATGTGATGAAATTGTCTTAGGTCAAGCTTTCTTTTAATATTAGCCATTGATTAAAGATTTAATCTTGTTCGTTGATTTGTCAACGAGAAAAGTATAAAGGAAAGGCTTGGGGTCATTTGTAGAGACACACAGAGGCAGAGCACTGAAGCTAAGCTGAGATTCTAGGGTGGGGTTGCTAAGAATACTCAGAAGTGTTTCAGTTGCAGAAGGGAATTTAAACCAAGGGGATGATCTGATCCCAGGGTCTAGAATACACAAAGAGGCAGAGAAGAGATCAGCTCGAGGGCAGCACAGAGAAAGGCAACAGCAGCAAGGACAACGCAATTTTCAGGAAACCCTTCAGGGGTTGTGCAGAGACCCTTTAGCGGCAGCACAGTGACTGCGTCACCCATTCTGGGGTAACGCAGTCCCTTCCAGAGGCAGCGCTGAGGGTTTGGAGGCCATCCAAGGCTGACGCTAAGGCTTTCAGGGGCTTCAGAGGCTGACGCAGAGCCTTCCAAGGGCAACGCTGGGGTTTCTAGGCCTAGGTCTGGCTAAGTTCTGTAAATCCCGTTTGAGGGTATGGATCAGTTAGTATTTGTGGCCCTAGATCAGCCAGGAGCTTTATATCTAGAGTTTTCTATGTAGGGTTTTTCAGATCTGGAACCTAGAGTTGTGTATTCAGAAATATTCTTAATAATAGAACTCTCCAGCAGCCAGAGACCAGTTTTCCCACATTGGGTTTTTTCGAGGACAGTTTGTCCAAAAATAATTGTGTCACTTTGTCAATGTGTGCATGTGCTTATTCTAAATCTGAATTGGTAGAGATCTGTTACGTGTTTTTCTTCGATGTTAACTTGAATTTATTCATTTGATAACTTATATAGGTAGGAGGAGCTTAACCAGATTAACAGTAATAATTTATGCATAAGTATAAAGATTCAAAAATTTCTACATGGTATCAGAGCAATTGCAAATCTAGAAGGGCCACCAGCAGAAGAATCTGAAGGATCTAGCTGCAGAAAGCAACTGGGAAAGTAGCAGAGAGGCAGATCTGAAGGGGCAGCGTAGTTTTCAGGAGCAGATTCATGCAGAGGGAAGGGTGACTTTGTCCAGCACTATGTCCTAGCAAGCCCACGCAATTACTGCACAGAGGCAACTCAGAAACAGCGTTGGTTGGATTTGAAGCCAGCTAGTGTGATTCAGATCTGAATATGTCAGATCCATAAAAGACTACAGAAAAGTTGCAGAAATTCAGAAGAGCTGGTGGGGTTAAATTTTTGAAGTTTTCAAATTTTTAGCCTTAGCACAAGTGACAAAGGTTGGGAGGAGATCAGCTTCTCAGAGAGTTTCTTGCCAAAGGAAACTTGCAGTTGATCAGATGATCAAAGAAGAAGCTGAATCATAGTTGATTTGGTAGATTTCCATGGAGGGAAATCAAGTGTCAGAGGGAGCAGAGGGTGCCCAATTCGTAAAGGACCCTAGATCCAGATCTCTAGTATAGAGAAGAGGAGCTCTGACACATTCTAAGCAGATGGCTCCTCATGGACTACGTGATCAAGATAGGCTAGAGGGCCTCTCAAAATTTTTGGTGTGGACAACAAGGATCCTGATTGTCCTTGAGGCAATGGGCATACGGTCTAACAGACCATGCAGAGCAGACTCTGGCCACACCAACAAATGCGGATCTCCTACGGAAGCATAGGGAAGCTGCTGGGCATGCCAAGCGGCTGATAATGGACAGTATCAAGGACCATATTGTACCACACATAGCTGAGAAGAGGACAGCTAATGAGATGTGGAAGGCCTTGACTTCCCTGTATGAGGGAAAATCAGTCCAAAGAAAGTTGTTGTTGGAGGCCCAAATGAGGTCATTCATGATCACCAAGGGAGAAGACATCGAGCATTTCCTCTTCAGATTGCAGTCAATCAAGGATCAACTGACTACAACAAATGCAACCGTAGATGATGCAGTGATAGTCAGGACAGCCCTCAATGCAGTCACGGACGAGTGGGAAACCTTTATCCAAAGTATCTTGGGCAGAGCGGACCTCCCAGATTGAGACAGCTTGTGGTCAATCCTGCGGCAAGAAGAACTATGCAGATTCACCAAGAAGCAGCATAGCACTGGGTTGAGAAAAGTAAAGAAGGAAGAGGAGGAAGATGCAGCCTTGGCATCGAAAAAGCAGCCGAAGAAGAAGGATCTTTCAAAGATCAAGTGCTTCCAATGTGGCGAAATGGGACATTTTGCCAGCCATTGTCCAGAAAAGAAGAAGGACAAGGAAGCATCCTCTTCCAAAGCAGCGGTGGCAGATGATGGGTCAGGCGATGATGTAGCCATGAGTGCTCATGAACCATGGAGGTGGGGTGACATGGACATGTAGAGGAGCTACATGGAAGTAAGGCGGGATCCTTGAGCAGCTCATCTCTTGGATCACAAACGAGCTACGGCAGCCTTAAGACAGTAGCGGGACAAGTGGAGCAATGGGTGCATAGATCACGGATGAGGCAGAGGCAGAGGCAGATCTAAAGGCTGGAAGGAGCAGCGTAGAGCAAAGCAATAGCAGTGCTTCTTACGCAATGCAAAGCTGCAGCAGTGCAGAAAGCTTCAGAGGGACAACGCAGTGCAGCAGCAGCGTGATCGATTTCAGCACAAGGAGCTTATGTGACTTCAGTAGTGTAGAGGGAGTCTGATTACGCTGGCAGAGTTGTAGTTGTGCATCGTTCTTTAGATGCCAGCACAGATCTGTAGCCTATGGAGCTTCAGTGATGAGGATGCAACCCATTTGACTTGTTTGTCAAAGATTGGGCAGGAGATTCAGTTGTTACTCTCAACAACTGAAGTTGCAGTGCAGCAGATCAACAGTGGCAGTGTTATGAGCAGCACAGATGCAGCATATGAGAGTCGTGGGCAGCAGTACAGAATGCAGATGAGAGTCATGAGCAGCAGTACAGAATGGCAGCAGCAGTGCAGAATTGAGTGGCAGGAGGCCAAGCATCAGCAACACAGAACCAGTGCCCAAAATTATGTAATGCATAAGTGTGATGTATTACTAGAGCACACCCTTGATGCTAAGAAGGAGTGTTGAGATTTTGTGTATTTGGGGTAGCATCAATTGTGCTCTAGGTCCCAAATTTTAAGGAAGGACTAGAGTTCACTTGATCTACAAGACCCAGAAATGGATTTGGGAAATTTCATCTGGTTTAGGAGATATTAAATTAATTAATTATTTTAATGTATTTCCTAAGTTAAAACTTAGGAAGATAAAATAATTAAAGTGAATTTAATTAAACATTTGATGAAATTGTCTTAAGTCACACGGATCAAGCTTTCTTTTAATCTTAGCCATTGATTAAAGATTTAATCTTGGTCATTGATTTGTCAACGAGAAACGTATAAAGGAAAGGCTTAGGGTCATTTGTAAAGACACACAGAGGCAGAGCACTGAAGCTACGCTGAGATTCTAGGGCGGGGTTGCTAAGAATACTCAGAAATGTTTCAGTTGCAGAGAGGGGAATTTAGACCAAGGGGATGATCTGATCCCAGGGTCTAGAATACATAAAGAGGCAGAGAAGAGATCAGCTCCAGGGCAGCGCAGAGAAAGGCAATGCTGCAGCAGCAAGGACAACGCCATTTTCAGGAAACCCTTCAGGGGTTGCACAGAGACCCTTTAGGGGCAGCACAATGACTGCGTCACCCATTCTGGGGTAACGCAGTCCCTTCTAGAGGCAGCGCTGAGGGTTTGGAGGCCATCCAAGGCTGACGTTGAGGCTTTCAGGAGCTTCAGAGGCTGATGCAGAGCCTTCCAGGGGCAGCGTTGAGGCTTCTAGGCATAGATCTGGCTGAGTTCTGTAAATCTTGTTTGAGGGTGTGGATCAGTTAGTATTTGTGGCCCTAGATCAGCCAGGAGTTGTAGATCTAGAGATTTCTCTATAGGGTTTTCCAGATCTTGAACCCAGAGTTGTGTATTCAGAAATATTCTTAATAATAGAACCCTCCAGCAGCCAGAAACTGGTTTTCCCACATTGGGTTTTTCCGGGGACAATTCGTCCAGAAATAACTGTCACTTTGTCAATGTGTGCATGTGCTTATTCCAGATCTAAATTGGTAGAGATTTGTTATGTGTTTTGCTTCGATGTTAACTTGAATTTATTCAGTTGATAACTTATATAAGTAGGAGGAGCTTACCCTGATTAACAGTAATAATTTCTGCATAAGTATAAAGCTTCGGAAATTTCTACAGGATTCAGGTACATTGCCTTGAATGTAGTCCAAAACTCATTGTTATCAGCAATGATCTCCAACCTAACTTTCCATGCAGCAAAATTAGATGAGTCACCCAACTTCTCAACACTCTTGAAGTAGGAAGTCATCTTGACTTTGACTAGATCGACTCTTCAACTTTCCAAAAATGAGTGCTTCAAGGCTTGTCTTATTTTGGGCTTGTCCTTCACCTTACCTCTGATACCATGTTAATTTTTCAGATTTTTCTATGTTGTATCAATTACTTTAGCCAAATTCCAAACTTCAATTAGCAATATTACAGTCACAATTAGTCTTTCCATTCATCAACAGTAATTGAAGATAGAACAATGTATGCAATGACAAAGAAGACAATCAGAACATCCACAAGAGATAGGATCTGGTCAAAAACCATGGAAAACCCCACTAGGGGGAAAACCCTTTCGAATTCTTCTTCTATTAGATTGCCATAAAATGTTGAGCAGAGAGTACACTGAGCCCAATACAATATGATCAGCAATACAACCCAACAACTTCAGAAACCAATATACAGTGGCAGAATATATCAGAGACAACATGATTCAAACTTCAGACAGCTTCAAAGAACTTCGGATGATGGTCAACTGTGGTCAAACCCCTGGACGCTCCCTTCAAGTTAGCATGGGAAAATCTTTAGTTCCTAAACGCTACCTTGGCCATAGCATGCGTGCGTCTAGGGACGTTCGTCCCTAAATTGTGCCAACGTCAAGAACAAAAACCCTAATTCTATGTGAGCTTTGGATCTAAGACTTCGAACCTCCGTACGACCTTTTCCTTCGCCAATGTGTCGAACCAAATCAGAAAGAAGAGAAGAAGACGCTTGATGTTGTGATGTCCAAATGAACTTCTACGTCACTTGTATTTATAGGCTTCAAGGGGGTGTCCAATGATGTCCATTTGATGTTGAGGATGACCTGTCCAAATGTGTATGTGAGTGAAGCCGACCTGATCCAATATCCATGAGTGGGTGCATAAAATAAAAAGCCAACTTTTTATCCAAACGAGGTGATCTTCGGGTCGATTTTGGTCCTCTCAAAAAGAGGAACTCAATGCCATCATCATCTCCATAAAATGAGTAGTCCAAAGTGGAATTTTACCATAGTTGCATAATGTTAACAAATGTAACATGCCCAAGAAGGGTCCTTCATACATGACATTGACTCAGATTGACTTTTATGAATAGATGACAAAACCTAAAGGTTCACAATGGGAACCCTAACTAAAATAAAATTCCTTGATCATGAAAGCCATGATTCAAGTGTTGGAAATACTGAGAAGGGGGGGGAGGTGAATCAATATTTCTTTTCAATTGTTATTTTTACCAGTTAGATCACTTATTTTTAGAACACAAAAAGAACAATGATAGAATAAATACTTTTAATAATTTCTTCTTTACAATAAATCAAGTACAATAATAGTATAGGGCTCCAACCCTAGATAAAGACTCCAATCTTCAATCTTCCAAGCTCCAACCTATATTATGCCAAGCACCGACTTGGACTTCCCAAGGCTCCAACCTTGTCAGTTTGAGGCACCAACCTCTAGGGCTCCAACCCTATCTCTCGAACAGGCTCAGGCCTGGTTTCTTGAGGACTCCTATCCTCTAGGGCTCCAACCCTATCTTCCAAAGCACCAACCTTGTCTCTATGAGGCTCCAACCTATTGGGCTCCAGCCCTCAGCTTCACTTTATCAAGATGTGATTGGTTCCCAATGTCTTCTTCAACAAGCCCTGTCAATCTTAGTGTCCACGTCACATCATCAATGACAAAATTTTCTTCTTAGAAGGTGTCACCACTGCTCTTCATCATACCCAAAAACATCTACAAATCACCTCATGATGATATCATGGTTTCCAATGATCTCCACAAATCTTTAATGTGTCTTCAATGAGCAGCCCTACTTCTGCACCTGCTCTAACCTCTTCAAGGGACTTCTCAAGGGAGTCTTCACACTGCTTGCCCAACAAGGTATTTCTTCATAAGCTCTTCAATAGGTGCTCCAAGATGTCTTCACAAGGCTTCTTCAAGTCTTACTCATCCACACATCACAGGTTTCAGGTGACTGTTCTTTTCACAAGTCAATAAGCTTCAGACCCAAGCTTCAATCTTCCTATGAGCAGTAATCCTTCACAGAAGTCTGAGTTACTTGTATAAATAACTGTATTCTATAGACACTGTCCGAGTCTTGAAACTGTCACTCAGATAAGTCTGCCATTGTTTCAAGGTGTCACATGTTTATTGGTCTTCACAAGAGACTAATCAGAGATAACTCTACCGAGTTCAGATCTGAGCCTCACAATCTGAGCTGACTGTCCACACACCGAGCTTGTAAATGAGGACAGGTATGAGGTTATACCTTTGATGCTGAGCACTGAGGCTATGACTGTCACAGGTGTGCTCAGGTCCTAGCCTGAGGTCTGTTCTCCAAATCCGAGCTTGTGGTTGACTGTCCAAGCTTGTACTTAGAGCTACAATAAACTGAATCCTTTAGGTTATTACAGATTCGAAGTATTAATGCATCCAGGTCTGTTGCCTTATACAAGTTTAGGTTCTAATCTGAGCTTAGTGCACAAGTGCAGGTTCGAGAAGAGGCATCACAACTGTAGGTGATCTGAGCCCCACCAACCACAGATCCGAAGTGTTGACTGTTCCAATGGATCCAAAATCTTAAAACTGTGGTTAGGTCCAAGTTATGTTTGCTGGTTCACTGAGAAGAGTGCGACTCACTTACAGATCAACAAGTTTGAGCTGGAAAAGATGGTATACCATAAAAAAATGCCCAACCAGTGATATCCCCGTTCTCTTCTTCCACAGATCCTCTCAAGCTGTCCGAATATTTGCCTCTCCAATCCAAGTTCTGAAGATGACAGCCCACCACAGTAAGAAGAATTAGCCCAAACCAAAGGTTTTCAAGTTTTCAGCCTCCAATTACTTTTCTGCAGTTTACTGATATTTAAGCCCAAACAAATTTCAGAACACCTCCTTTTGTCCTTAAGCTTCTCTCTTCGGTGTCTTGAATATATCACTGAGGAATCACCGAAATTTCTTGGCCAAATGAACAGTCCGAACCTCCTTTTAATATGAGTTTGACGTCAAGATGAAGGGACACGTCTTTCTGGAGGTAGGCCAACATGAATGTGTGAGTGTAGGTCAGCTAGCTTGTGATCTTTAAGCCCAAACAAATTTCAGAACAGCTCCTTCCTTTTGTCCTTAAGCTTCTCTCTTCGGTGTCTTAAATGTATCTCTGAGGAATCACCGTCCAAACCTTCTTTTTATATGAGTTTGACGTCAAGATGAAGGGACACGTCTTTCTGGAGGTAGGCTGACATGAATGTGAGTGTAGGGCGGCTAGCTTAAAAAATAGGATATATAATCTTCAAAATTCAATTTCTCTTAGAGAATTTGGAGTTAGGAGGCGTATAATAGCTCATTAGAAAGAGGAAAGAGTCCTCTTCAAGATGGTGAAGGTCTCATTGTGGAAAGATACCTCCAAGATATCAAAATTTATTTTTATTCGTTACAGTTCTAGGAATTTTTAGTGCAGAAGGTGATTGGGACAGCAAGAGATCATAGTGTCATTATGTGAGTCATCAATGTTATCCATGTCATCATGATAGTGTAGCATTCATGTCATCAAGTAGTCCCCAACCAAGTCATCAAGGGCCATCACATATGACATCATCAAGTGTGGTCATTTATGTACAGTCCTTCATATGTCATCAAGGGCTCATCATTGGCACTTAAGGTCTGGATCACTATGAACATCAATCAAGGCACATGATTGGCACTTGGCATCATCATGGTTAGTTCAAGGAATTTTGTTATTATGGTCAATGGATATTTAGGACAACACTTCTTCATTAGTGGCTTGATATCTTCATAATGGCATCATTAGCACCAAGGGTTTGTTCAACATATACCTTATGGCATAAGGCATCCATTGTCTTCAAACTTATCATCACATTCTAGGCTAAGTTGCATGAAACGGGGAAGCAGGTACGAGTTTCTGAAACGGGTACGGGTGCGAAATGTTAAGATTTTGTATAGTTGGTGTAGCATCGGGTGTGCTCTACCCCTGAAATTTTGTGGAGGGGCTAGGACACACTTGAAATCCAAAACCCAAAAAGTGTTTTGTGAAATTTCAGCTGGTGTTCAAGTTATTCAAATAATTAATTATTTTAATGGATTCCCTAGGTCTAAACTTAGGAAAATTAAATAATTAAAGTGAATTAATTAACACATGTGCTGAAATGTTCTAAAAGACACGGATCAAGCAGTCTTTTAATCTCAACCATTGATGAATGTTTTAATCTCGGATGTTGATGAAATGAATGAAAAAGTATAAGAGAAAGGCTTGAGGGTCAGTTGGTGACAGACACACAATTGCAGAGCTAAGAAATAGATCTGGAATTCTAGGGCGGGTTTGCTAAGAATTTCCAGAGGATTTTTCTGCAGCGAGGGGCAGTATTGGCTAAGGGGATGATCTGATCTCAGAGACAAGAGTCAGTAAGAGGCAGAGGAGCAACAACAAGGACAGCGTAGAGAAGCAGAGCAGCTACACAAGTGCTGCGCAGCCGCTACGCAAGACAGCGCTGAGGCTCCAGAGGGCTTCAAAAATTACGCAGAGGGTCTCCAGGGCCAACGTAAGGCCTACGTCACCCTCTTTAGGGTTACGCAGTCTCTCTCTGATAGCGCAGTGGCATACAAAGCCTAGCAAGGTTGACGCTAGGGCTTCAGGGGCAGCGCTAGGGTGTCTAGGACCAGATCCGAGCTGAGTCCTTTCCAGATATGGAACCTTGATTTACTGTACTCAAAATCTACTTAATAAAATAGATCCTCATATCTGCTGCACCGGTTTTTCCGCTTTGGGTTTTTCCGGGGACTAATGTCCAAAAATCCATGTGTCACTTTATTGGATGAGCGTATTATTCAGTAAATGATCTGCATGTGTAGGTTGTAGTTGTGTTTATTTCGGTATTTTCTGAATCTAATTTCTGAAAATAACTTGTATTAATTTAAATCAAGTAGGAGAAATAAACCAAGATACTGTAGTAGAATTTTCACATGGTAATCAAGGTGAATCTCCAGCAATCAGCTGAAGAAATATTTTTCTGCAGGGTGGCAGAAGAAGCAGCAAATCCAGAAAGGGCATCTTGACAGCAGAATAACGTAGATCCAAAGAAGGACAACGTTGAAGCTTTAGAAGGCCATCAGGCTTACGCAGACCCTTCCCAGAGCAACATAAGGATTGCGTCACCCAGTCTGGGGTTACGCAGTCCACTTCTAAACAGCATTGAGGCTACTTTGGGCCACTCAGTGAGACGCAGTCCAGTCATTTCTTCAGCTGCAGAAAAGTTTTTCCAAGATCTTCAGCAGTGCTGGTGGGGTGGAGATTCTGCAAGTGCAGAATTGTGCATAGCTAAGTCAACAAAGGCGGGAGGAAGACAGTTACTCAGCAGATCTGAGCCAAACAGATCTGAGATTCGATCAAGAGGATCGGAGAGTACTGTCTGATTGAGATTCGATCAGGAGGATCGGAGAGTACTGTCTGATTGTGTTTGGGTGAAAGATTTCCAGGAGGGAAATCAGTTTTTAGCATAAGCAGTTCTAAAGGGTTTCTAGTCACCAAGAAACCTAGATCCAGAGGGAGAAGAAGTATTGTTTCTGTCAGATCTGAGCAAGATGGCTCGATATGGACTGAGGGATCAAGATAGATTGAACGGCATGTCCAAGTATGTTATCTGGAGGGCCATAATCCTTTCAGTTATGGATGACTATGGTCTCAAAGATCATGCAAACAAGGTTCTTGCTGTACCAACCGATGCAGATCCTCTGAAGAAGTATGAATAAAATCAAGCGCACACTAAGCATTTGATCATAGACGGAGTCAAAGACCACGTTATTCCTCATATTGCTGGAAAGACTACAGCGAATGACATGTGGGTAGCCTTGGACACGATGTACCAAGGAAGCTTCGTCCAAAGAAGAATGCTTCTGGAGAACCAGATGCGATTGTTCCAAATGATGAAGGGTGAAGAGATAGACCCATTCCTCTTCAGGCTTCAAGCAATCCGAGATTAGCTGGTTGGCATTGGTACTACTCCAGATGAGGGGCTCTTAGTGAGGACTGCTCTGAATGCAGTCTCAGAAGATTGGGAAACGTTTGTCCAGAGCATTCTGGGAAGGGCAGTGTCACCATCATGGGCTGACATGTGGGCTATCCTCTGCCAAGAGGAGATCAAGAGGGTCACCAAGAGGTAGAATATCAGTGGTGGAAGCGGAAAGGCCAAATTCAAAGAGGAGGAGGATGATGCAGCGCTTGCATCAAGGGAAAAGAAACAGCAAGGGAAGAAGAAGGACCTTTCCAAGGTCCGGTGCTTTAACTGTGGTGATCTTGGACATTTCGCCAGCAGTTGTCCTAAGAAGAAGGACAAAGGATCTTATGATTCCAAGGCTACAGCAACAAAGGAAGATGACTCTGATGATGATGTAGCCATGAGTGCTCATGTGACATGGATCTGTAGAGCATCTACAGACAGTGGCAGGATCCTTGAGTCAGCCCTACTCTTGGATCACATACGAGCTACGAGAGCCTTAAGACAGTAACGAGATGAGTCGGGAGATGGTTGCAGAAGGCCACATTGAAACGAAAGAGGGAGCTAAAGAGAGAGCAGCATAATGCAGAGGCAGCAGCAGCATGGAGGCAGCAGCACAAAGGGGTTGATGGGACTTCAGCACACAAATAAGTTGTGCTCACGCAGTCCAGTGTTGCAGCATGACAGTGCCTCCAGGAGGACAGCATAAATTAGCATCCAGGGAGCTTCAGTGATGGAAGGCAACCTGACTTATCTGTCAAATAGTTGGGCAGAAGTCTTTTAGTTGCTTACTTCTCAGCAACTGAGTTGCAATGCAGCAGTTAGCAGTGGCAGTGCTATGGGCAGCATGATATGGCAATTTGAGAGGGAGTTGCAGTACAGATGTGGCAGTGTCAGTGGCAGTGGCATGGGCAACAGTACAGAGAGCAGCAGTGCAATGGATGGAGGGTAGCAGGCCAAGCATCAGCAGCGCAGAATCCAACTTCAAGATCTTGTAGTGCATGGTGTGGATGCATTGCTAGAGCACACTCCATGCTAAGAGGGAGTGTTGATATTTTGTATAGTTGGTGTAGCATCAGGTGTGCTCTAGCACTGAAATTTTGTGGAGCGGCTAGGACACACTTGAACTCCAAAACCCAAAAGTGTTTTGTGAAATTTCAGCTGGTGTTCAAGTTATTCAAATAATTAATTATTTTAATGGATTTCCTAAGTCTAAACTTAGGAAAATTAAATAATTAAAGTGAATTAATTAACACATGTGCTGAAATGTTCTAAAAGACACGAATCAAGCAGTGTTTTAATCTCAGCCATTGATGAATGTTTTAATCTCGGTCGTTGATGAAATGAATGAAAAAGTATAAGATAAAGGCTCAAGGGTCAGTTGGTGACAGACACACAATTGCAGAGCTGAGAAATAGATCTAAAATTCTAGGGCAAGTTTGCTAAGAATTTCCAGAGGAATTTTCTGCAGCGAGGGGTAGTATCATAGTTTTAAAAACCGGTCGGTTTGAACCGGTAACCGGCCAAACCGGCCGGTTAGATGGCCCACCGGTCGAAACCGACCAGGCAACCCGGCTACCTAGGGCATTTCGCCCATTTTTCAGAAAAAACGGACCTAACCGGTCGGTTAGGTGCTACCTCCTCCGTGGACCCACATTTTCGGCGGCAGTTGAATTTTAGGGCTGATTTGGAGCCAATGGGAGGGTTGTTTCCCTCCAAAAACACCCTCCCCAATCTTTTATAAGGAGGAGTAACCTCTCCTTTGTCTCACACCAACTCATTTGCTATTTGTGAGTTTGATTGAGAGCTTGGAGAGTGTTGAGTGTTTGCCGGAGCAGCGATCTTGGAGGCTTGGAGTTGGAGTTGGAGCTATCTTGGAGGCTTGCCGCTTGAGCTAAGTATATTGTAGTAGCCATCATGCCTCCAAAAGGCCAGGATACTGCATGGGCTCATTGTGATATGATTGATGGAAAATGATTTGCAGATATTGCCAAAAATCTATTGCAGGAGGGGGTATTAACAGGTTCAAGCAACACTTGGCTGGGATAGGAGGCCATGTAAAGCCATGTGGAGCACCAAATGAAGTAATAGGGCATATTAGGGCAGAATACCTTCAGAAGTTTGAGACTCGAGTCACTGAACCAATAGAGACTGCAGTTGCAAAGTTTGGCAGTCGAGAGTTGGGAGACTCAAGTTCAACCAACTGAGTTTGAACTTTGATTATGATTAGAATTTAGTAGTATGATATATCATATATGTAGATTTGTAGTAGACTGTCATTGTAGTCTGTACTATGCTCATAGCTTGTAGCATTGTTTTTGGACATTATGGGCCATTTGGAGCCTCATTGCTTATGTATTGTTCGATGATATGTATTGCACTTGGTGCCATTTTGATATATTCACCTTTCCATGGTATATAAATGAGAAAACTTTGCATATTTTGTCTCTATTGGCTTGGAATCATGGTTGCAAATCTTTAAAATAGTTTTTTTTATTAAAAAATGATTATTTAATGTATTTTTTTTAAAACCGGTTCATTGAGATCTGACCGCTCCCGGTTAGACCGGTTCCGATTAGAAACCCGGTTCATTAGGTCCACCGGTCCGGTCACCGGTTCCGGTTTTTAAAACTATGGGTAGTATTGGCTAAGGGGATGATTTGACCCCAGAGCCAAGGGTCACTAAGAGGCAGAGGAGCAACAACAAGGACAACACAGAGAAGTAGAGCAGCAGCTACGCAGGTGTTGTGCAGCCGCTACGCAGGACAGCGTTGAGGCTCCAGAGAGCTTCATAAATTACGCAGAGGGTGTCTAGGGCCAGCGTAAGGCTTGCGTCACCCTCCCAAGGGTTACGCAGTCCCTCTCTGGGCAGTGCAGTTGCATTCTGAGGCTAGCAGGGCTGACGATGGGGCTTCAGGGGCAGTGTTGGGGTTTCTAGGGCCAGATCCGGGTTGAGTCTTGTAAATCCCGTTTGAGGGTGTGGATCAATCAAGTATTTGGCACTAGAACAACAAGTTAGCCGCAGATTTGATTTCTTTCATTCTCTGTCGTGTTTTCCAAATCTGGAACCCAGATTTACTATACTCAGAATCTACTTAATAAAATAAACCCTCATATCTGCTGCACCGGTTTTCCTGCTTTGGGTTTTTCTGGGGACTTATGTCCAAAAATCCATGTGTCACTTTGTTGGATGAGCGTATTATTCAGTAAATGATCTGTATGTGTAGGTTGTAGTTGTGTTTATTTCAGTATTTTCTGAATCTAATTTCTGAAAATAACTTGTATTAATTTAAATCAAGTAGGAGAAATAAACCAAGATCCTGCAATAGAATTTTCACACAAAACATGACCCCCCCCAAATTTTGGAAATGGGGAAACACAATATATATTAGTACATTTAAGAAATATGTGCAATCATAAAGCATACATGATACATTATAATTTATTATATTATGATTAAATTTTCCAATGTCAATGCATAAACTATAAGTCTTTAAATTTACATCACATTTACTCATGAATGATCACATAATGAAAATAGCAATATCCAAAATCAGCCACAAGAAATTTCTAATTTCTTGTCTCGTGCTTGATTGGGAATCTCCTCCTGCATAGTCGAATGGCCTTAGTGCTCTTGATTAAATAAAAGTTCCATACCCTAGTACCCTAGGTGCTCTTGATTATTCGGAGTCTCCCCTGCATAGAGGGCTTGGTTCTCTTGATTAAATACAAGTTCCATACCCTAGTACATGAAAAAATCCAATGGAAACATTGCAATCCCCCCAATCCTGAAATCCTGAAAAAATGATAAGTCTATTGGATTTTGAGTGAGATATAAAATTATGCTTCCTCCATATGAAATCCAATGAGGGCGAAACCACTCTCAAAAATCCTGAGTCATTTCATGGTAATGTTAAAATTTAAGTAAAAGGATGAAAATGAAAGATAAAGCAGACACTAGGGCCATAGGCTTGAACATTAAGCTGCCCTAAAACAAAAAAAATAAAAACAACTGAAAAAATAATAAAACACACAAACCGAAAGAAAAAGCTAAAAAAAAGAAGTTTAAACGCCGAAAACGCACTTGTACGACTTGGAAACGCGTTTTTGTCCGTACTGGGCATGTTTCCCCAATGTGAAACAGCCTAGTACGGACGGAAACGCGTTTCCGTTTCGTTTTCGAGCTGAAATGAACCTCTGTGCAACGTTTCCTGCAACATAGATTCTAGGGTATCGTAATGATCATTAGGCATCTCAAGAATATTTGCCATCTCGGCTAATGCCATATTGAAATCAATGACAACCTTGACTAACATCAAGTACTATAAAAAATATTTTATTTTCTTCTTTTCATCAATTACATAAAATCACAATTACACATGGCATTATGAAGACCGAACCTAATTACACTTTTTAACAAAGGTGACATCGGTGGTTAATCTCTTTGTTGCCATAAAACCTAGACTGCCTATTGAGTTTTTGCACTAGCCCTGTTAGATTTTGCAATAACAAGGTCGAGGCTAGGAAAGGAAATCCAAGTAGCCTAAATAAACCAACGTCATATATCTTATTTAATCACCTTATTTGAATTTGAAACTTGAAAGTGTCTTTTGAATCTTGTACCTCAAGCATGGTAGAAAGTCACTTACACTACTCAAATGTATTATTAGATCATTCGAATGGATTATTGCCAGAGTTGGAAAGTATTGGCAAGCAAGGCATGTTTGTTACAGGGTAGATAGAACCTCTTCCACATGACAATCTTGTGATCCTTCTATTCACTACTACATTATTGGTTTGTGTGGGACAAAACTTGGCTATGGGACTACCATTGGTTAAGTGTACTTCATGATGAAATTTCAGATACCGAAAAACTTTAAAAAAACAAGTTTCAAAATCGAGATGAAATTTGAGCAATCAAGAGAGGAGAAGCAATAGCTATCTGCAAAATAGCTTCTAGAAAGTAACCTCATGCATGACACTCAAAATTTCTTGGTGCAAAAGCTTTGGGTGAGAATTAATAACAATCCTAGTTGAACCAAAACTACAGAGTTTGAAGGGGAATTTTGAATAAGGGAGCTCCAGAGTTTCAGAACTGTAAGGCCTAATCAAACACTCCAATACCAAAACGATATGTCCATGGAGTGAAAGCCAGCAAAAGAAAAGAACTCATTCACAAGAATGTAAAGAAGTAACGATGCAAAAAAGAGGTTGTTTCAATTGAACACATTTTATACCCTATAATCTGTTAGTTATTTATAAGAGTGCACAGAGTCCAAAATTGGAAAGTCGAGTAATCAGCAGAGTGATCGATGACGTAACTAGATTAGTGATTGATGGAGTAATTAGTGAAATGATTGATTGCTCTCTGTCTCCTTAACTTGGGAGCTAAAAAAGGAAGCATACAACATATTATATAATCCACTTGTCAACTACAGAATCTCACCACTCTCCACTTCAAGCCAAAAAAAGGTAATTGACTAGCACTAAAGTTAATAAAACTAATTTATCTATATCAAATAAATCAAAATATGAAAAATGGAACAAAGAGGAATTAGATGGATAAAAAACACTATATACTATAGATTAAGAAGTTCTTCACATAATTGAAAGAAGGGGACAAAAAGGAAAAAACTAAATCATATCCATCCAAGTTCAGATAAAGGTCAAAATCTCACTCTGTTTCGTCGAACATATCGTAAAGCTTCAATAAAGCGACCATCTTGAAGTAGCAATGACACATATTCACTATGACATGAGAGTTGCCTCAACATGTCCATACCCAGCTTACGAGTTGGTATGTGAGAAGAGCCAATTTCCAAAAGCTGCATTGCAACCTCCTTTGATGGCTCCACAATCTGCACATAGAACACAAACTTTCATATCTATTGCAATGTTGCATTCAGTACTATGCATATTAAAAAGAAAATTAATCTTCCAAATTTAATAACAAATGGTTTCTTGGAATTTAATTGCTAGAAAGAAGAAAGTATCTTCGTTTCCATTAACAACCAAAAGGTCAATGGGGCTGATGTGCATGTTAAAAATGACATTCATCAAACATCTCTAATACAAATAAACAGAGAATCTGAACACTATCAATCCAAGTAGAAGAAAAATAATTCCACTAAATCTGACCGCCATATACACCATTAACAATAAGGCCACTAAACCATGGAAAATATGTATCTACTATCATGTCCTTCATCACTACAACATATATTAGTCCACTGCCATATACACCATTAACAATAAGGCCACTAAACCATGGAAAACATGTATCTACTATCATGTCCTTCATCACTACAACATTAATTGGTCCACTGTATCTAACGTATTTAGAATTTTCTAATCAACAAAAATCTATAATTCCATCATTAGTGTTACTGGCAATCAGTACTACCAAAGGAAAATTTTAAGAAGTGAACCTTTCGTCCAATAAATCATTGATTAATATTCTACGGTTCCATTTTTCTCTGACTGGCCTCAAGTTGTGCTTTTAGTGTTAACAAGGTCCTCAGGGTGTTATTAATATTAACTATTTGAAATCCTTGCAAAAATTAGCACAAGAAATTGATGGATGTAACTTTTTATTTCCACTTCCATATCCCTTGTAAATTTTATGGCTGAATACAAAACTTTCCATATGTTAAAAAAGTGAGGGAGAGGTGAGCATTCACAAAATTCCAATCCCACAAAAAGTCAAACCACAAAGGACGAGCAATAACATTTAATTAGGTAGAAAAAGGCCACACAAGTATGGATATAATATGAACCAAACCTTGTCAGCAAAGTACATCTATCACAATTTTTAAAGAATTGAACTTATTCCACGAGTATTGACATCAAATGAATTCAGCCTTGTCAGAAAAGTATATGGAAAAAAAAATTCTAAAGATGTTAACTCGTTATGAAAAGCCATAAACAATCTCTCGGTCACTCATATGCCTATATAGTATATACACAGTCTATTAGCACATTTAAAACAACAAAAGGCCAACACTAACGGCTCTTAGTCCATCCTACCTCATAATAAAGGATTTTTTACAATTTCCATGTGTTAAACTACTCATTGGTACTATTAAAAATGATTTCTAGTAACTTATTTATGGCTTAATGAATGCATCTTTACCAGTGTGGTCTTTGAAATGGCAAAAAGAGCTTCATGAAAATTTTCTTTAAATATATTTACTTAGTCTCCCCCTATTTATAATCACACCCATCCATTTTGTCTCTTCATCACACTGTTATCACCACATAAATTTACATGATTAACAAAATTAAGAAACATAGAAAACATTTTGTGTTAGCTAAGGTGCAACATTTCTTGACTCAAATTCAACATACAGATCCCTCCATTAATGACATGGGGAATCACCATTGGTTAAAAGCTTGGAATTTACCACCCAAGTATTCTGGTCAGGGCAAAGACATATATTTTTATCAATTAAAACCCAAATCTATAATAATCACATATTAAACAACAACATAAAACCCAGGAAACCTTGAGATTTGTATGTGGGTATAACTGTACCCTTAAGATATGATCATTAAACACATGCTTTGTGAATACAAATGACTTTGTCACCCCTTATATATAGGTGTTGGGATAACTTAAACATAGCCCCCAACCCTACGTGTGGATAACAAGGGACCCTGACTAACAACTCATGTGAGTATAACCAGCCAACAAGAATTATACTCATAACCTGGTGGGACCACAAGGTACCCCTTAAAGTGTCATGTCACAGAGACAAGATTAACCACATAACACTAAATCTGCCCCTAAGAATGACTTGGGGACACAAATAAGGAAAGGTGGTATTAAAGGATATACTTGAGAGTCTGCGACAACATGTTAGACTAATGTGTCGAGAGTCGAAACATTCACATATATATTTGACAAAGTAATATTATAATCCAACATCCTCCCTTAATATACATTTGGGAAAGATGTGGTCAAAAGAATGCCCAAATACACATTACCATCACCACCATTAAAGTTAATTTGGATAGGGAAAACAATCATGACCAATGATGATAGGAACCTAACCATGATGAGGTGCAAAGGAGACAATAAAAGAGAATACTTCATTAGAACTTAGCCTGTGGGGAACCAAAAAACCTATAGATGAACCTCTTTGGAACTAGCAAAGCAACGAGCCTTCTACAAGCTAGCATATGTAGAAGCTCTCACAATGGGGAATCAAATCCCACAATACTATTAAAGATAAGTCTCCAAGAAATGAGATGGAATATAGCAAAGAACATGTTGAAGCTAAGAATGATCTAACAAAAATATTATTAAGACAAGTGCCAAAAATTGACAAAAATTCATCTTGTGATAAATATAATTTAGAGTCATGTATATGAAGTGTTATTACATTTGTAAATGACAATGATTGATGTAAATGTATGCCTTCAAGACCTTGTCAATATGCTCCATAAAGTCGGCTCAAATGATGTTGAAAATCCACCCTTGTATAAGTCGGCCTATCTTCAGTTTGTCATCTCGGCCTAGAGATGGAAGACAGTCCCTATATATAGAGGGACTGCGACCTCACTTGAAAGAAAGCAACTCGGATCAAGGTCTACTCAGATAAGTCTGTAATAGATGCGAAGAAAAATACGAAGTGTAGAGGATCAACTGCGTGGAGAAAAGATTAATAAGAAGGTAAGTCTGCGTGGCTACAGGATCTCCACAGTTCAGTCGTAAGGTCTTGCATATCTCAGATGAGGGCCGATGTAATACACAGCATTAAGAGAAGGGTTACCACAGTTTGATCTTGGGTTAAAAGAGAATCATATGTATCTCTGTTTTGGGCTGAGTATAACTTAGAAAGGAAGTGAAGGTGACTGCAGTGCAAAGGAGTGATATTACAGCAAAGGGTCTCGGACTTGGGTGCAAAAAGAAGGCATCTCTAGGAGCTCAAGGTTAGATCAAAGGAAGGTAGCAAAGATAGTACATCGTTTGGGATTGTTAGACTAGGGACCGAGACTCCCTAGTACTGGTGCAGTACAGTGCAGAACGGAAGATCAACCTACGGAGCAAAGAAGAGCAGTGACAAGGGTCTTGGAGGCATACTGGTGTCAAGGGTCTTTGTCATGGTCTTGGAACTCGTCAATTGAAGATCTATAAGAAGAATTTTGATCGGGTTTTCCTCTCCAAGAGGGAGAGGTTTTGACCTCGGCTTGAAAGCCTAAATATTTGGGTCTCTTATGAATTTGATAATTGACTTGATAAAGAACGTAATAATCTTAGATAAGATCTAAGTGAAAGAAGCATAACGAAATCACAAGTAATTATCATGAAAGAGAAATTTTAATAAAAGCCCTAATTTTTCAACACAAGGCAAGCTAGGGATATTATAAAATTCATCACCAATCTCAAGGAATTTATCGAGAATACTCCAAATTGGAGTTGTTGAAAGTTGCCGAGACAAGGTATGCCTCAAACTTCATCGTGTTGTGTCACCTTGTTGAAGTTAAAAATGCATTAATGAGTATGGTGGTGGGTCCAACTTGCGCTGACTGGAGACAAGCAGATTTAGAGAAGGGAAGTATGGTGAGGAGGGTGTTGGTTGATGAAGATTGGTGGAGCAAGATTGATTTCTTGCTCAAGTTCACACCACCTGCATTTGATCTTCTCTGAGATGCAAACACAGAGAAACCTTTCCTAGGAGAGGTTTATGATGGCATGGATACCATGGTTGAAAAAATTGTGGAAATTATTACACAAGAGGCTCCCACTCTTCTTTTTGAGGATTTTGATTTTTTTGAACAAGTGAGGTCCACTATTGTTGCCAGGTGGAATAGCTTCAACACTCCATTGCACACTTTGGCACATGCTTTGAATCCAAAATGTTATGATCAAGAATTCATTGCTGAAAGCAATGGAAAAAGGAAGGCTCCACATAAGGACAAGGAGGTGGCCAATGGAGTGAAGAAAGCCTTTCAGAGGATGTTTCCAGGTTCTTTACAAACTGATGTAAGGCAAGAATTTGCTTGTTTTGCTGCTGGATTAGAGGATTTTGCAGACATATCAACTTTGATGAGAGGAGGACCATGGACCCAGTTAAGTAGTGGACTTGTCATGGGGCAAGTTTGCAAAGTTTTGCCACTCATATTCTATCACAAGCGGCAAGCTCTTCATCAGCAAAACGAAATTGTAGCACCTACAGTTTCATTCTTAGTGTGAAGCGCAACAGGTTGGGATCGCAGAGGCAGAGGACCTTGTATATATGCATTCAAACCTACGCCTTGTGTCTCGTAGGGGTGAAGAATATACAAGTGGACCCCGTAAAGATTGGGATGTGGATGCAGAATGTCCAAATTTAGAGCCCTCTCCTTCTGCTCTTGATATTTGTGCCAGTGGTGATGCAAGTGCAACAGGAAGTACTAGTAGAGATGCCTCTTCTACTAAACAAGCATCTTGTTATATCTTTGTTGATGAGGATGACGAGTTTTATTAGTAATGATATGTTAATGTAGCCATAATTGTCTTTAGTTCATCTTTTATTTCAGTTTCAGCACATATAGCCTCACATATAAAGGTTGATTTTGGAGTCCTGGATGTAAAGCCTCATCTATAAAGGTTAAATTTGGATATTTGCATCATGTAATCATTTGTTGGAGTTAATATAAATTTGGATTTCCTTCTAAAATGTCATTTATATGTCTCATTCTTTCTTTTCTTCCTAAATAATTTGTTATTTAATATTGACTATATATATATATATATGTGACATTTTGGTCGCGTTTCCATTTTCTGGGGTTTGCATTTCAAGTCGTCCCTATTTCGGAAACTTGTAGACGTTTCAGCGTTTTATGCAACTTAGTCATGGAGCATTAATTAACATTATTATCAGATGAAACATAAATCAACAATAAACAACACCATTCAACAATGTGCAAACATCAAGATAGTAGACAACAGAGATTTTTAGGTGGAATCCCCTCTAGAACAAAAACCACTGAGCGCTTCTTATTATTTGTCTACAATGAAATGTACATCAATATTTCCAGCTCCAACTGAGAGAGGCTCCAACCCCTTGGTTTACAAGCTCCAACCTAAAGGATGCTCTAACGTCCTATTTACCAATTTCAACCAGAAGGACACTCCAACACCCTAGTTTATAGGCTTTAACTTGAAGGATGTGTTAGTTTTTGTAGCATCGGATGTGTTCTAGTCACAAAACTTGGTGGAGAGGCTACAATACATGAGATCTCCATAGCCCAGAAATCGTTTTTAGAAATTCCACCTAAAGATGGATTAATTAGATTATTAACCTATTTTTTAATGTTTCCTAAGTCTAAACTTAGGAAAAATAGTTAATTAATCGGAATTAATTAATTCAAACTGATAATTCAATAGAAACTCACACGAATCGACGGGAAATTAATTTGGGCCCTTGATTAAGTTCTAATCTTGGTCATTGGTGCTCCAACAGAGGATTATAAGAAGTCAATGGGTAGATGAAGATGACACTTGGGCAGTTCAATTTCCTTGGCAAATCAATTTCCAGAGGGAAGCAACAGTTGTCGGAGAGCCAGAGATCGAAGCAGAGCTAGTGAGGGGCAAGGAAAGTGATGCGAAGGAAGCTTTCTAGATCTCGAAAGGCAGCAACAAGTGACAAAAGTGATCCACGCAGAAGCAGCACAAGGACTACACAAAGTTGAAGAAGAGCAGTTCGATTTAGCTGGGAAGGAAGTTGATTCAACTTCCAAAGGCCGGGAAAGTCTTCTAGAGAGACGGAGTGTCACTTCCAGCAACAGAAGCAGGCAAGACCGCTTTCTCTGAGGCTGAAACTAAGCCACACGTGTGAGAGGCAGCACTAGGACTACGCAAAGGCCCTACGTTGGGGTTTGCACGGCTGATTTTTCTGGAGGAGCCAGTGTTAGGATTGCTTATGGGGTATGAATTTTCTTTCTGTCAAATACTTGTTGTTTGGATTTCCAATTGAGCATCCATAGATTGTACACAGAATTTCATTGTTGCATAATAATAAAAACCTTCAATTGCTGCATTGGTTTTCCCAAGTTGGGTTTTTCCGGGGACATTTGTCCAAAAATAATTGTGTAAATTTTGTGTGCTAGATTTTCTCAGATTCCAGTGCTATTTATTTTCCGCAGAATTTATTTTTGAAGTTTGAGGTAGAGATTAATTCGTTGTTCTCATAAGCAATAAACTGCATAATTAAATTACAGTTAGAATAATTAATTCTAGTTGTTGCAATAGGATTTCAGACTTGAAATTTTCACAGGATGCTCCAACACCTTGTATAGGTTCCAACCTGCCCTTGCACCACCTTGCCACCCTCAAGTGTTCTTAGGCTCCAACACGAACGAGACTCCACTCTCTTGCCTTGCACCACCCTACCATCCTGATCAGTCGACGGACCACGTTCATATATTTTCAAACCAGATCCACCTGTGCTCAAAATCAATGGAAAACCAAACTGCAATACAATCTTTGTCAATCAAATCTACCTCTGCTCAATCTGCACATCAAAACCTAGCTGTCAACATCAACTATCATGAACAATTTTGCCTCTGCTCAAACCCTAATTGGTCTTCATAGTAGCACTCAATGCTTTCCTTCTTCCTGCTCTTTTGTCAACAATATTCTCTACCCATCTATCACATCATCTCAACGTGTACAACAAACTTTGCCCAAACATTATCATAGGCATCAGAATATTCTACAATATGGCTTATGCATGAATGTCAAACTCTTGGTAGTCACATGCACACTCAAATCAGTTGTTGTACCAAAACCTAGCTGAACAACCTCAATACCTTTGTCAAACTCTCTGTTATTTTGTCAACAATCAAACCCATCAATGGTCATATCAACATTATTGTAACATATCACTCCACTCACAGCCAAGCATCATTGTCAAGTATATATCATCATCAAGCATATAACACAGTAAAAGGATCATTGCCTTATTAGCATGTGTTAGTAATACAACAACCTCTTCAGGACATCAATTTTCATTTTCTGCCAAGGTTACTTGGGAGTGGGAGCGGGAGCACCATTTTCAAAAACACCCGGTCCGAGAGCATTTCCGGGAGCGTTTTTTTTAATAATATATATATATATATATATTATATTTTGATGCATATATGTCAACAAAAGCATGCAGAATGATGAATTAGACATAAAAAATATAAAAACATAGACTGAACCATATAACATCAATCTTCTAAGAGTTATAATCTTCATCAACCACGTCCAAAAGTTAGAAACATACAACATATTGACTCTTGCGTCTCATGATTCATCAATCTTAAAGTTTCAAGCTTGCAAAATTCAATATATAACATTTATCATCATTGATTCATTGATCAACATAGTTGTACTTGTAAGCTAAGTGTAACCATTACAACAAAGAATATTTAAGATGAAATGAAATGTTATAAAATGAAACGAAATGAAACAACTTTCAACTTTCATGAAGCATCATATTCATAATTCATAATGACTTATAAACTTATAACTGCCAACTTCAAAGTTTCAAAATTCAAACTTAAATTGTCATATATTGTTTACAAAAAATATCATAATAAATATGAAAGAGTTTCAACAGTTATAAAAAGTTAAAAACTACTAGAAAATAGAAAAGACTAGTAAACTGCAAATCTATTTTATCTATTGCTTGGCCTCTTGCCACGAGAAATGTCTAATTTTTTAGCAGCTCGTGGTAATGGTGGTCTTCCAACAATCTCCTCCCGCATAGTACCACGACCATAACTAGAAGGCACATGCCCTCCACGTGAAGATGTAGGTGGAAGCTGCGTCAGCAAAGGAACAATAGTTGGAACTCAAACACTAGCACTCGCACTGCTAATGGATGGTGGGTGTGGTGATGGCATGGTTGTTGTTGCTTCATCTTCATCTCTCAAAAGTTTTTCTTCCAATTCTTCTACATGTATAGTGTCGTCCTCCAAATTATCGTCCTCTGCGTTGTTGTCCCAAACTTGATATGATAGATCCTCATAAGCCTGATCACAATAATGACTCAACAACCTCAAGTTGTAGTGAACATAAACCAAGCTTTCTGCTCAGCTTTCATTGAGTATGTTTCTTCTCACATTATGGATGAAGTCGTAGGTGCTCCAACACCTCTCTGTAGAAGAAGTATTTACAACCTGTGAGAGAACTTTTTTTGCCAATTTTGGCAAAAGTCCCATGCCGCCATATGCTTCCCACCATGTGAGAGCATCAAATCTGTCTCTATCTTCCATTGTATGCAAAGAACCAAACAAAACAGTGCAACTAAAGTATCTTCCTAATTCAAGGCGCAGATTAGCACACTCCTCCCTGTTAGAGACCAACTTGTCTAATGCTTTCATACATCCCTCTTGTACCTCTGGATCTATATGAGGTTTGATCATAACCCCACCCCCAAGTGCAGGTTGGTCCAACCAAAATGGAGAGTAGTAATTTAGCATAAGGATATACGCTAAGGCATGTAGTGGACCATTAAGTTTATTCCACTGTGCACACACACAGTTGTGAATCATTGAATACAAGTTGGGATCATTTTCCTTAACAACATTTTTTATTTGCCCCAACATGCTATCCATTTGCTCATACACCTCCCCAATCATTGATTTACCTGTATCTGCAAAGCGAATCATGCTATAAATGGGCTTGGTGAAATTCAAAATTTCCCTCACACATGCCCAAAACAAAGGATCAAGAGCGGTCTCGTCCACCTGTTCAAAACCTTGCATGTCAACTGATGTTGTTGCCCTATCCTTTAATACCTGCTAGTGTGGACTTGATACCATGGCTGCCAATGACTCTCTTACCTTCAAAAGGCACCTGAAGGTGAGGTAATAGCTAGCAAATCTAGTTTTTGCAATCTTCAACAACTCCAATCTTGAGTGACTGCAGAAAAGCCCATGGGTATTGCTATGATTTGTAATAAATCTTATCATTTTTTGCCTCTCTTGTACAAATCACTAAGCCATATGTATTGAGGTTGTTTTTTTTTAATTATATCATGCATCAAAAGGTTCATTGTGTGAACCAAACACCCAGACCAAATATGTTGGGGTATTTATCCTCAATAATTGCTCCTGATGCCTTACAATTAGCAGCATTATCAGTGATGACTTGGACGACATTGTATGGCCCAATACGTTCAATTGTGTCAAGTAATGGTTCTACAATGTTGATGTCGGTCTTGAACTTATCTGAATAATCATATGATGAAAGGAATATTGCACCACTAACGAACACAGCAAGAATAGTTATCAATGGCTTGCCTTTTACATTTGTCCATCCATCAGATACAATGGACACTCCATGCTCATTCCAAGAACTTGTCATTCTACTCAAAAATGAGTTATTTTTTCTTTTTCATGATCAAGTCCCATGGTTCTAGCCTTGTCATACCCAGGGCTCTTATATCCTTTGGGGACATCATTAATGGAATAAACCATTTCATGTCAATAAGGTAAGAACATTGAATGGTACCTTGCATGTATAGAGAAACCGAAAAAATTTTGAATCCACATCACTCCTAGACCCTTCGTCAAGAAAATCTGATATGGTTCTACGCCTTAAAGAGATGTTTGCTCCTGTGCCAAGTGTGCCTCCATATCCACTACCATGGGTGGTGTTGACCACACTTTGTTAACGACCCCATAGTAGTACACCTCCATTTTTTCAAATGGGATTCATCATGTTCGACGTGTTCGCACCATTTAGATTCCATCGACAGCCGACAATTTTATGAACGACGTAAACCCATTCTGCATGTTTATGATGTAAATGATCTAAGCAAGACCACCATGTATGTAACAACCTAGGTAAGTCCAGTATGTTGGTGACGATCTCTATCCTAGGAGGTTTTTTGTCTCACTGATTTGCTTGTGTTTTTCGACACAAGTGATCAGCAGATTTTTCCCCTCCAGCTTCACCCCAAAGCTAGGATGGATTTTGTCATCAAGATGTTAAGTGAGTCCTAGTGTTTTCTATCGAGTCTTTGTAATAGTAGTTTGGGAATAATCCTAGCTAATTGACTAGATTATTTTATTACAAGCTATTTGGTCTACTAAATCATGTTTTGAGTCGCAGAATTGGGTACCTATTTGAGGGTTTATACGAATGGGTATTCCATCTTCATGTGTCTAAATGTATTTATCTTATGTAAAGAGGGTTGGAAAAAATAATTAAATCCCCTCTTAGTCATTTAATTAAATTTTCTGGCCAAATTAATTAAAAATCCTAAGCCAGAAATTTAATTAATTTTAAGTCCTAGGTGAGTTAAAATTCTTCAAAGGCAAAATTCGTGGGTCCTTAAAAAATAAATTTTTAAAGGTCCTAGGCCAAGAGAATATTGAGAATTTCAAGAAATTTTGGACCCTTGGGCCTTGGTGGTTAAGTCAAAGTCAAAATTTTGAGGTAATTAACTCAAAAATATTATTTTTGAGTTAATTAAAATGGAATTAAATGATAAATTCGAATTTCCTCAAAATTATAATTTCAACGGTCCAGATTAAAAGATGATTAAATCTTTTCAACAGTCGAGATTATTTTGACATGGATCAACTGAACTAGCCGTTGGAGATTTTATCTTATAAATTAGAGGTCTTTGTCAGTTTTTCAATCATCCAATCTTTGGATCGTGCACTTGTTCTCAGAAGCTTTTGTAATTTTTTTATCAATAAAGCATAAAGACTTTGGGGTTACAAACTCTGGTGTTCCTTTTCCAGATCTATGTGGTGATATTGTCTCTAAACTCTGCTACTTCTATTGGATTTTCATGGTTGATGGCTTCTATGGATTAATCTGCATACAGGTATCTTGTGCAGTTTTCTGAGTTTCTAAAATAGTATTTTGATTTAACGGAAATATTAGTTATCTATTTTTCTGAAAGGCCTCATGTTTATTTTTTAATCTCTATCAATCTTAAATTCATATCTAAGTGTGCAGAGATCATTTTTTAAGGTTTGAGTGTTTGGGGAAGTCTTCAGTGAGACCAGCCAACTCTCAGATTTCATAAATCCGAAAAAGCCCATTGTTTCCTAATTTCTAAGGTTATCTTACGAAATATTTTTTGCAGGGTCTTTCTAGAGCTTGTGCCTAAATAAAAAATTTATCTTAATTTTTTTGAATTTAAAGCTAGATCTGGCTAGTAAAAGCCTTAGATCTTCAGATCTGGGAGTGAAATCAGACTTATACTCCTCAAATGTGATAGATCTGCAACTCTTGTGCATAGATCTATAAATATATTGTATAGATTTGTAATTTACATGTGTAGATCGGAAGTTTTGTAACATAATTTTGAATTCTAACATTTGGGTTTTTAGGATTTTCGTTATTTTTGTACATATTGGGTATTGGGTTTCTTTTTTTCACTTGTGCAGAATTAGATCTAAAAAATTAGCCAAGGAAATCTTCAGGGCAAGATCTAAGCTCAATATTTGTTTGCAGGAATAGATCTAAAAAAATCAGCCAAGGAAAACTTTAGATCTGAGCCAAATCTAGACCCTTGAGGACGTATAGGCTTTTGAGGCTATTTTTACAGGATTTTGGTCTCCAAATTTCTAATTTTCAAGCGGCAACATTATCCCAAATTTTCAAGAATTTTCAACGATGGGATCTTCAAAGCCTTGGGCTAAGGGTTTGATTTCTAAACCCTTATTTCTGCAGATTTTATTACAGCAAGCAAATCACAAATAATTAGGCCCTAAAAACACATTTGATATGGTCAAAATTGTTTAGAATTGCAAAATCTTCATTTTCAGAATTTTTGACCATTTGGGCATCTTTAAATTTGCCTAGATCTGATTTTGAAGCTTGCTGGAAATTACTGCATAATTGTGTAAAATCAGATTTGAACATTTCTGATGCATATCCTAAATAAGGTCTAAAAAATTTGAATTTTCAGTTTTTCGGCAAAACTTACTATTTTTAGACATTGTGGGGATCATTTTCAGTATTTTCAGTTCGCTGATCTGTTATCATTTTACTGTTGTTATAAACTTATCAGTTCTGAAAATTACTGAATCAAACTCTCTTAAGCTTGAAAATTGAAATTTTCAAGTTTTAATATATTTTTGCTATTTCTGGAAGTATTTGGCAGCTATTTTGGGCAGTTTTATCTTGTTGATCTGCCACTATTTCACTGCTGAAATAAAAATATCAGATCTGAAATTTCTCTTAATCAAGCTCTAAAAATTGATTTTTCTTCAAGTTCATCAATTTTTACTATTTTTAGTCATTTTGGACATTAGTGCCAGTATCGTTTGTTTGCTAATCTATGGTTTAAATTACTACTACAATTTATATTTCAGATCTAAAATCTTGCTGAAGAATATATTCTAAGTTTGACTATAGGTTTCTGAATTGGAATTATTTGGAATATCATAAATTCGAAAATATGGGAAATATCTGGCATTTAAATTCGATAGTACTCTCATGATAATATTTTTTGTTTCAAATTTAAATTGTTTCGAAGTTTAACGCTTAGTTGTGGTTGATGATTGTTGAGCTATCTTTAATCGTCGTTTTAAATTACTTGAAATTGGCGATCAATTGCTTAGTCTAAATTTGAGAATATTTCAAGTAATGATAAATTACATGTCTTTATCAAACATTGTTAATGCATAATTGTGAGGGTGTTTTATCGAATATCATTGTGGTTGATTGATTTTCATAGCAGCAGTTACATATCAATTACTTGATCTTAACCTTATAACGGGATATTTTGACTCCATAAGGCACTAGTTTTGAAGTTTCAAATCTAATCGGATCTATAAAATCTCGTGAACCTTAACAAGTATTTGATTATCTAGCTGTGTCTGTTGAATTTGTTGGTCTCCAACCAATTCTTCTCTTTCATTTTCATTAGGGTATACCTCCCTTAGCTTGCAAGGAGACAGCTTAGATAGAGAGATTGGGGATCAGGGTGACAGCGCATGGTCTGAGCCGTTGTCGCGGTGCCTAGACATTCTGTGCGACAACAGATGGAAGTTGATGGACTTCTTTGTGCATGATGTGATGGTTCATAAGATTCAATGAAACCCTTAGATCTTTTAGATTTGTATTGGGCCTCCTCATCTTTCCTTATGTATTTGGCTCTATCTATTGCCAACACACTTACACAAGTTTTGATTCCTATATTTTTATCTCCATCCCATGGCCTTTTCCCACAAAGGTGCATTCTGGCATGGGTGTATGAACCTGTGTATTGTGTATAGCAATGGGGGCAAAAGAATTTAGTGGTTCCTCCCCCTTCCCTGCTTCAGGCCTAGTAACATATTTCCACAATTGTGTTGGTCAATTTTAGTTGGTGTCACTATGGTCTCATTATCTCCACTCTGCCCTTCCTCCTCACCATGTTACTCCTCTTCAGCATTTTCATCAAATCCACTATAACCCACTTCTTCATCCTCCTCTTCTGGAATAGGCCTCTTTCTTCTACTCTCCAACACCATAATAACAAAAAATAAAACCAACAAGAAGAAAATGCCAAGCCATATAGCCATGATGTTTCAAACTTTCAAGTTTTTAACCTGCAAAAAAATGGAAGAATGCCAAATGGGAATAGGAAAAAACGAAACATAGAAAAAAAAAATCGATTTTTCGTTTCACTCTAAGACTCCACAGAGGCAGAAGAACCAGCTGGATGATACATGGGGGCAAAAAGAAGAAAGAAGGCAGAAAGAGTTTCAGGCCAAGTACGCAAGCCCAAGAAGGGCAACGCAGGTGCAGGATGCTCAGTGGTTTACGCCAGTTCAACTAGGGCAAAGATTATAGATAAGCAACCCGCCTAAGTTACACTCCAAAGTGTCATCTAACAACATTCAAGAAGGTGAGCTAACGCAGTAGGCTTTCGTAGCAATAAGGTTTTCGAAGACGTATAATGAATTAGAATCCTATTTGAGGGTAATAAATCAAATAATTTTTTGTCTTCAATGAGGTATCATTAGATTTTGTATTTCTCTGTTTGCCAATCCTAAAAGCCTACCAAAGAAATGAATCTACTTAATATAAACCCTCCGTGAGCTGCAGATTATTTCGATTGGGTATTCAACAAATTAAAATGCAACATAGAAAAAAAATCAATTTTTCAATATTGAACAAATTAAAAATGCAAATAGATAAAAAAATCTAGATTAGACTCTCCTACCTCTTTGTCCTTCGAGCCCAAGCTCTAATATCCTCTCCAACCTCCAACCTCCTTGCTATCTCCAACCTCTCCTTTCCCTTGCTCTCTCCTCTCATCTCTTGCTCTTTCTCCTCTCCTCTCTTGCTCACTCTTGCTCTCTTGCTCTCTCTTGAAATGAGAATGACAATAATGGGGAGAGGGAAGGCTTTTTATTTCCAACACCCCACCTCTTTCCCTCCAAAAATTCCATCGCATTGCCCTTCTATGCGCGTCGCCGGCCATCGGCGGCAAATGCTTCGGACGGGAGCGTTTTTTTGCTGAGCGGAGCGCTTGGGAGCAAACGCTCCCCGAGCGCTCCCTCCTTAAAAAATTTGCTCCCGAGACGTTTTTTTTAAGGAGGGAGCGCTCAGGGAGCGTTCACTCCCGAGAGCTCCCTAAAACACTCCCAAAAAGGAAGGGAGTGTTTTTCTTGTTTAGAGAGCACACTCTCGATGCGCTCCCAAAACACTCCCACTTGGAGCACGAATTGGGAGGGGGTTCGGGGGAGGCGCTCCCTCGCAACCCTGTTTTCTACACTGCTGAAGAATGTTCCAAACGATTTTTTACTAGAGATGATATACATAGTACAAAATTTGTCCCTCAATTTTATTGTAGATGAAGTCTCTCCTTCAGAGATCTAAATGTAATAAAAGATCTTACAAGGTATCAGAAGTAAGCAGGTGTAACACAAACAGCCCTTAACATCAAACATCCAACCAACTAGATAACGACAATAGTCATTGCATATCAGTAATAGACACGGAGACACGTAAAAATATTTGCATCACACTAGACACACCAGGGACTTCGAAACAGACATGAAGGACACGTTTTATTTATATTTAAAAAAAAAAAAATATATATATATATATATATATATATACACAATTATATCTTGAAATTTTAATTTGAAATCTAAAATTTTCCCTCATTAGTAAATTAACAACTTACAAGTTACAACTTACAACTTCAAGGCTACAAGCACATAAGAAATACTAAATACTAAATAGTCATTAAAACCATGGTCATTAGTCAATAAGTCAATGACTCGTGACTCATGAGTCATTAAAATGGAACTTCATCAAGGATTCGGATCACTGCTTGAAGCTAGGAGAGGTTGCATAAGTATCCAACATAGATGTGAAAGTGTCTCATGAAGCTAATGCAGCAAGGTAAAGAAATGTTCCTCTTGCTAGGGACAAGCAATATTGCTAGCAATCATACACCATGTTTTCTATAGAGCACCTCAGCTTAGACTTTAGAGTTGGCATAGCATTTAGACATGTAAAGAGGGCAAAGCCTTGTTCATTTTGATATAATTGATAAACCCAGACATGAATTCTAAATGGGATCCCAATGAAATAATTTTGACTCAGGGCTGCTATGTGTACTAGTTGGTTTGTTTATTCTTTTGTTCCATTCTCTTGTTTTGGCCATAATCCTGTAAATTGTGTCTGAAAGCATGGTAAGTGTAATTGTGTAAGGATTCTGTGGCATAACAATGACAGAGTAGGTGTTTTCTATGAAAGTTATGTGATTTCATGAACTTTTACCTCTTGACTTCTGACTGACAAGTTTTACTTATCCTCCCTTGAACAACAATTAGGACTTGTGACAGATCCTCCTAAGCCCACGAAGTAGAAGAACTAGCTATACTTCCCACACAAGTCCATTGTCAACATGATGAAGAGATAATCATTCTCGATTAAATAGGTAGTAAGGATAGTGCTGAAGTCTGAAAGCAAATTTCAATGTCTTAGGATCCATTTTTATTAGAAGTTGTCCCTTTAAAAAACTATTCCAGAGAAAATATAGATAAAATAATTTTATTAACATCCATAAATGAGCAAAACGGTAGGTCAATGGGAACCAGATGTATAATTAATAGTAAAAATTGTAAGAGTGCCTGAGCAACTCCTAAAAGCTAAACGCTAAAAGTAAGGCATAAGCTAAAATAAGTTAACACTTAAACTGCAGAATGAGAGAATTACCAAAATAAAAGGTAGGCTCAGATATACATAGTAATGGTTTTATGGGTGCCCTAAATAGAATTATAGAACCCAAAAGCAGCAGGTAGTGTATAGCAAAAAACCCAATGATAATGGTGTGTAATGGATTGGGAGTCTGGGCTGTGGAATAGAGTCCAAAATAATGCTATAGCCTATCAATGATGTTGACCATTTCTGGCAGTATAGCAAGAGACTGTAAATGAGATTAGTCATGTTGCACTGAGGGATCAAGGCATGCCATCAAACTGTACATGGGACGTCCTAAAACGGAGGACACGAATGCTAAAACGAAGGACACGAATGCTAAAACGAAGGACACGAATGCTAAAACGGAGGACACGAGTATTCTATTTAAGGACACGAATGCTAAAACGGAGGACACGTATTCGGTTTCGGAGGACACGAAAAAAAACGTATTGGACACGTTTTAGGTCGTATTTTGTGTCCAACACGTAGAATACGGGACACGGGACCCTGGAGGACGTGTCCTGTGACTTGGGAATAACGAGACAATATTGTTGAGATTTTGGGTAGCATCAGATGTGCTCTAGCTCCGAAACTTTATGGAGAGGCTAGAACATATGAGATCTCCAAGACCCGAAAATCGTTTGGAGAAATTCCTCCCAAAGCCTAAGTTATTCCAAAAATTAATTATTTTAATGGAGACCCTAAGTCTAACTTAGGGAAATTAAATAATTAAAGGCAATTAATTTAAACATGTGGGTGAGAATGTTCTAAGTAGTTTTTTAAAACTCCGACTCGGGTTCGGAACCAGCCAAGGGTCGACTCCAACTCAAGTTCAGAACCGGTCGAAGGTCGACTCCGACTCCAACTCGGTATCGACACGGCCAGTCCAGTTTCAATGACTCGATATGGCTCGGCCGGTCTAACTCGGACTCGACAGAGCCGACCAGTTTTGTGACCGAACCAATCGAGCCAGTCCGGTCACAAACCGGCCTCCAGACTTGTTTTTCTACCAAGTCAGTCCGGCCAGTGGGTTGGCTTTGTCGGCTTGGTCGAATCCGAATCAGTCCGGTCGTTTTTTAAAACACTTTTAAGTAACATGGATCAAGTTTTTTCCAATCTTAGTTGTTGATTAGAGATTAGATCACGACCGTTGATTTTTCAACGATAAAAGTATTAAAGGAAGGCTTGGGATCAATTGGAGAAGACACACAGTACGGTAGCACTTGAGCTAAGTCGAAATTCTGGGGCGCGGTTTGCTAAGAATTTTCGAATAAGCTTGTAGTGTTGGTGAGGGGCAGATCGGCGAGGGATATTCAGATCTGAGGCCAAGAATACATAGGCAGAGAGGCAGATCCGTACCAGGCAGCGTAGAGACCCAGGAGGAGGGACGCAGCCCAGCCAGGCTCACGCAGAGGCAGTGCAAAGGTTGACGTAGGCCCTTCAGGGTGACGCAAAGGCAACGCTGAGCCTAGAGGGGTGACATTGGAGCAGCCTGTGGTACGCAAAGGCTCTAGCAGCTACGCAGAGCTGACGCAGTGTCGATAGAGGCAGCGCAGGGATTTTCAGTGGGCCAGAAAGGGCTTGTATTCAGAATTATTTAGAAGGTGTGAAGCCTCAAATGAATCAGCCATATTTTGTCTCCAAGTGATAGAGGTACATTTGCCGTGATTTCTCTGTTGGGAAAACCACTACTGGTGTCCTTGATTGTATTCAGATATTCTGCTTAATAAACAAACCCTCTAAGAGCTACTGCACCGGTTTTCCCGCATTGGGTTTTTCCGGGGGCGTTGTCCAAAAAATATTGTCCTTTGTCATATGTGCGTTATGCTTCAGTAAATGATCTATATGTATGTGTAGGCTGCAGTAGCGTTTACTTTGATGTTTTTGCTGAATAATTCAGAAAAATAACTTGTTACTTAAATCGAACAAGTAGGAGAAGTAAATCAGAAAATTGCAGTAGGGTTTTTGTAACTTAGGTTCAGAAATTTTCACAAATATGCCATGGATCACACATACAACAAGGCATGTAATTACACATCCTTTTGCTCAAGGTATTGAATCAGTCTATTAGCTAGGATTATGCTAAGATACTTGTAGTGCAGACTACATTCAATTATACCATGAGATTTGAATTAAAACCAATTGTATATTGAGAATTCGGCCAAAGATGCGCATGTCACAAAGGTGCCCAAGAGGGAATCTCCATATCTCTGTTTGATGCTTCTGCAAAGGTATATCAGACGTCCTCATAAGATCTCTGCCAAAATTTTGATCATGACAACAAGTCTCTGGGTTGAAGTTTATCACTACAACCTTTGCTAATATCACAATTCAACATAAATGCTTCAGAACCTGTTAATGCTTGGTCGATATCAAGATTTAGGACTCTTTCAAATTGTCTTTGTTACAGTCTTTAGACATCAGAACACCAATGTCAAGAAAGTTATCACACATTTAATGAGGTATCCAGAATCAAAGCTTCAATACACGCCTTAACAATTATGAAGAGATTAAAGATATACGCAAAACATAGACAACCTGCCCAGAAGTGTCTCATGCTTTGACAAACTTCACTGATGCTTCCACAGGCCTTGAATATCTTCACGAATGCTTCAGTTTGTAGAACGTATGCAATAGGTCTTCATACGTTCTTGACAGATTTAACACTAATCTGAATTATATGATTCAGATGCCCCTTTGACCCAAACAATCTGCTACAATAAAAATACTTACAGGAGTGCCAAGTTGTTTTTAGAAGATTACTGGTTAGGGCCTTATGACGTTTGCTCCAGATCAGTCAACTTACGAAATTTCAGAGACAAAAACCACAGAGTATGAACCCGCAGAAAATTACAACAGGGATCACAAAGAAATTCACGCTTCCTCTATCTTATGTATAGCTCAGATCATTTGCAAACAGTGACGCAGAATTATAAGAGGCTTGCAACATAACAAGACCACACGAATTAGCAATTTTCCTGCTCAGAACTGCCTTGATCAGTGGGCCGAAAGCTCCAGCGCACACATAGGATAGATATGTCTCAAAATAGACCCCAAATAGTCCTTGACTTGCTTCAAAGGAAAGGTCGAAAAGACTTTGACAGATAGCCCCGTGCCAACCAGCCGCAGAGATGAAAAATAGGTGAACAGATCCAAGCTGTCACCACAGAGCTGGCCGAGATGTTTCAGAGAAAAGGACCAGCGAAAATCAGATTACAAGAATATGCATACAAATCTTCAATCCTTCCTTGTCCTTGTCTTAGTCTGCTTCAGAACTAGCCCAGCGTATACCTTTTGCCTAAACCCAAACAAAATAAACCCAACAAAAGTCTCCAAATATTAGCAGGCTCCTTCAGATTTTCAGGACAATTCTGAGCTGCAGAGAACAGACAAAATTTCAGAGAAATCGACCTTGAAAACACACAATTTTTGGAGGATTTGATCACAATTTATAATAGTTGAAGGGGCACCAATAGGTGAGCCAACCTGTCCCTTTAGGAGGGGGCCAACTTGAGTTTAAAATTTAATATTCTTGTGTGCCAAAATATTTCTTTGGAGGCCACCTTGGAAGGAAAATAAAATTTGAATTTCAAATAAATATTTTCCTTTATTTTGACTTTGACTAGAATATTTACTTGTAGTACCTCTTCAAAACTTCCTTCTTGTCTTTATGAAATGTGCCATAATAACAATATGTTGCCACATCATTTAGTTGTTGGGGCTTTAAACCACAAGGTAGGGGCATTGACCTTCCAAGAGACATATCTTGCAAACCATAAGGAGCCACGAAGCGTACCATATACTGTTGAAATCATTATAATGAGGAGAATGTAATGTTCCAAATGGGGAAAATAGGCTCAGTGGGGAATATCTTGAGATATTCCACTATGGAATCACACCAATAGATCTAAACCAGAGATAGACTGGTAGGGCATTTACTAGTTGTATCACCTCTAAAGAGAGGGTGAAAACCAGAGGCTTCCTGGCCCGTTCCAGACTCTGTCTATAGAAGATTGATGAAACACAGCAAGTGTGGGAATGACACACTCCTCTTAAAGTTCGCTGCCCTTAGGAACCTTAGATCTATAGATCTAATAATGGATCCAAAAGAGAAGCAAAAACCAAACAAGGAAGAAGCGGGAAATTCCACTCTCAGGAAAATCTGTAATAGGCTCAAGGACGCTGTATAAGAAAGCCAGTGTTAAAATAACACAGACCAGGGCTAGGTTCCCTTAGTTTAGGCTATGTGAGACATCCATGCAGAGTTTCAGCAAAGACAAATAGGTTTAGAGGGCTTAAACAGATCTCCCACAAACAACACTAGTTGAAAATCAGCAAAGGGAGAGGGTTGGATTGATAGAGAAACCCTCCTTCAGGAATTGCGCAGTTTCTGCTGGAAGTCACTAGAAATCAGCCATTAAACTCATATTACAGTATGTCAGCAAGAAATCAAATCCATAATGAAGTTCCTTTGTAGAAGCATTGAATTTACATGAAGCAAGAGCAAGAATCCTTCAGAAATTATAGCAGTAACACATGGAAAAGCTGCAGAAAGACTTGACAGCGTTCTATATGAGGAGCTTCAGCTGTTGTAGGTTAAAACTCAGATCTACAACTGATATATGACTGAAACATCAGATCCATACCAAATATGGAAACTACCCAGCCTTCTTAACATGATCCCCTTGGGGTTTTATCAAAATATTGCATAACAAAGTGTAGATCTAGCTTTTAATACAAAGAACTGCAGAAAACTTCAGAGATTTCTGAAGATGGTTTTCATTACATTACATATCAGAGCTAAACATGAATAGATCAGCAAGCTACTTTACAACTCTTCAAAGTGAGAGGCAAGCCTCAATCACCAGAAAGCTAGTACAATGAGAAATCTAGACAGCAGTGAAACATGTACATGAAAATAACGCAGTTCATGGAAGGGACTACACAGTAGCTAGAATGAATTGATACAACAGATAAAAATTACAGATCTGAAAGTGAAATGAGAGTAAGATCCTCTTCCGGGTGGTCACAAGACACCCTCCCTGAGAGAAATCTCCTCTAAATAACTATATCTTGCAGATCTAGTTCACCCACTTGCTACAACTCACAAGCAGCTGCAAAACCCTCAACAAGACCAGCATTGCTATAGAGATGAAGTTTGGCCATAATGCCGGATAGTGGAGAGATGCATCACAATCTCCTCCAAAGAGCTACTCCATGGAAGGAGAGAGGATTCCTAAACAGGAAATCCTCTTCCCTTAGGCTAAACAGCCAAGAGAATAGAGTTGTTGCAGCAACTTCTCAAATTCTTCAACAACCTTTACTCGCTGCCTCTCCTCCTTTTTATAACATGAGGGCTTGCCAAAACCCTAAACCACGTTCTTCAACTTATCCTCTTTCACACATGAGATCCTCTTCTAGAAGTACGTTGTGCTTGATGGATAAGCTTCCCTCCAATCTGCGCTGTAGGTGGGGCCAAGATTGACCCATTCAAATGAATTTCCCCTTTTTACACATAGGGGTGTTTAATATAATAGCCCAGATTTATCCCCTTCCACATTGGGCATGTGTTTATTCTCAACTTAGGAGTTTATTAAACCTCCTTCACATACTCTTATTCATGAATAAAGAAAACTGAAATTAAAATGCAATGTTCCCATTAGCTGCAAAAATTGGGAACATTACAGAGAATCCTCAATAAGTGCAGGGCTTCTAGGATTTTCCAGGGGCTTCCCAGGGCTTTGATCAATGGAGCTTCCAATTGATGAAAAATATTAAGAGCGTCCAGTCACTGACGTTGGCATCAATGACAACATCATTCAACAATCCTCTTCTTCATCTTCACCATGGAAAATAGAAGAAGATGAATGTCCAATAGTGGAATCTTGATTAGTAGAAGTATTTCTAATTCCACTTCTAGGTTCCTCAATATCCAATGCAATAAGAGAGAAGTTCAAATCAAGAAATTCAGGACCCACATCCCATTCTTTACAAGGCCCAGTATTGCACTCTAGACCCCTATGAGATGCAAAGCAAAGGTTGCAGTGTATATAACCAAGAAATTCGTCCTTTTGCAAACCCAAACTATTGCACTTCATTGAATGAATAAAAACAATATGTGCTCAATTTTTTTTTGCTAATGACGAGCTTGTCACTTGTGAAAGAATACAAATGGCAATGCTTTGCATATTTACACCATTTTCTCCATGACAAATCCACAATCTAACTGGACTCATGGTGCTCCTCTCATCCAACGTTGATATATCTGAATACTAATCCAAACCAGCAGCAAAAGTAGTGAATTCTTCCTTCATCTCCCTATGTTGATGAGCTAGAAATATTTTGATAAGGGCTCTTTTCACTCCATTTGCCACTTCCCTATCCTTATGTGGCCTCTCCCTCTTCCCATTTTTCTTAGCAATAAGGTCTTCATCATAGAATCTTCTAATAAGGGCATGTGCTAAAGTGTGCAATGGAGTGCTAAACTGGTTCCACCTCCCAACCATGATTTCTTTCACTGTATCGTGAAAATAAGCATCAAGAAAGAATAGGTGAGAAGATTCTTTTGCAATGATCTCCATAGTTTTCTCACCCATAGTATCCATACCATCATAAACCTCTCCCAAAAAATCTGTGTCGACAGAAGCTCAAATGCAGGGGATGTGAACTTGAGTAAGAATTCTATCTTGCTTCACCAATCCTCATCAAGACACAATTTGCACACCATAGCTCCCCGCTCTGAATCCGCATGTCCCCACTCAACCCAAAGTTGACTCACCAACATGGAAATTAATGGTTGCTTTATCTCAAGAAGGAAGCCCAACATGATGATTTTTGAGGCATCTCTTGTCTCATCAACTTTCAACAACTCCAATCTAGAGTATTCTCAAAATATTGCTTGAGACTAGTAGTTAGTGATGAGTTTAATTATCTCCCTTGTTTCTCCAATCGAGAATATGTGATCATGTCTACTCTTAATAATCAACCTTGCAGCTTTGCAAACCAGTGCATTTTCTGTGATAACTTGCACTACCCTAGCAAGTCCTTACTGAATAGCTTTGATTAAAATATCAGCAATGAATTAAGCATCCTTTACCTCCCCTGAAAAGTCTTTGGCTCTCAAAAACATTACTCATGTTGGTGAACTGGCAATGACATTTATCAATGGCCTATGCCTAGTATCTTCCCATCCATCTAAGATAATGCTAACCCTAGAGCTAATCTATGAAGAGCGAGCAGGTGATAAAACATCATCAACATGCTCATTCTCCTTTCTGAGTAGTTCTATTCAAGATTTTTCATAGTTAGACCCCTTGAACCTGTTGAAATTGTAGCTATGGTCAGTCTTCATAAAATTATTTATTGTCATTAGCATGTTCTTCGTATTTTTGTATTGATCAAAAATATATTTTTGTAAAGAAGAAAATATTATTTTATTTGTGATTACAAGTGGCTCCACATGTGCTAAGTCAACCCTTCTAGATGGTCAAGTTGGTTTGCCTACATTCGGATCTTATGATGGCTATATAAAGAGCTCCATTTGTCCTCCTTGAAATGTGATTCGATCCCACTTACATTGCTCATTTGTTCTCCTATGCGAAGGTATTCAAATAAGGGCTCAAGGGTTGTAGAAATTTCTTGTTTTTCCCACCCCGATTTTCAGTTTCACCTTATTTCTCCAAAATAGTTAAATGCCCTTTCCCATATCCATACATTCAACAACCGGAAAAATAAATTTTGCTGAAAACACAAATTCTGGAAATAATACAGAATGCTGGAAAATGCAAAAATAAATATCAGCACATACAAACAGCCATTCAACACATTTAAACACAATGATTTTTGGTCAAGGTGACCCTGGAAAAACCCCCTACAACTCTTGGGGAAAACCAATCTGGAAGCTTCTCTTTTATTTTTGAAAAATGCTTTTACAGTGAGCAGTAATACACAGAAAATTACAGCAAACACAAAAATCACTTATCTCGACTTTCGTGCCACCCACCACCTAGAAAACCGTGCCAAACAGAAAGCAGAAATTTTACAAAGAAATTAAAGCATTAAATGTTGTCTTTGGTGCCTCGAAAAACATGCCAGGAATGACTGTATGGACTGCACGGATTTCGTACGGATAGGACAGTAGCCCCTTTCCTCGATTTTCGTGCCCAGAAAATTTTCCTCGAAAACCGTGCTCCTTGTTGCTGTTCCAGTTCCTCGAAAACAGTGCTGCCCCTCTCTCGAAAATCGTGCAAACTGTTGTACGAATTTTCTGCCTCAGTTTGTGTGCCAATGAAACTTTTTTATACGGATTTTCAGCCTTGGGAAGTGTGCCCTCTTGCTGTACGGACTTGCTGTGCTGCCTTTGCTGCTCTCCCTCTGCTCAAAAATTACTCTTCAGCTCCCTCTCCTCCTCTCTCAATCTGCTCATGAAAGAATGAATGACCTTTTCCCTCCTTTTCCTCCTTTAACCTAACCCTAAGTGACTTTTGGGGAATCCCTAAATCCAATGGCTAAAATAGATTGAGATCTAGGGCTGAGATTAAATGCTCATTTAAATCTCACTTTCTATTTTTTAATTCACTCCACTTTAATAAAGACCCACTTAGTCATTTATTTCCAAAGTCACTTTTCCTTTCTAATTTTACATTGACTTTATTAAAGTCACTTTAAAATTAGACTTTAGTAACATTATCACTTAAAGTCACTTTTAAATTAGATTTGACTTTATAAAAATTATAAAGTCACTTTAGGAGAAAAATTAAATTCTTTTGGACACTTTTCCCTAGGCCAAGGATCAAAGCCTTAGGGAACCACCTGTCCTCCGGTACCAAATTTCAACACTCCCTCTTACCGAGGAAGGTGTTCCTCACCACACCCATCTTGTCTCTGAAGTAGACATGCTTGCCCCGTGGTATGGCTTTGGTAAGAATATCTGCAACCTGCTCATCAGTGGGAATATACTCAAGCTTCACAGCTCCTTTCTGAACATAGTCTCTGATGAAGTGATATTTGATCCCGATATGCTTTGACCTATCATGAAATACTGGATTCTCCGTGAGTTTAATGCAACTCTGATTATCACAGTAAATCACTGAAGGTCTCAACGGCTGACCAAATAAGCCAAACAACATCTTGCGAAACCAGATGGCCTCACAACTAGCTAGACTGGCTGCCATATACTGCTAAAAAAAAACTCGCTAAACTCACACCCACAATGCCTCTTTTGTGCTTTCCTTACGTTGAACCACTTGTGACACCCTTCTTGAACCCAAAACTGACACCACGAAGTGCTCTTCTACTCAGGCTTCTTCTTATTGAGAATCTGATGTAACTGCCCAATCCCACTCCATCCCCACACTTTCCTTAGTCAGGACCATAATCCTCCCCCACAAGTACCGCAAAATGTGTTTTGCGGCCACCCAGTGAACCTTCCTAGGCTCACACATAAACTGACTCATCGTGTTGACTGCAAAACAAATATCTGGTCTAGTGTTGACCAAATACATCAAGGAACCAATCAGTTGTCTGTACAATGTGGGATCCACCAACTCGGAATCCGAAGCATGGAGCTTCTTCCAGTTGGTGATCATCGGTGTCGACATGGGTTTACAATCCTCCATGTGGAATCTGCCAAGGATATCCACAATATACTTCCCCTGCCCCGGGAAGAAATGCCCCTCCTCCTGCCACACCTCCAAACCCAAAAAGTAATGCATCAAGCCGATGTCCTTCATCTCAAACTCCGCCGCAAGATCTCTCTTACAGTGCTCTATAAGTCTCTCTGCACCCGTAATGACCAAGTCATCCACATACAGCACGAGAATGAGAGGCTCCTCACCTATCACAACATAGTAAAGGTTCGGATCTGCCTCACTCTTTGTGAAACCCATCCCCTGCAAGTATGTATCTATCCTGGAGTACCAAGCTCTGGGAGCTTGCTTCAGGCCATAAAGGGCCTTCTTAGAATTACCGCACATGGGACTCCTTCCCATGCACCTCAAAAGCTCTGTGCGTTGCTCAATGTACCTCCTCTGTATGAAGCCATTGAGAAATGCAGTCTTCACATCCATCTGGTGGATCTTCCAACCCATCTCTGCTGCTATCGATTTGATGGAGCGAATCGAAGTATATCGAGCCATGGGAGCAAAGGTCTCCTCATAATCAACTCCCTCTACCTAGGAGAACCCTCTAGCCACAAACCTTGCCTTGAATTTCTCAATGCTGCCATCTGCAACATTCTTTACCTTGTCAAGCCATCTGGAAGTAACAACGGATTTTCCCTCGGGCCTCGGCACCACCTCCCAAACATCATTCTTCATGATAGAAGAATACTCCACCTGCATGGCCTCTCTCCAGACCTGCTGGCTAGCTGCCTCCTCATAGCTAGAGGCTCGAGTCAAGGATCTTGATAGCCGTGCCCTATAGCTACTCTCTCTCTCGGGTGGTCTCTCTCTCTCCAGGCCTCTTAGGCTCGACGAAGCAGAGATGTGGCATCTCTCAAGACAGCGGCCACTTGGGCTTCCTCTTCCCACTGAGCACACTTCTCCCAGCGGGAGAATGAAACTCCTCCCTCCCTCATCATCATCGGGAACTTTGAACTCTTTATTTGTCTGTCTGTTGATCTGCTGCACACAGACACAGCCAGGGCGGGGAATGCCGGTGTGACACATCCATCGAGTGGACTACCTAGTGGCTTGCTCTGTGGGTACGCTCACGCATCTTGCACGGAGCACTACCCTACGCTTTCGGCGAGCCTTTGCTGTGCAGCCGGACGACATCGTCATAGATGTACCTCCGGATCATCACGATCCACCGCCCACCTAGATCTGTGGCGAGCTCAACCCTTCTTTGAGGTGGGCGAGTCCAGATACTCTAACTCCGGTGACCTCCTAAAGGCCCTGTCCTCCTCGAACTTCACATCCCGCGTGACAACAACTTTCCTCTGTGCAGGAATGTAAATCCGAAAGGCCTTGGAGGTCTCACTGTAGCCCACAAAGATACCCTTCTCTGGGTGGGCTCTAGTTTGGTCTTCTTCTCCTTGGGTATGTAGGAGTATGTAATGCACCCAAAGATACGAAGATGACCAATATCAGGCTTCTTCCCAGAAAAAGCCTCCTCCGGAGTCATGTGCCCCAAGGCACGATGGACTGCTCAGACAACCGGTTGTGCTGCGGTGCCCGCCCACAAAAACAATGGCAACCCCTGATCATGTAACATGGCTTTGGCAGCCCCTCCGATGGATCTGTTCTTCCTCTCCGCAACCCCGTTCTGCTGGGGGTTGTAAGGAACAGTGAGCTCCCTCCTAATGCCTGCCTCCGCACAATAGTCAACAAACTCTCCAAGGGTGTACTCTCCATTGTCCGACCTCAGGGACTTGATCTTCCGACCTGTCTGTGTCTCCACAAGAGCTCTGAACTCCTGAAACCGCTTGAAGACCTCACTCTTGGTCTTCAAGAAATAAATCCAGGTCCTCCCGGAGTGATCATCAATGAATAAAACATAGTACTCATATCCACTCAAGGAAACATGAGACATCCGACCGCTCACATCGGAATGAATCAAATCAAGTATCCCAGTCGCTCTGTTGTCACTGCTGGGAAAAGGGGATTTGGCAAACTTGCCCATCGCACATCCTCTGCAAGTATCAAAGTGATCAATACTGAAATCTGGCACACCTGTAGTGATCTCCCGCAAGGTCCTCAAGGCTCCATGATACATATGCCCCATCCTGCGGTGCCAAATCTCACACAGCTCAGAACTGCTAGCTCTGCTGTCGGTGCTACTGCTCAATGCCAAAAGGGGCTGAAATGCAAACTTGTACACCTTTGCATGGCGTACACCTATCACTCTAGCTGAATCAGCTGGAGTTCCCCTGGGATACATCAGCACCTGTCCTCCCCTGAACAGTACCTCATATCCTCTATCCTCCAAAGCTGAGACGGATATGAGGTTCTTCCTCATCCCTGGCACATAAAGAACATCCGACACCTTCAAGGGAGGTTTGGACTCCCTCTGAAATGTCAATGTTCCCACACCGACTGCTCTAACAACTCTGTCATCACCGAGTACTACCTCTACATCAGTGCCACTCTCTGAAAGCTCTGAGAAGTACTCACGGACTCCTGTCATGTGACGTGAAGCCCCACTGTCCACATACCAGATACCCGAAGATGCTCCGCTAATCGAAGGAAATGCATGCTCCCTCTGAACCTCTATGGCAGATAATCCTGCACTAGAAGACTCACACGCAATGAACCCAAACTCCCGGTCAAAGCGATCTGCAAAGTCCTCAACCTCTGCTGAAGCTGCCATGCTCTGGTTCTTCCCCTTCTTCTTCTTCTTCCCCGGACACACAACTGCATAGTGTCCCATCTTCTGACAATTCCAACACTTCACTTTGGAATAGTCCTTCTGTGAGTTATCCTGTTTACCTTTACCTTTGCCCCCACCATTGCTTGTGGAAGCCTGCTTCTTCCCTTTGCCTTTCTTGCGTCCTGCCAACAGTGCTACATCCTCATCCTGCTCAACTGGCTTGGCTGCCCCAAGCTGACCTTTCCTGATCTCTGTCTGAATGCAATCATCCCAAAACCTTTCCCATGTGGGAAGGGTCTCACGTGCACAAACCCCATCAGCAAAGTTCATCCATGAACTGGGGAGGCCATTCACTGCAATCCGCACCAACTCAGTGGGTGGAATGACCTCTTCAATCGCTTCCAACTCATCTCTCACATTAGTGATCTTTGTGAGATATCCAGTTGCACTATCAGTCTTACCCATCTTAATGTTCTTCAGCTTCTCCTTCAGGACCATTTTCCGGTTTTCATTGGTACTCTGGTAGAGGTTGGTCAATGCTGTCCACATCTCATGAGCATTTCTCTTTCCTCTCACATGAGGAATGCAATGGTCTTTGATTCCGTCTAGAATTAGTCTCTTACCCTTGTTGTTCTTTTTATTATATGTTGCCAACTGAGTAGCATCAGCAGGCACATTTACAGGGTTCTGTGCGGTATGCACCATTATGTCCCAGACTTCCGCCTCCTCAAAGATACTCTGCATTCTCTCCTTCCAAACACTGTAATTGGTATGCCCATCCAACTTATCTTCGACCCTCAGTCCCAAAGACATCCTGCTGTCCTAAAACTGAAAAATAGCACTGCTGTAGTATAGGTAAAAATTATGTTTGTGAAAAAATCAGCTTGCTGGGATTTTCTGAGTGAAAAAACAGCAAGCTGTATTTTTCTCCTTGTTGTCCCAAACTGCTCTTTCAGCACTCAAGCTCTGATACCATGTAGAAATTTCTTGTTTTTCCCACCCCGGTTTTCAGTTTCACCTTATTTCTCCAAAATAGTTAAATGCCCTTTCCCATATCCATACATTCAACAACTGGAAAAATAAATTTTGCTGAAAACACAAATTCTGGAAATAATACAAAATGCTGGAAAATGCAGAAATAAATATCAGCACATACAAACAGTGATACCATGTAGAAATTTTCTTGTTTTTCCCACCCCGGTTTTCAATTTCACCTTATTTCTTCAAAATAGTTAAATGCCCTTTCCCATATCCATACATTCAACAACTGGAAAAATAAATTTTGCTGAAAACAAAAATTCTGGAAATAATACAGAATGTTGGAAAATGCAGAAATAAATATCAGCACATACAAACAGTCATTCAACACATTTAAACACAGCGATTTTTGGTCAAGGTGACCCTGGAAAAACCCCCTACAACTCTTGGGGAAAACTAGTCTGGAAGCTTCTCTTTTATTTCTGAAAATTGCTTTTACAGTGAGCAGTAATACACAGAAAATTACAGCAAACACAAAAATCACTTATCTCGACTTTCGTGCCACCCACCACCTAGAAAATCATGCCAAACAGCCAGCAGAAATTTTTCAGAGAAATTACAGCATTAAATGCTGCCTTTACTGCCTCGAAAAACGTGACAGGAATGACCGTACGGATTGTACGGATTTCGTATAGTCAGGATAGCAGCCTCTTTTCTCGATTTTTGTGCCTATAAAATCTATCTAGAAAACCATGCTCCTTGCTGCTGCTCCAGCTCCTTGAAAACAGTGCCGCCCCTCTCTCGAAAACCATGAAAACTGCTGTACGGACTTTCTGCCTTGGTTAATGTGCTAATGAAACTCTGCTGTACGGATTTTTAGCCTTGGGAAGTGTGCCCTCTTGCTGTACTGACTTGCTGTGCTACCTTTGCTGCTCTCCCTCTGCTCAGAAATTACTCTTCAGCTCCCTCTCCTCTTCTCTCAATCTGCTCATGAAAGAATGAATGACCTTTTCCCTCCTTTTCCTCCTTTAACCTAACCCTAAGTGACTTTTGGGGAATCCCTAAATCCAATGGCTAAAATAGATTGAGATCTAGGGCTAAGATTAAATGCTCATTTAAATCTCACTTTCTATTTTTTAATTCACCCCACTTTAATAAAGACCCACTTAGTCATTTATTTCCAAAGTCACTTTTTCCTTTCTAATTTTACATTGACTTTATTAAAAGTCACTTTAAAATTAGACTTTAGTAACTTTATCACTTAAAGTCACTTTTAAATTAGATTTGACTTTATAAAAAATTATAAAGTCACTTTAGGAGAAAAAAAATTAAATTCTTTTGGACACTTTTCCCTAGGCCAAAGATCACAGCCTTAGGGAACCACCTGTCCTCCGGTACCCAAATTTCAACAAGGGTTAGATCAAGTGAATAAGAATCTCTTCTATCTTTCATTAAGATTTGTATTGATTTGTTGCTCCTATGGATCAAGTCTAAGATTTGTTACTCTTTTCAGTGACCCAAGATCTGCTCATTATTCTTGTGAGCTGAAGTCTGGTGGTCTGAGATCTGCTCATTATTCTTGTGATCTGAAGTCTAGTGGTCTGAGATTTGCTCGTTATTCTTGTGATCTGAAGTTGAGTGATCCGAGATCTACTTATTATTCTTGTGATTTGAAGCTTGGTGGTCCAAGATCTGCTTACTGTTATGATATAAAATTTGGTGGTCCGAGATCTGCTTCTTATTCTTATGATCTGAAATTTGACCTGCTTGCCGAGATCTAACCCAGATTTGTCTCTAGTCTGAGATCTAAGCTACTCCAGAATTGTGACATGGTTTGTGTTTTGTGCTTCCACAGATCTGTATCTGATCTGAAAGATGAACCTCAGAAGGGAAGAGATTCGAGCTCCATCTTTGTGGTATGGTAAGAGAGTGTGGAAGTCATCTTGTGCTCAGTGTTATCTATGTCTTGATGTCTTGTTGAAGGATCTCTCTAAGGAAGGGTTTGATTGGGTTTTCTCCTTTCTGGGGGTTTTCCCTGGTCTCTGACCTAAACATTGGTGTCTCTTGTTATTGCGCACTATAATCTCTACCGTCTTGTCATTGTTACTGGTTGAGCTTTCTGATGTGTAATTATTTGATGAAGAATAGTGAAATCATAAGATCCATAGTCTCACAAATAATTATCAGTAGATCAGAAGTATTGCTTGTGTTCATTACACTTGATTTCTTAATAGAACCCTTGAGAAGATGTGATATTTTCCCTCACCATGTCTTGCCAATAAGGAGAGCGAACAACATTGAAAAGGATACCACAATCATCGAAATGGTTGACACGTCCAGCAAACAACAACACAGCCCCTTTATGAGTGAGGATAGGCTCCACCAACGTACATACTCAGTCGAGCAACTAACATGCAGCCCAGAAATGTAGACAACTTCATCCAGCAGTGGTGTGTGAAGTGGGCTTTGACTAGAGACTCGAGTTGCCCTTCCGCAATGAAAATCGAGCCACTTGCACTTAAAGCCACTCACCAAATGAGAGAAAACCCTTAATACACAAACTCGGCCTCTATTTTGTGTTGAATTCTGGTAGCATCGGATATGCTCTAAGTCTTAAATTTTGCAGGGAGGCTTAGACACATGTATTCCAAAATATCTAGAAAGCGTTTTGGGAAAATCCACCCAAATGGGGTTTTATTAAAATAATTAATTATTTTTAATGGGAGCCTAAGTCTAAACTTAGGGAATTAAAATAATTGAAGTATATTAATAGAACTGGGTGTGAAACTTCTAGAAAAAGACAGAGATCGAGTCAATATGATCTAAGTCGTTGATTATGCTTTAACCCAGGCCGTTGGTTATCCAATGAGAAGATTAAGAAGGACATTGATGGACATTTGGAAAACACACCGAGTGAGTCTAGAGATCGAATTTCTCAAGTGAGCAGCGCAGAGCAGCCGAAGGATTGATCGAGTTGATTTGATTGCAGTGAGGGGCAGTGATAGTTCCGGTTGGAAGATATTTTCCTGAGTCGGGAATACATCACAGAGAAGGCAGACAGGGCGTAGAAGAGGCAGCGTAGGGGCTACACTGCGCAACGCAGTGCCATAGAGAGGTAGCGTTGAAGCCTTGAGGAGATCCGAAATTTTGCTGAGGACCTGTCTGATCCAGTGCCTGAGTGTGAGACCAGAGGGGTAGAAGATCAACATCCAGCCAGTAGAACGACTAGCAGAAGGAGGTGATGCAGTCCCTAGCCAGAGTGACATAGATCTACACAGAGGTTGCGTAGAGGCAGCGTGGGGTTGTCCAGTTCAGTGTTGGGTCTATGCCGGATCTCCAGTGTTAGTGTGAGGTAATCTTGATTCCTCACTAATTCTCTGTCAGTCAAATTCTCTGTGGATAGCCAGATTTGGGCATCCATTTGTATTCAGAAACTTCTACTTAATAATATAAACCCTCAACTGCTACACCGGTTTTCCCGCATTGGGTTTTTCTGGGGACTTAGTCCAAAAATAACAGTGTAATGTGTGTCTAATTTTCTTGCTCAAATCTTGTTTCCACAGTTTAGTTACTGAAGGTTGCAATGTATTTTCTTCGGTATTTACTTGTATAACACAGTAAATAACTTGCATAATTTATCAAGTAGGAGAAGTAATATCAATTTGCTTCAATAGGATTCCGGGAGTTTGGAATTTTCACGTTTTGGGTTGTGTAAATCAACCCCCAAGGGTCAAATTTGGACTTGGTTCCTCAGACTTATTTGAAGATCTTCAACCTGTCAAGATGAGATAGCGAACACCAAATAACAACATAAAATCCACTGATAACACTTTTCTACCTCTATGTCTCTGTCAAATCTTCTTCTCCTTTGAATCCCAATGGTGAAATCTGAGTGATTTCACTCCTTGAACCATTTAGAGTGTTTAGTTTCAACACTAAAACCAGTTATGGTGGCTAGGGTTTCCAAACCCTAAGCTTCTCCTCAAGAAAACTCTTCAAGATCTCTTTTCTCAAAAACACAAATGCACGAATGAGGATAGTCACCTCATTTTTTGTTGAAATTTGGTACCGGAGGACAGGTGGTTCCCTAAGGCTTTGATCTTTGGCCTAGGGAAAAGTGTCCAAAAGAATTTAATTTTTCTCCTAAAGTGACTTTATAAAGTTATAAAGTCAAATCTAAATTAAAAGTGACTTTAAGTGATAAAGTTACTAAAGTCTAATTTTAAAGTGACTTTAATAAAGTCAATATAAAATTAGAAAGGAAAAAGTGACTTTGGAAATAAAAGACTAAGTGGGTCTTTATTAAAGTGGGGTGAATTAAAAATAGAAAGTGAGATTTAAATGAGCATTTAATCTCAGCCCTAGATCTCAATCTATTTCAGCCATTGGATTTAGGGATTCCCCAAAAGTCACTTAGGGTTAGGTTAAAGGAGGAAAAGGAGGAAAAGGTCATTCATTCTTTCATGAGCAGATTGAGAGAAGGAGAGCAAGAGAGCAAGGGAGATTTATGGGCAGTGAGGAGAAGGAGGCAGCAGCTTGGCACACATTCCAAGGCAGCATTTCAGCAAGTCCGTACAGCTGAGTTAGCACACAGTGAAAGGCAGATTTTGGGCACGATTTTCTAGAAAGGCCGTACAGCAGTTTTGGTTCATATTCCAAGGAGGTCGTACAACAAGTTAGCACAGAAATCAAGGAGCAAAAAAGCTGAAGTTTGCTGGCACGTTTTTCAAGGGAGGCCGTACAGCAAGTGGTTGTACCTTAGCACGCTTTTCTAGGCAGAAATCCGTACAGCTGTACTGCTGTTTTTCTGCACAAAAATCAAGGAAAACAGTACAGCAGCATTTATGGCAGCTTGCATGCTTTTCTAGGCAGTCCATACAACAGCATTTAAGCCTGAAACTTGGGCACAAAAATCGAGGCCGTACAACATTTATTGTTGTTCTGCTTTGTTGTTTGCAAGTTTTTCCAGTTGGCTGTGAGGCACGAAAAACGAGATAAGTTGTAAAAGTTTGCTTGTTGATTTTTTTGCTGAATATTTCTCTCACTGTAAAAAGCATTTTCCAGAAATAAGGAGCTTTCGAACTGGTTTTCCCCAAGAGTTGTAGGGGGTTCTTCCAAGGTCACCTTGACCAAAAAATCATTGTGTTTAAATGTGTTGAATCGTTGTTTGTATGTGCTGATATTTATTTCTGCATTTTCCAGCATTCTGTAATATTTCCAGAATTTGTGTTTTCAACAAAATTTATTTTCCAGTTGTTGAATGTATGGATATGGGAAAGGGCATTTAACTATTTTGGAGAAATAAGGTGAAACTGAAAACCGAGGTGGGAAAAAGAAAATTTCTACATTTTTTCTCTTTTATAAACTTATAGCCACTTTTACCACCATTTTACCCTTTTAACTTTTCTAAAGTCACTTTATAAAGCTAAAGTGACTTTTCAGTTGCCTAGGAAATGTCCCCCTTCTCACCCCTTAGACTTTTATAATGTTTCCTTAGGCGAATTAAGTCCCCTTAATTAAATTTTTCCCAGCTTGAGCCTACTGGAACCATGTTAGGCTATCACACTCCATCATAAGCTTCCTAAGTGGTTGGGGACATTATAGTCCTTCACACCCAAGATTGCTTGCCCTCGAGCAATTTCAACTCAGGATGTTTGAGCACCTACTCACCTTCCTAGGTAGCGTCTTCCACAGGTAAATCCTTCCACTTCACAAAGTACTCCTTCATTGTTCTACTCCACAACTTCCTCTCCCTTATTTCTAGGATTTTTTTCGAAACCAAGACCAACACTCCTTCATCCAATGGTGGGGGTTTCAATGGAAGTGACAACATGTTGTCCCAGGGCATTTTTAAGACATGATACATGAAAGACGTTATGAATTTTACATCCTTTAGGAAGCTCAAGTTCATAGGCCACTTCTCTTACTCGTCTCGAAATTATGAATGGCCCAGAGAACCTTGGTTTTAGATTTTCCGCCCCTGTCGATTTGAGTGATCATTTCTTGTGGCGCTGAAAACGGAGGTACACCATATCTCCCACTTCAAAGTTGCCCTCTACTCTGTGCCTATCTGCATATAATTTTACTGATTCAGAGCCATGTGCAAATTGTCCTTGGGCACCTTCAAAATATCTTGCCTTTCCTGAATCCAGTCCCTAGGGAGAGGTGCACGACTATCCGCAAATATGTTGTTTACAAATGTTGGGGCATCATACTCATATAATGCTTTGAAGAGAGTCATGTCGATGGACATGTGGAAAGTGGTGTTGTAGCAATGCTCTCCCAAGTAGCAACCACTTTACCCATGCCACTTGTTCGTCAGTTACATAATTCCAAAGATAGCCTTCCAACCATTTGTTGACTATCTCTGTCTGCCCATCTGTGGGTGGTAGCTAGTACTTGGTGTTAGCTTAGTCCCCACAAGTTTGAATAGCCCCTGCCAAAAGTCGCTCATGAACCTACGATCTCTATCACTAAAATTGGTCTTCGACAACCCATGTACTCTAGAAACCTCCTTCAAAAACAACTCGGCCACCTCCGATGTTGAATATTTTGATGATATGGCCAAGAAATGAGCAATTTGTGAGTCGATCAACCACCACATGTATTCAATCTTTGCCCTATGCCAGAGGTAATCCAGTGATAAAGTCCATGGAAACGCTCTCCCACTTCTACTCCAATGTAGGGAGTGGCTGCCATAAACCTGTTCCATGAGTGTGTTCTGCTGGCAAGTATTGCGCTCCCTCGCAAACCTCAACACATCCATATTGAGGCCTTTCCAAGTGAGCCTCTCCCTAATCTTCCTGTAGGTATTTACGTACCCCATATGCCCCGCTAAGGGTGAGCTGTGAGGTTCTTGCATAATTCTCTCCTTGAGTTGTGATTCTGGTACCAAATAGATTGGCCTTTTTATAGTAAATGATTTCATTCACAACCTGGTACCTGTCATCGTGAATCAACCAGTCTAGAATCTCACATGCATATTTATTCTTTGAATACTCTACAAGCAGCAGTGACTTCCAATCATCAATCATCTCTATGAGTGAGAAGGTGGGTGGCATCCTTGAAAGTGCATCAGCCACTATATTGTTTTTGACTTTAACATACTTGATCTTGAAATCGTAGGCTTACAATTTACTGATCCACTTTTGTTGCCTCTCACTCAGTTCTTTCTATTACATGAGGTACCTCAGGATGTTATGACCTATCTTCACCTTGAACCTGTTTCCCACCAGACACTGCCTGAATTTGGCCAATGCATGCATGATGGGGAACATTATTGATTTTTGGTAGCATCGGATATGCTCTAAGTCTCAAACTTTGTGGAGAGGCTTAGACACATTCATTACAAATAACCCAGAAATTGTTTTGGGAAATTCCACACAGAAACAGTTTTATAAGAAAAATTACTTATTTTTAATTAGGACCCTGAGTCTAACTTAGGAAATTAAAATAATTAATCAGTATTAATGTAAATTGCGGGTGAATCTTCTAGATAAAGCAAATCAAGTCTAATATAATCTTAGTTGTTGATTGGAGATCTATTCTTGGTCGTTGATTTGTCAACGAGAAGCCTATAAAGTAAGACTTGAGGGTCATTTGTAATATACACTGAGAGGATCTAGAGATCAAATTTTTCTGACGGAGCAGTGCTCGAACGAAAATCAAATCTAAGAGTTTCTTGATTGTAGTGAGGCACAAAGTAATTCCGGTTGGAGATCTTCCTGAGCCCGAGAATACATCATGGAGAAGACAGAGAGCAGATCAGCAGAAGCAACGTACCAGCTAAGCAGAGGCAGCGTTGCAGCCTTAAGGAGATCCGAAATTCAGTTGAGGATCAGTGAGATCCAGTGCCGGAAAGTCGAGGTGTGAGACCAGAAGGGGCCATAGGGTCGGATCCAGCCAGCAGAAGATCATCAGCGCAGAAGCCACGTAGTCCCCACGCAGAGTGACGGAGAGACTGCGTAGCGCAGTGGAGGGCTTGCCATCCAAGGTTTGTTGGTCAGTCGGGCTTCTAGTATCAATGTGAGACTTCTCTCACTAACTCTTTGTCAGTCATATTCTCTACAGGGATTGCCAGAAAGGCATCCCAGATTTGTATTCCGAAAATTACTGCATAATACATAAACCCTCAAATATGTTGCACCGATTTTTCCGCATTGGGTTTATCCGGGAACGTTTGTCCAAAAACAATGGTGTCTTGTGTTTGCATTATCTCTTGCTCAATTTTTGTTTTCACAAATGTATTTTAATAGGTGAAGGTGAAGGTTGCTTCAGTAACTGCTTCAATATTTTTGAATTAAGGTGTCCCGATTAGAAGAATGCAATGGTGGCCAGTAGACAAACTAGGGTTTTCTGGTTTCGCTTCTTGGACTACGCGACGACAGGCTATCATGGCAACGCTTTAGACGAGCACCCTGCACCTACTACTCAAGCTCTCGGCCCAGCACCTGTGCAAGAATGGAGTTTTGACTAGATCAAGGGTTACCCTACTCTCGCGGTGGTCGCCCCCTCTTCCCCCATCGTCCATATCGGATTCAGGCTCTGCAATGAAGCAGTTGCCTTACACCCTCGAAGGCTTCTTGAGCGGCCGAGAAACCCCATCATCCGGGATCCCGCTAGCGGCAGGCATGAGGTGAAAACCAATTCAGAACTGGTGTCGGCAGATACATGTTGGGTTTAGCGTCCATAACCTCCGTGGGGATCTAGGAGGGCATTTGGGCTTAGTGGTGACAGATCTCACAACACGCCATCTTGAGGAGGCCCACCTCTCGGCTCCTACCTCACCGGATGCAGTATGCATTACCTTTCTATGTTATGGGATATGCAGAGATATACTCCACGGATGGTTTGGGGCTTTTTTCGATGCTGCATCGGCCTACCCATATCTAATGCAGTTGCTCAGTGACGATCAGAGCGCGAACAACCCCCACTAGGCTTCTCCCAACACAGATGGCTCCCCACTTTGCAGGAGGACCCAACAGCGACTACGCAGAATGACTCACAATCGATCCAGGCAGGTGAACACAATGGGGCAACTGGCGCCACCAAACAAGTAAATAATAACTGTTTTCAAATCTTTATTAAAACACCTGTTGGGGAAAATCATGTTTTATGGTCAGATGATACTGAGCTGGTATCTGATCTCAAACTGCATATTACACAAGCATAGGGGTATCCTTTATTATCACAGCTTCTGATTTATGAAGGCAGAGTACTTCAAAACCACAGATCCATAAAGGATTACAATATAAGCTCTGGTGCCACCATAATCCTCAACCTCCGGTTGCGAGGAGGAGGAGCAGGGGACCGGGGAAAAACTAAACTGTTGGGGGAACAGGGGGTGGCAGTACCTCCAATCAGGTTCACAATACAAAACCCTCCTTCAAGAACATTCTGCAGGGGAACAAAAAACCAACTGCTCCTACAGAAACAGAGAGCAATGCCCCCAAGCCCTACATTGTAGAGCAGCTGAATCATACACTTGAACTGGCCATATATTTACCTGAGATTGATGAACATCAAAACACATATCAGGCACAAGCACTCATCTGCCACTTCAATAGCTTCTGGCCCAAACCAATGGACCTCTTTCAATGGATATTTAAGAACTGGATTGTGGAGTGTGAAATACATCTCTGTTCAAAAGGCTTCTTCATAGTTAAATTTCAGCATTAAGAAATCAGAGACTACATCCTCCAGGAGGGTCCATGGTTTTGGGGATCTACTTGACTTTATATCACCCCTTGGTTCCCGGAGTTTGATGCTAACACTATGGTTGTTTCCAGAATGCCGGTTTGGATTAGGTTATATAATCTCCCCCTACATTTCTGGAGTGACAGCGTCCTACAAGGCATTGGGAATGTGCTAGGGAGATACACAGCAGTTGGAGGAAAGAATATTCACTTACACACGTATCTGTGTTGAGGTAGACCTCAGCAAAGGATTACCAGAAAGCATACAACTGGCACACAGACAACAAAAATGGCTGCAACATATAGACTATGAAAACACAGCATTCAGATGCAGGATTTGCAGACAGACCAGTCATTTACAAAATACATGTCCTGAAGCAAAGAGAGATAACCGAAGAAAGAAAAGGACAGGGAAAGCATCAGATGGCAATACCCCCCATGTGACCCAAAAGAGGAGATAAATGAAGAAGTAGAAGCACCCACATCAGATGGGAACAAACAGTCAACAATAGTCCCAGAAGCACAAGAAAAAGACACACTGGACCCATTTGATATACAAATACAATAGGACCCGCCCACATAGGAACCAATTGTACCTGACTATGGTGGGAACAAAAGGCATCACTCATCAGAGACCTCAGACTCAGACAAGGAAGTAGGAGCAGCTACAGCTGAAAATCAGCTCGCACTTGTCACCTCCACGTCATCACAAGGTGCATGGAGGAAGGTGGAAAAAAAGAAAGGGAGAAAAACATAGCTTTTCTCCCCATTGTATATTAGTTTTTTACTTGCTTGTTTTTGCGAACACCAGCCTCGACTGGTTGTTTAGCCTATTACCTGCTGATGCAACATGTGATTTTGTTTCTTTTAATAAAATTACGATTTTTCTTGTGGAAAAAAAAAACTACTTCAATATTTTAAGAAGAAATCTTTTAATAACTTGTTAAATCAGATTTACAAGTAGGAGAAGTAGTTCAACTTGTTGTAGTAGGGATTCTAGATGAAGATCTAGGAATTTTCACATGGTATCAGAGCATCGATTGTGAAACAGGGAGAGCAGATCCAGCACTGAGTCGGAGGTCGAAGAGATGCAGAAAGCAACAATTCGAATCCCTAGAGGGATTGCGCAGACCAGGCTAGGAGGGCTGAAATTTTGGGAAGGTCACTCTCTAAGTGAGTCGACAGAGAGGTAAGACTTCCGAATTGGAAATTTACCGTGCCAAAGGGAGCAGCGCAAAGCTGGTGGGACGCAGTTTATGCAGGCAGATCTTGATTTTGCTGGGCAGAAAGTTGTCAGAAGAGGAAGCAGTACATTGAGGGAATTTTCTTCCTCAGGAAGTACCTAGCTGGGGAATTTCAATTTTTCCAAGATCTGAGCAGCAGATCTACGAGCTCCACAAGGAGTGCATAAGCTTGTCTAGTGTTGCGTAGAGAGGGAAGAAGAGGAGCAAATTCGACATTTTTGATGGCCATAGCAGCTCACGGGCTTAGAGATCAGCGCCAGCTGGAGGGAGCCACCAACTACGTGATCTCGAGGGCAAGAATCACTCGTCTTCTAGATGAATATGATCTCAAGCTCTTCGTAATGAACACGTTAGTTGTCTCTACAGATCCAGATCCGTTGAAGCAATACAAGGTTGATATGGCGAAGGCAAAAAGGTTATTCCTTGATGGAGTCAAGGATCACATTGTGTCCCATATAGCTAGCAAATATACTGCCAGGTAGATATGGGAAGCCTTAGCCACACTATATGAGGTATCTTCCGAGCAGCGGAAGATGTACCTTAAGCAGCAACTGAGGATGGCACAGATGCGAAAAGGGAAGCGCATTGATCTGTTCATGTCGAGACTTCACAAGATTCATGACCAACTTGCAGCAATAGGGTCTACCCCTTCTCCTACAACGATGGTGAGACTAGCATTGAATGCAGTCACTGATGATTGGCAAGTATTTTTCCAGAGCATCCTAGGCAGAGCAACCTTGCCAGGATGGGTAGAGATGTCGGTTGCTCTTCAGCAAGAAGAGCTAAGGAGAGACTTGCTTAAGTGCAAACTTGATGGCAGTAGTGGCAATGGATTGAAAGTGAAGCAAGAGGAGGAAGATGCAGCCCTTGCATCCAAAGGGCAGCAGGAACAGCGAAGACGTAAGAAAGACGTCTGGAAGATCAAGTGCTTCAAGTGTGGTGAACTTGGTCACTACGCTTCCCAGTGTCCTTTGAAGCATAAGGACAAGGACGAGAAGCATGATCCGAAGGCTGCAACCACGAAGATCGATGAGGATGAGGATGCCATGAGTGCCTACGCATCTCCGAGAGGTAGATGGGCGACATTGATTTGTAGTTCAACAGAACTGCAGTTGGGCAGGATCATGGAGGAGTCCACCTCTAGGATCACAAACTTGCTACAGGTGCCCATAATCAGCAGTATCAGGCTGGAGAAGTTTTCAGTCGGTGCAAAGAAGTGCAGAGATGACAGATGCAGTGGTTAGCAACACTAACATCTGAGCAAGGCAGTGCAGAGCAGTAGCAGCACAGTGCCTCAAAGGGACAGCACAAAGACTAGCAGCAATCAGTGTTTCAGCATCAAGTTGCATCCTGAACACTTGTTCAGATTCATGGATGTTTTTCAGTTGCTTCTCTCAACAGCTTAGTTGCAACGCAGTGTTAGCAGTGGCAGTGCTAGCAGCATTTGAGAGGGAGTTGCAGTACAGAAGCAATGTTGATCGTGGCAGGGTCAGCAGCAATACAGTGCAGCAGCAGCGCAGTGATTGATGGGTAGCATGTCAGACATCATCAGCATAGAGGGAGATGCTTCAGAGTTAGAGCAGTGTGCAGCAAGGCATATCTGTTAGAGCACATTCCTCGCTAAGAGGGAGTATTGATTTTTGGTAGCATCGGATGTGCTCTAAGTCTCACACTTTGTGGAGACACTTAGACACATGCATTACAAATAACCCATAAATCGTTTTGGGAAATTCCACCCAGAAACAATTTAATAAGAAAAACTAATTATTTTTAATGAGGACCATAACTCTAACTTAGGAAATTAAAATAATTAATCAGTATTAATGTAAATTGTGGGTGAATCTTCTAGATAAAGCAAATCAAGTCTAATATAATCTTAGATGTTGATTGGGGATCAAATCTCGGTCGTTGATTTGTCAACAAGAAGGCTATAAAGGAAGACTTCAGGGTCATTTGTAATATACACCAAGAGGATCTAGAGACCTAATTTTTCCGACGGAGAATTACTCGGATGAAAATCAGATCCAAGTGATTCTTAATTGGAGTGAGGGGCAAAGTAATTGTGGTTGGAGATCTTCCTAAGCTGCAGAATACATCTCGGAGAAGACAGAGAGTAGATGAGCAGAAGCAGCATAGCAGAGGCAGCGCAATCCCACGCAAAGGCAGCGCTGCAGCCGTGAGGAGATCCGAAATTCAGTTGAGGATCAGTCGGATCCAGTATCAGAAAGCCGGGGTGTGAGACCGGAAGAGGCCACAAGGTCAGATCCAACCAACAAAAGATCATCAGCGCAGAAGCCACGTAGTCCCCACGCAAAATGACGCAGAGACTGTGTAGCGTGGTGGAGGGCTTTCCATCTGAGGTTTGTTGGTCAGTTGGGCTTCCAGTATCAGTGTGAGACATCTCTCACTAACTCTTTGTCAGTGATATTCTCTGCAGGGATTGCCAGAAAGGCATCCTAGATTTGTATCCAGAAAAGTATTGCATAATACATAAACCCTCAGATCTGCTGCACCGGTTTTCCTGCATTGGGTTTATCCGGGGGCGTTTTTCCAAAAGCAACAGTTTAATGTGTTTGCATTATTTTTCTTGCTCAGTTTATGTTTTCACAAATGTATTTTAATAGGTGAAAGTTGTTTCAGTAACTGCTTCGATATTTTAAGAAAAAATATTTTAATAACTTGTTAAATCAGATTTACAAGTAGGAGAAGTAGTTCAGCTTGTTGCAGTAGGGATTCTAGATCTAGATCTTGGAATTTTCACACCCTTTGTCATAGATCGATCAATCTAGAAGAATGTAATCTCATCTCGATGCAATTTGTTACAGGGTAGGTAAAACCTCTTCCACATGACAATCTTTTGATCCTTCTATTCACTACTACATTATTGGTTTGTGTGGGACAACACTTGGGTATGGGACTACCACTGGTTGAGTGTACTTCATGATGAAATTTCAGATACCCAAAAAAAAATTGCAAAATCGAGACGAAATTTGAGCAATCAAGAGAGGAGAAGCAATAGCAATCCACAAAATAGCTTCTAGAAAGTCACCTCATGCATGCATGCATAAACAACTCTAGGTCTACAAATGGTCCTATAAAAAACACAGTGATATTCCCTGGCCCAGAAATAAAATAAAAATTGTTTCAGGATGTGATGTCTTAGTGGACCGAGCCTCAAAGAAGTCAAGGCATCAACAAGTGCTAGAAAATAGGCCTATGGCCTTGCCCTAACAGAGGGTCACTACACTTCAAAACATCTTAAATTCCAACAGATGTGCCATATAAGATTTGAAATAATCCTCTTAAGAGAGCTGAAACTGTGAAGGAATAGTTATGAAACTTTTGATCTTTCTCTTGCAAGATGAATGCCCAAACAAGTCAAACCATAGCGAAATTATGAACTGAACTATGCCACTCATCTAGTCTTCCATAAACCCTAGGCCGAAATATTTCAGAGCTCAATAATTCATAAGATCATCATACCTTAGGAGGTAAGGTGAATGCTTACTTTATAGTTTTTTTCTTACTTGGATAGAGAGGGCTCCAATAATTCATAAGATCATCATACCTTAGGATGTAAGTTGAATGCTTACTTTAGAGTTTTTTTCTTACTTGGATAGAAAAGGCTCCAATAGGTGAGCCATTGGAGAAATTTGAGGAGGGTAAGCCTCTTATTTAAATTAAATTTTATTTAAATTGAAACCAAAGGATGAGGCATTTTATTTTTTGAGTTAGCTTTTAAGTTGATTTTGAGTTGAAAGACCATTTGTAAATATAAAATAGTTTTTGAGGCTCTTCAAGAAATATGTTACCCATGAAATTTGATGAAAGCCTAACACCCATGGTTTGAATGAAAAGTTGGCCAATGGAGGATTGCCACATCAACTCCCTGCGGGCACTATGGGGTTGCTACCCAGAAGTTGGGTTCTTCAACTTTAATAGGCATCTCACAAACCGTGAGGCCTCTTGTGGCATGCCACATGCCACCGAAACAACATGACGAGGAGAATCCAACAAGGGTTATCTCTAAGGCAAGTACATTGAATTGTTGCTTCAAAACCTTCAACAAGTTCGGGGTACATTCATCGTCCAAGGAATCCAAACCCTAGAGCTAGGGTTTCTAGCCATATGTTAACATCAATGACAACACCATTCAACATAGTTGATATTCATGAACAGGAAGCAATAGAAATGGTGGGCGCATCCAGCAAGCAACAACACAAGCCCTTTATGAGTGAATATAGGCTCTAGCAACGTACATACTCAGTCCAGCAACTAACATGCATCCCAGAAATGTAGACAACTTCGTCTAGCAGTGGAGTGTGAAGTGGGCTTTGACTAGAGGCTCAAGCTGCTCTTCCACAATGAATATTGAGCCACTTGCACTTACATCCAATCACCAAATGAGAGCAGACCCTTAATACACAAACTCAGCCTCTATTTTGGGTTGTGTAAATCGACCCCCAAGGCTCATATTTGGACTTGGTTTCTCATAATTATTTGGAGATCTTCAATCTTCAAGATGAGATAGAAAACACCAAATAAGAACATAAAATCAATTAATAACACATTTCTACCTCTATATCTTCGGAAAATCTTCTTCTCCTTTGAATCCCAACAAGGAAATTTGAGTGATTTCACTCCTTGAACCAGTCAGAGTGTTTAGTTTCAACACTGAAACCAGTTATCGTAGCTAGGGTTTCCAAACCCTAGGCTTCTCCTCAAGAAAACTCTCCAAAAGTCAAACTACAAAAGGAGCATCCTGTCGCGTAATTACTTTACTAACAATACCTTGAACTTCTTCTATCCTAGCATATTCAAGGGTTGCATTGACATTTGTGACTCTAAGACCAATTTTTGTTTCACTAGTACTATGTCCTAGTGATGTTTTAGAGGATTTATTCTCATGGACATCATTCATATTCACTTTTCCGGATTCAATCTCAGATATCATCTCCAGAGACCTTTCTCGTTCTTGGCTTTCAATAAATTCATCTATATGTTGTCTACTAGATTCTATGTTAGTTAATATCTTAAGGGGCCTCTCTTTCTCCTATTTACCATGCATAGAATCAATATGCCCTCTAAGAGATTCTAATTGAGGCACCATTGCTCGAAGTTTCTCTTGTTCTTGTCTTCGGTCAACGATGACCACATGCATTCTGTTAAGAATCTATCTCATACGCTATCTCAAGGGAACTCTGTGTTGGTTCCAATTGTATTGTTCTAGCATCATTTGTTCGCTCCATGTTGTTAGTAAGGTCCTGCAATTTTCGAGAATCGTTTGAATTTTCATTTTTGTCAACAATGGGAAACTTTGCAACAAAAACTTAACTGTACAGGTCGTGCATCTCCATGAATAGTCTTGTATTTTTAGCTATCTCCCGTTGACTAGATGACTGGTCAATTTGAACTTGAGTTGGTACTGGTGAAGTTGCATGCTAGTGGTAATCCTCATGAATTTGTGCGCGCTCTTTGACAAGAGGTTTTGCTCCTTGATTTTTGGTTGACTTCTTTCATCCTCGTTGTTAATATAGTTACCCTCAACACTATTACCACTAGGTATAGTTTCACCTTTAGGATTTTCATTCTATTTAGGAGGATATAACCATGACCAATCTTTTGGGTGTGCCTTCGCCCATGCATCAGCTTCCTTTGCTAGGTTCTTGTAAAGCTCGTCAAGCTTCCACCACGTTTCTACATACTCCTTCACAACAGTTGCTCCATCATTAAACAACCCTCTAGGCTAGCAGGAGAGCCAGCTTTGACACCCCTATAGTATCCTAAAGTAATTTTATGTCCTAGGGTTTCTTATTCAAGGTAGGGTTTCCACAAAACAGCAATAGAAATTCATTCATTCATTAAGCAGCAGATATCCCTTTATATAATATATAAGTCATTCAACAGCAATAGGAGATGTGCATGAATAATCTAATCAACAACAATATCATATTCCTCAAATCTACAATAGATAGGACTATTTGTCGAATAAACCACAAGTGTATACAGCCCATACTTTGCCAATACAATGTTCTCTTTTAGTGTAAAGAAACCAGATTCACTATTGAACTAATTTAACTGATTTCTACTACAGCTATTATATCCTACTCTTCTGCTCAAAAGATGGATTGTTCTTTCTTACTTTTTTGGTCTGAGAGAGTGCTCACCATAGGCTTGGCTGGCTTCCGGTGTACCCGCAGCTCATATATATGGCTTCTATCCTCAAAGATCCATGAAACAACTCACAATTAGGCATGTACACTTGTGTTGCAGCTCGGGAATCCTTTTGTATGGTTTGTAGCCCTAGGAGGGTCGAATAACAAAATTTTCCCTTGTAATGGTCTGATCCTCAATTTCTTGCCCTCAAAATGGTATCCTCTGTGACAGAATTGCTGCTAAAAATTAGGGCCTGAGGCTCTCGGCCCTGCAACCTATGGCTTTCGCTTTCCAGATGAACCTTGTTGCTTCTGCACTCAAATCACAAAGAAAACTGCGCATGTTTGCCAGATAAACTAGAGGAGGGGAGAGGTTCCTTCGTTGTTTGATTCCCTTCAACCAAGATGTCACAGAGATAACCTTTACTGATTCAAATTATCCAGAATTGCCTTACAATTTCAAATCAAGGGGATTATGTAGCTAAAGTATACTTCAGTTTGACCTTCGATCCAAGAGAGGCCACAGGAATGACCTTTGTTGCCCTTGATCAGCTATGTTTGACCACAGAAACTACTTCCTTACTGGTCTGATCTGCTCCAAGGAATACGTTGTGCCAGAACAAGAGAATTGTTGTTCCAGAACAAGAGAAAGTGTCTAGGTAGGGTGGAATCAGCTCCACCACAAATACACAAAAGGATTGGATAGGGTGGGATCACCTCCATCGAAGCCAATCAATTAGAACAGGTCTAAACCCTCAGAGCCTCAAGCTCAAAGAAAAACAAAGAAAAATCAATCCAATTCAATGTTCCCAAAATGATTCCAACTTTCTTGTATTTATAGATTTACTTATGGGGGTTTCTCCTCCTTAATCAATTGAGAGGGGTTCATGGCAACCCCCAACTTTGGGTTTTTTTCCCCAACTGCTCCAAAACTCACCCCATGTTTCCCAAACATTGGATAATTGTGGTTTTCCTGTAGATCAAAACCTATAGCCTATGGGGATTTATAGGCTACTTCATCCCTTGAGGCAATTAATCGATTGGAGACATTACATAATACTTCACACAAAGATCACCTTCAAATATCTAATTAGGTCAAGTCCCATAAAAGTGTTACCTCCTTATGTTAGTGATGGTTAAATGGATAACCCTATTACATGTTTCTATCCCCCAAAGAGAAAGTGGCAGGTCCCAAGTTAGCCCATTAATCAACAAGTATGCGTGAAAATGGTGGCAATGGAGTGGGAATGACTCTAGGTCAAGGTGCCACAGCTTAGTGACCACTAATGGTGGTCCAACATCCTGAGTGTATAGATGTAAGGAGAGAGCCATCATAGAGGCATGAATTACCCCTTTCCTCAACCTACTTTTACCACCCCGCTGGTGCACCTTTTACTTCTTTATGATTATGCTTTGATTTGGGCGCATAGCTCAAGAGCTCAAGCTTGCTTTTTGAGATTTAGCATTTAATAACCCTTAATGATGAGGCAATTTATCACTCATCAAGGTTGGGGCAATACAAAGGTTCCTTTTATATAAGAAGCATCATATGCTCCAAGAAATAGGTGATGACTAATAAGGGGGGTAGAGCTCATGTTCGAACTTTTCCCACACTAATTATATGTCCTATCCATATTTTGCATTTTATCTTTTCTTTCATTGTGGATTTCTTGTGCTTTTAACCTTCTTTTAACTGCATCAACCTCCAAGGAAATGTTTTCCAGCCCAGACGCAAGGATCACGATGAGAGGGTGCCAATCCCCATGACCAATGAGCACCAACCCTAAGAATGGGGATGGAATAATGGGAAATATGGAAAGTGGTAAGTATGGGATACTATGGACATGCTACTTTAATAAAAGCCTCCTCAGTAGTGTCCTTTCTAAAACCCTAAGGCCTCTGAAAAGGTCCCACTATGTTGAGAAATCAAAGCAAATAGATTAGGGTTTGATTTCTCTTTCTTAATAATTACTTATGAATCATGTTGGCTTCTTTTATTTCTTTATTAGATTATATTTCATCAAGCAATTACCAAAGTGTGTATGCACAAAGATCACAAGAACACAAGAGACAAGATGTAGGCACTGTGCCAGGACAAAACCCCTCTCTGAGGGGAAAACCCAGTCAAAATTCTCTTCCTTCAATAGTATTCTTTGAGACTCTTCACCCTAGACATAGACCAAGCCTTCACTCCACACCAAGTCAACCTATCAGATCTTCAACCCAGCGATAGCAGCAGCTTGTCGTCCAGCAACTTCAACTAGGTTGCAGTTCCAGCAGCAACAAACACTAAAAGACTTCGATCTCCCAATGGAGGGCACGAAATGGAGAGAGACCACCACCAAAATTTCGATTTTTCCTTTCTCTATCTTCTTGACCCAACTCGCACTCCTTTCAGCTTCCTTCTTCAACTTCGCACTTTTCCTTATGCAGCAGTAGATATCGAACTGGCTTGAAAAGTGATGCTTCAAATGAATTCGATCTCCTTCCATTTATAGGCTCCAAGTAAGGTCGAATAGGTCCCTTTGAGGCCAAAGGGCCGACTTGATGTTGAGGAACTATAAATCATTTTTTACTCAATAATTACATGATTCAAAAGCCCAAGATGGGTCAATATAAATCTATAATGACTCTATAAACTCGGAATAAAACCTAAAAGTCCACAATGGGGACTTTGACCTAAAATAATATGACCCAAACATGAAACACATGCTTTAATAAGTCATTTAATAATAATATAAATTATTTTCTTTAATTCTTTTGATAAGTACAATAAATATAATTTATGAAGATCAAACCTAGTTACAATATTCAACACTCCCTCTTAACTATGGAGGCATTCACAATATACAAATGGAAGATCTCAAACTATGTGAATTATGAAGAGCTGTAGGCACCGCAATGCCATGGACTTCCTAACCAAGGTAATCTATCCATTGGTCACTCAACAATTTAGGCACCATAATGCCATGGACTAGATTCTTGACCAAAGAAATCTATCCAAGTGGGACTAAGGTGGACTAAAGCTTTCCTTCTTACTAACCACCCGATGCCACCCTCCCTACCAAACATCAATATAAAGTGACGGCCCATTATCTTCCCATGCAATGCTTCACTCGCAAAGCCTTAACATACCTCTTCCAATCTATCATCATTAATACAATCAACAATATTTACCAGACCAAGCTTGTCTCTTAAATATTCAAACTTCTTGTTAGGAAGAGCCTTCGTCAGTATGTTTGCCACTTGTTCATCTGTCGAGACATACTCCAACTTCACGATCCCATCCTATACCAAGTTCCTAATGAAGTGGAACTTATTGTTGATGTGCTTCGTCCTAGTATGAAACACGAGATCTCCAGACATCTTGATACAACTTGGATTGTTAGAGTTGATTATAGTAGGACTTATAGAATTCTCGAACAACTCTGTCAAAAGCTTCCTTAACCATACAGCCTCCTTTCCTACTTCACATGCAGCCACATATTCAGCTTCAGCACTACTTATGGCAACGGGACCTTGCTTTCCACTCATCCATGAAACCATAGCAGACCCCAAACTGAAGCATCCACAGGTAGTACTCCTTCCATCGGACTCACTACCACCCCAATCAGAATCTGAGAAGCCAATTAGGTCGACTTCCTTACTATTGTACTTTAGGCAGTGGTGTATAGTACCATGAAGATATCTTAATATGTGTTTGGCAGCTATCAAGTGTTCATGACGAGGTTTTAACTGAAACTGACTAAGAATGTTTACTGCATAGCATATATCTGGGATAGTGTTTACTAGATACATTAGAAAGCCCACCATCTGTCGATAGGAGGGAGGATCCTCGAGACTTGAGTCGGAACCTTGCAATTTCTTGAGATTGGTGATCATAGGAGTAGTCATAGGCTTCGATTCCATCATTATGAATTTCTGCAACATTTTGATGATGTACTTTCCTTGCCCCAAATATATCTCCCTAGGTTTCTGCCATACTTCGAGACCCCGGTAGTAGTGCATCAGTTCTAGATCCTTCATCTCAAATTCGGCTGCCAACATCTTCTTGCACTCTTGAATTTTATGCTCCACACCAATGATGAATAGACCATCCACATATAGTAGAATAATGACGGGCTCATTATTCACAACCTTGATGTAGAAATTTGGATCAGCAATACCCTTCATGAACCCATTTCTTAGGAGATATGCATCCATTCTCGCGTACCATGCCCTAGAAGCTTGCTTCAAGCCATATAGGGCTTTATTGAGTTTGTAGACGTGAGAGTCCCTGCTATTTACTTCGAAACCTTTGGGTTGTTCGATGTATACTTCCTCATCAATGGTCCCATTTAGAAATGTGGTCTTCATATCCATTTGATGGATATGCCAACCCATTGTAGCATCCAATGAAACCAAATATCTAATGGTAGTATACCTTGCTATAGGTGCAAAGGTTTCTTCATAATCTATTCCTTCCTTTTGAGAGAAGCCCCTTGCAACGAACCTTGCTTTGTACTTGTTTATGCTTCCATCAACTGCGTGCTTGATTTTGTACATCCATTTGGATGTCACAACAAATTTGTTACTAGGTCTAGGAATGACTCCCAAACCCCATTTTTCATAATGGATTGGCATTCTTCCTGCATCACCTTCTTCTAAACTTCTTGTTGAAAATCTTCTTCGAATGTAGATGGTTCAGCTTGAATTAGCTTCGTCATATATGCAGCATAACCAGAGTATCTCTTTGGTCTTTTACTTTCCCTAAAGGTTCCCATTGGAACTTCATATCCTTCGGCATCTTGTAGTGTAGCTTTTAACCAATTTGGCATTTTCCTTGTGGTCGGGATGATCACAGGTTGAATAGGATCACTTGGTCCTTCTTCTTCTTCTTGATTTGTAGTAGGGTTTTCATGGTGTGTATCTTCTTCTTTGAATATAGGAGATTCTTCATCATCAGAATCTATGGGGATATCTTCATATTTCTTGTAGGATTGACTTTCATCAAATATGACATCCCTACTTACTTCAAGATGGCTCCCTTCCTTGATGTAGATTCTATATGGTTTGGAGGAGAGACTATATCCAACGAATATTCCTTTGATGCATGTAGAATCCAACTTATTTTTCTTGTCTCTTAGAACATGAATGTAGGCCGGGCTTCCAAAGATTCAGAGGTGATCCACACTCGGCTTCTTTCCTGTAAATACTTCTTCGGGAGTTATATTCTTGAGAATTCTATGGACACTTCTATTTTGAATATACAAGGTTGTCATGGATGCTTCTCCCCATAAGAATTTTGGTAGGTCTTAGTCAAGGAGCATTGTTCTAATGCCTTCTTCAATAGACCTATTCTTCCTTTCAACAACTCCATTTTGTTCGTGTTGAAATTTGTGGAGTGTTGGGGTAGCTTCGAATGTGCTCTAGCTCCCAAACTTTGTGAAGGGACTAGAGTACATGAGATCTCCTAGACCCAGAAAGGGATTTGAGAAATTCCATCCGGTTTAAGAGAAAATTAATTAATTAATACTTTTAATTAAGGACCGTAAGTCTAACTTAGGAAAATTACAATATTGAAGGTAATTAATTTAAACATGTGATGGAAATGACTTAAGTCACATGGATCAAGCTTTCTTTTAATCTTACCCGTCGAATCAAGATTAAATCACGGTCGTTGGTTTCCCAACAAGAAAAGTATAAAGGAAAGGCTTGGGGTCAGTTGGAGAACACACACACGGTGGCAGAGCACTGAGACTAAGCTGGAATTCTAGGGCGTGGTTTGCTAAGAATTTCCAAAAGTGTTTCAGCTGCACCGAGGGGCAGTATTGGCTAAGGGGATGATCTCATCTCAGACCTAAGACTCAATAAGAGGCAGAGAAGCAGCAATCAGAGCAGCGCAGAGGGGGCAGCAGTTGCGCAGTGCAAAGGGTTTCAGCTGCTACGCAGGCCCAAGAAGGGCAACGTAGAGGCAGCAGGAGGCAGTCAGGGTTTACGCAGGCCCAACTAGGGCAGCACAGAGATAGCGTAACCCAGTTTGGGGTTACGTAGCCCTCTCCTGAGCAGCGCACGGCACCATCAGGCTAGCAGAGCTAACGCAGAGGCTTTCAGAGCAGCGTTGGGGTTTCTGAAGACAGAAAAGGGCTGAGTTCTGTAAATCCTATTTGAGGGTATGAATCAGTCAGTTTTCTGTCTCCGGAACAGAGGTATTGCTGTAGATTTTGTATTTCTCTGTCGGGCTAACCAGTAAGGTGCCCAAATTTGTTGTACTTAGAATCTACTTAATAATATAAACCCTCCAGTAGCCAGAAGATTGGTTTTCCCGCATTGGGTGTTTCCGGGGACAGTTGTCCAGAAAATCTTGTGTGTCACTTTGTTTGTGTGCATGTATTCAGTTTATAGATCTGTATCTGTGAAGAACTGTTAATGTGTTTACTTCGATGTTAACACTGAAGTTTCAGATTAATAACTTGATTAAGTAGGAGAAGTATGACTAGATTTAACAGTAGGGGTTCTGCATAAGTAAATTCAGAAATTTTCACATGGTATCAGAGCGATTGCAGATCTAGTTGAATCATCAGTAAGAAGACTGAAGAATCCTTGCTGCAGAAAGCAGCAGCAGCTGCAGAAAGCCGAACCAGAGAGGACAGCGTAGCAGCAAAAGGGAGCAGAGCCACGCAGAGGCCAAAGTGACGCAAGCCCACGTACTTACTGCGCAGAGACAGTGCTGGGACTGTTTGCTGGTGACGCAGTCCTGAAGCTGTTGCTGATTCAAAGTGTCGGAAGCATTGCTTCAGAGCTTCAGTAGTTGTTGGTGGGGTTAAATTTCTAAAGGTGCAGAAATTAACCTAAGCACTAGTTAACAAAGAGCGGGAGGAGAACAACTTCTCAGAGGATTTCCAACCAAAGAAATCTATCGAAGAGAGCTGATTCGTTTGATTTGGCAGACTTCCAAGAGAGGAGGTCAGTTGTTAAAGGGAGCAGAGGGTGCCTTTCTCGCCAATGACCCTAGATCCGAGTCTCTAGCATAGAGAGAAGGATTAGTTCTAACAAATTCGCTGAGCAGATGGAACCTCACGGACTACGTGATCAGGATAGGTTGGATGGCCTGTCCAACTTTGCAGTCTGGAAGGCTAGAATCCTGGTAGTCATGGAGACATGCGGTCTGAGGGAGCATGCAAAGAAATTCCTGGCCACGTTGACCGATGCAGATCTCCTGAGAAAGCATGAAGAAGCAGTGGCACATGCCAAGCACTTCATAATGGACAGGGTTAAGGATCATGTTGTACCACATATAGCTGATAAGAAGACGGCTAATGAGATGTGGAAAGATCCATCCAGAGGAGAATGCTTCAGGAGAATTAGATGAGGTTATTCATGTACTACGCGATCAGGATAGGTTGGACGGCCTGTCCAACTCTGCACTCTGGAAGGCCAGAATCCTGATAGTCATGGAGGCATGCGGTCTGAGGGAGCATGTAGAGAAAGACATGGCCACGCCTACCAATGCAAATCTCCTGAGAAAGCATGAAGAAGCAGTGGCACATGCCAAGCGCTTCATAATGGACAAAGGTTAAGGATCATGTTGTACCACATATAGCCGATAAGAAGACGGCTAATGAGATGTGGAAAGCCTTAATCGCCTTATATGAAGGAAGATTCGTCCAGAGGAGAATGTTTCTGGAGAATCAGATGAGGTTATTCATGATGGCCAAGGGAGAAGAAATCGAACCCTTCCTTTTCAAATTACAGGCGATCAGGGATCAATTGACTACCATGGGAGTGAAATTGGAGGATGATGTGATGGTGAGGACAGCACTCAATGCGGTCACAGAGGACTGGGAAACTTTTGTACAAAGTATCTTGGGCAGAGCGAACCTTCCCAACTGGGACAGTATGTGGGCAATCCTCCGTTAAGAAGAACTCTATCGGTTCACCAAGATATAGTACAGCACCGGATCAAGTAAAGTGAAGAAGGAAGAGGAAGAAGATGCAGCCTTGGCATCAAAGAGGCAGCAAGGGAGGAAGAAGTGTGATCTCTCAAAGATCAAGTGTTTCCAGTGCGGCGAACTAGGACATTTCGCCAGCAATTGTCCTCAGAAGAAGAAGGATAAGGAAGCTTCTACCTCTAAGGCTGTTGTGGTGGACAATGACTCCGAAGATGACGTAGCCATGACCGCTCATGAACAACAAAAGTGGGGTGACATGGATCTATAGAGTAGCTACAGAGTGGTGGCGGGATCCCTGAGTAGCCCAACTCTTGGATCACATCCATGCTACAGGAGCCTTAATACAGTAGCGAGACAAGGGGAGCAGTGGGTGCAGAGAATCACAGATGGAGCAGAGGCGGAGCTGCATGCTGAGAGGGAGCAGCACAGTGCAGATGCAGCAGCAGCGTGGCAGCGTTGTGCAGGCTGGCTTACGCAGAGAAGAGTTGCAGCAGCGTAGAGGCTTCAGGAGGACAACGCAGCACAACAGCAATGTAGGGGATTTCAGTGCAGGGGCTGATGTGACTTCAGCAGCGCAAAGGAAGTCTTCTTACGCAGTGCAGAGTTGTAGTTGTGTAGCAATCTCCAAATGACAGCACAAAGAGCAGCGTATGGAGCTTCAGTGATGAGGATGCAGCCCAAATGACTTGTTTGTCAAAAATTGGGCAAGAGTTTTCAGTTGTTTCTCTCAGCAACTGAGTTGCAGTGCAGCAGCTGGCAACACGATGCAGCAGATTGAGAGGGAGCTGCAGTGCGGATGTAGCAGTGGAGGTGGAAGCACCATGAACAGCAGTACGAGAGAGCAGCAACAACGTAGTGATGAAGTGCAGCAGGCCAAGCATCAGCGCAGAGACCCACTTCAAAGATCAGTACAAAGCTTCGGGGTGAAGTAGTGTTGTGCTAGAGCACTTTCCTCGCTAAGAGGGAGTGTTGAGATTTGTGGAGTGTTGGGGTAGCTTCAGATGTGCTCTAGCTCCCAAACTTTGTGGAGGGACTAGAGTACATGAGATCTCCAAGACCCAGAAAGGGATTTGATAAATTCCATCCAGTTTAAGAGAAAATTAATTAATTAATACTTTTAATTAAGGACCCTAAGTCTAACTTAGGAAAATCAAAATATTAAAGGTAATTAATTTAAACATGTGATGGAAATCACTTAAGTCACAAGGATCAAGATTTCTTTTAATCTTAGTCGTCGAATCACAATTAAATCACGGTCGTTGGTTTCACAACGAGAAAAGTATAAAGGAAAGTCAGTTGGAGAACACACACACACACAGTGGCAGAGCACTGAGACTAAGTTGGAATTTTAGGGCGTGGTAGTATTGGCTAAGGGGATGATCTAATCCCAGAGCCAAGAGTCAGCAAGAGGCATAGAAGCAACAGTCATAACAGCGCAGAGGGGGCAACAGCTACGCAGCAGTTGTGCGGCGCAGAGGCTTCAAGTGCTATGCAAGCCCAGAAAGGGTAGTGCAGAGGCAGTAGGAGGCAGTCAGGGCTTACACAGACCCAGCTAGGGCAGCATAGAGACAGCATAACCCAGTCTAGGGTTACACAACCCTCTCCTGAGCAACATAGGGGCACCAGAAGGCTAGCAGAGCTAACGCAAAGGCCTTCAGAGAAACGCTAGGGTTTCTGAAGACAGAAAAGGACTGAGTTCTGTAAATCCCGTTTGAGGTTGCGAATCAATCAATTTTTCGTCTTCGGAACAGAGGTTTTGCTGCAGATTTTGTATTTCTCTGTCGGGTTAACCAGTAAGGTGCCCAGATTTGTTGTACTTAGAATCTACTTAATAATATAAACCCTCTAGCAACCAGAAGACCAATTTTCCCGCATTGGGTTTATCCGAGGACAGTTGTCCAAAAAATCTTGTGTGTCACTTTGTTTGTGTGCATGTATTCAGTTTTTAGATCTGTATCTGCAAAGAACTGTTAATGTGTTTACTTCGATGTTAATGCTAAAATTTCATATTAATAACTTGATTAAGTAGGAGAAGTATAACCAAATTTAACAGTAGGGTTTTTACATAAGTAATATTCAGAAATTTTTACAGTTCGGGATAGTAGGGAACAACGAGCTCCCCCTTAATTCCTGCTTCCTTGCAATATGCAATCAATTCCTTGGAAGTGTATTCCCCACCATTGTCAGATCTTAGAGTCTTTTTCTTTCTTTTGGTGAGGTTTTCCACTTCACCTCGAAACTCCTTGAATTTCTCAAATACTTCGTCCGTTGTCTGGAGACGATAGATCCGTGTCTTTCTAGAATGCTCATCTATGAATGTCACATAATAGAGATGACCTCCAAGAGATTTGTCAGACATGGGCCCACACACATCAAAGTGAATAAGGTCTATTATTTCTTTGGACCTAGATTCACTATTTGGAAATGGCTTTCTTGTATGTTTTCCCAAAGAGAATCCCTTGCACACAACTTCATGGTCTTCCTGTATATTGGGGATGTCATTAACCAATTGATTAAGAGTGGGAATAAGCCTGTAGTGTAGATAACCATACCTCCTATGCCATAGCTCAATAGGACTAATTTCCATATGAACCAAAGCTTGAGGAGGTGGAGTAGTGACCCTACACAAACTTCCTTCACGAACTCCAATAACTCTAGCTTTGTCAATGCTAGAGTCTTTGCCCCAAACCAATACTTTTCCTTCAACAAATGTCAAAAGACACTATTTCTCCTTTATCTTCTAAACAAGAAATAGAAAGCAAATTCTTTTTCAAACCTGGAACATATAGTAAGTTGTTGAGGTGCAGCTTCGATCCACTTTCCAAATCCAACAATGTTGATCCCAGACCTTTAACAGCATAGCCTTTGTTGTCACCCAATTCCACTGCATGAGAAGATGACTCCTTTGATAGTGTATGGAATTGTTTACTTTCCCCTGGCATGTGTCTTGATGCTCCACTATCAATAATCCATGCATTGTCATCATGAAGAGATCCTGTAAGAGCAACGAAAAATCCATGACTTTTGACTTTGATGAATAAGTAATGGATGACCTTCTTGATCCATCTTCCAGCAGTGTTGATACTCATTCTCATATAGCTTATGAAAGAGGGAGAATCCATGATCAAACCCTTTGAGCCTGTTGTAATTCCTAGAGACAGCCTTGAGTTGCAAAAGACCAGTGCCTAAGACATCTTAAAATCAGAGGTTAGATGTAGACAATTATAATGATGCCTCTGGCAGAATGTGAATAAAGAGAATAATGGTTTTGGTGGTTCAAGAACAGTGAAGACCTTGGACTCTGATTCATGTGAATTACCCTATACTGCGAGAGGACTCAAGAGGCTGTATGGCTTGGTGGATTTTCAAATGGGCCAAGTATGAAACAATGAGCAGAGGCTTTCAAAATATGTAGAGGTGCTCAGGAGGAACAGAGGAGGAACCCGCAAGAGACAGGCTTAAAAGTCTTAAGAATTTGTCTCTCGTGAACTCAGAGGAAGCGGATGTAAGTGGAATGTGACCAACAATAGAGATTCGTGGAGCGCTAATTAAGAAAGCACAACAAGTTTAACACATGAGCACTATACATAAACGAATTCATGAATAAAAATGCATACCACTGGCAGCTACATTACACGAATCATCAAAGCAGCAGAACATGAAAGATGATTATACCTAAGAAGGAGATTGCTAATAAACAAGAGAACACATATATATACTACTCATTGCTCTATCTAGAATGCAAATAAACGGCGTTGTATATCATATTATGTTCAAAATAGCTCTCCCAAATATGTATCTCAAAGCACAAAGAGCACAGTCATACAGAACTACAACAAAAATTCTCCAAAATTTTGAACCATTCTTTCATCTCTGAACCCCCTACATATAGAGTTCTCCTTGAGGGTTTAAGATCGAATAAACGTTCATGATCGGCCCACAAGTGAAAATCAAAATATCCTAACCAACTAGCGGAGCGTGCATCAAGCAATCACTCCCATAATCAGATAATCAAAACATAATCGGGTGAGATCGAGATTTCACCAGCAAAACATCACAATCAAACAGTAAAAGAAAAAACATAGTTGGCCATGTAGGCCAAATCCTGGAATCTTCAAAATGGAGCGACGAGGAGTGGTTGTGAACAGGTGGGCAGTCAGGCTTCCATCATATGATTCCATCTGCTGTAGAAAGCCTCCACTCCCTTATTCTCATGATTTCCACTTAACCGTTGTGAAACGACCAGTCATGTTGTGCATGGTTGGCTCTTTAGCGCAGATTTCCTAGACGAACTGAATCAACCATAGTTGTGCTTGTCCGCCAAGAACTCATGCTATACTTAACTTGCAAAACCGGAGACCGAGCTTCAGAAGGGGGTCTATGACATTAACACTCAGTGGGACAGTTTAATGCTGCAAAGGGCAGGAAAAAGGTCGTGGAAGGGTTGTTGATGATGTGGCAGGGAGGTGGGGCCCAAACTGATATCGCAAATCGCAATCAGGAGTCGAGGACTTTTCTTATGAGAAGCGAGACATAAATGTTATAACTTGCGAAGGACGATGCGTGATGAGCGGGAGGTGACGTGGCGTGACAAAGGTGGGACCCAACTTATATCGCGAATCGCAAGTCAGAGAGTTTAGTTATGAGAAACGGGGGATAAAGGTTATAACTTGCGATTTGCGAAGTGCGATGGACGGAGGTGACATGGCAGGAGGTGGGACCGCCCGCAGATCGCAGATCGCAGATCGAGAGTTTTTGTTATAAGCAGCGAAGGGTAAATGGTATATCTTGCGATGTGCGAAGTTCGACGGGCGGAAAGGTTGGCGATGCGAAAAGGTAAGTGGTAAGTGCCCGTTCCTCCTTTGACTGTGGGATGTCTGCCCGAGTCGGGCTTGAAGTGCTTGGCGTTCACTTTGGCTGCTCCTGCTCTTCATTTTCTTAACTCTGATGTTGCCCTATCCTTTCATAAGAACCACAAGCCAACATTGCCTTATAGGGGCCACTTCTCCACCTTGTGTACGGTCACAAGCCAACATTGGCTCCATCTGGGGACAACATGTTGTTCTAAGTGCGTTGAGAACTTGCAGACCTGAATGCTTGTGCTTTATTGTGTGCATGGAGTCGCAAATGCATACTATAAATCTAAACTGAAACTGCAACTGAGCTGTGCACTACAAACTATCAAAAGGGAAATCACTGTCGCACCCTAAAAATCTTGAATGTTGAAATCTGACCCATGCTAAAACTGAAATCTGAAACACACTTGAATTGGAAACTGCAAAGAAATCTGAAACTAAAACTGGAAAGATGCTCATAGCACTGAGCTTATTTGCACACCTACCTACCCTAATCTGCTGGAATTACTGCTATTCTAAATGATACAATAATACCAGTGTAACCAGGCAAGCAACTACTCTAATAACTTTGTTCTTTCACTGTTTTTCACCAAACTCAGGAACAAACCTATTAATGGTATTTGATAGGAATTCCCAGCCTGATCTTCCTTCCAAGGAGCTTGGTAAACCTAAACAACAACAAAAATGTTGGAAAGGTATGGTTGCTTTGTGATGAATAATTTCTCAATATAGATAGACACTGGATCAAGATACGCTTGACCTATTTCTGAATATGCTGACCTAATTGATCCAACCTCATAGCTTGGTACTGCACGTGTTCCCCATGTCTTCAAACAACTCGGAACATATTTGCATTTTATTTGATGAATTTTGTATAGATACTTCTACCGAACCAGACAATAGGGCAGACTGTCTGATCATATCCATATCATAGTAGCTTCTGAAATTATTACGTGTGCATGAAAACTCACTTTGAAAATTCCAACCATCACACGTATCAGTTATTGGGCCATGAAGTGCTTTAGATGACTGTAGTGTTGGTTCCACTGACATCTCATGATTTCTCCTGTGATTATCAACCAAAATGTGACCAAGATTCCCTTTCAAAATCTGAGATGAATTAAAGCATATAGGTAGAGAATCAAACTGGATCAATTCTTCCTATGTTTTAAACTTTGCCTCTCTGTTCAACAGGTTCACTTCCACATCAACTGCAATATTTTGCATTTCTTCAAGGGTTGCAATGTCCCTTTCTCTTACTTGGAATGCCATTTCTGGATTAAAGGCATCTGGGTAGTGCAAGACAGCTACTCCTGGGGGTGGCCTTATATCAGCAGGCATTGAATTGTTGAGATTTTGTGTATTTGGGGTAGCATCAGTTGTGCTCTAGCTCCCAAATTTTGAGGAAGGACTAGAGTACACTTTATCTACAAAACTAGGAAATGGATTTGGGAAATTTCATCTGGTTTAGGAGATATTAAATTAATTAATTATTTTAATGTATTTCCTAAGTTAAAACTTAGGGAACTTAAATAATTAAAGTAAATTTAATTAAACACGTGATGAAATTGTCTTAAGTCACATGGATCAAGCTTTCTTTTAATCTTAGCCATTGATTCAAGATCTGATCATGGTCGTTGGTTTCCCAACGAAAAAAGTATAAAGGAAAGGCTTGGGGTCATTTGTAAAACACACAAAGGCAGAGCACTGAAGCTATGCTTAGATTCTAGGGTGGGTTTGCTAAGAATTCTCAGAAGTGTTTCAGTTGCATGAAGGGGAATTTAGGCCAAGGGGACGATCTAATCCCAAGGTCTAAAATCAGCAAGAGGCAGAGATCAGCTCAAAGAGGCAGCGCAGAGAAGCAAGAGAGCACCAGCAGGAAGTGCAGCAACCGTGCTACGCAGGTGTTGCGCAGTTCCTCAAGGACAGCGTGATTCGCTGCAGGAAACCCTCAGGGGTTACGCAGAGATCCTAAGGGGTAGCATAGGGACTGCATCACCCATTCTAGGGTAACGCAGCCCTTTTCAGAGCAACGCTGAGGGACACAGAGGCTTCAAGGGCAGCATTGGGGTTTCTAGGCCCTAATTCTGGCTGAGTTCTATAAATCCCATTTGAGGGTGTGGATCAGTCATTATTTTGGCCCTATATCAGCCAGTGAGCTGTAGATCTATTATTTCTCTGTCAGGTTTTCTAGATCTGGAACCCAAGCTTGTTGTATTTAGAAAATTCTTAATAATAAAACCCTCCAGCAGCCAGAAGAACAGTTTTCCTGCATTGGGTTTTTTCGGGGACTATTTGTCCAGAAATAACTATCACTTTGTCTGCGTGTGCATGAACTTGTTCTAGATCTGGATTGGTGGAGATCTGTTATGTGTTTTGCTTCAATTTTAACTTGAATTTTATTCAATTAATAACTTGTCTAAGTAGGAGGAGCATAACCAGATCAACAGTAATAAGTGTAAAGATTCTGAAATTTCCACATGGTATCAGAGCATTGCAGATCTAGGAGGGTCACCAGCAACAGACTGAAGGTTCTAGTTACAGGAAGCAGCTAGAAAAGCAGCAGAAACACAGATTTGAAGGGACAGCGCAGTTTTCAAACGCAGATTCACGCAGAGGGAAGGGTGACTCAGTCTACCGCTGCCTCCTAGCAAGCCCACGCAATTACTATGCAGAGGCAGCTCAGAAACAGCACTGGATTAGTCTGAAGCCTGCCAATGTGATGCAGATCTGAATCTGTCAGATCCAGAAAAGACTGAAGAAAAGCTGCAGAAATTCAGGTGGTGTTGGTGGGGTTAAATTTCTGAAGTTTTCAAATTTTTAGCCTAAGCACAAGTGACAAAGAGCGGGAGGAGATCATCTTCTCAGAGAGTTTCTAACCAAAGAAACTTGCAGTTTGATCAGAGGATCAAAGAGAGTTGAATCATAGTTGATTTGGCAGATTTCCAAGTAGGGAAATCAGTTGTCAGAGGGAGCAGAAAGTGTCTGTTTCACCAAGGGCCTTAGATCCATATATTCGGCAAAGAGAAAAGGAAGTTCCAACACATTCTGAGCAGATGGATCCTCATGGACTGCGTGATCAGGACAGGCTGGATGGCCTCTCAAACTTTTCAGTTTGGAAGGCATGGATCCTGATAGTCCCTTGAGGCATACAATCTTAGAGACCATGCAGAGCAAACTCTGGCCACACCGACAGATCCAGATCTCCTTCAGAAGCACAAGGAAGCTGTTGGACATGCCAAGCGGCTGATAATAGATGGAATTAAGGACCATATTGTACCATACTTACCTGAGAAGAAGACAGCTAATGAGATGTGGAAGGCTTTAATCTCCCTATATGAGGGAAAATCTGTCCAAAGGAAGATGTTGGAGACACAGATGAGGTCATTCATGATGACCAAGGGAGAAGACATGGAGTATTTCCTCTTCAGACTGCAGTCAATCGGAGATCAGTTGAATGCAACTGGCGCTAAAGTGGAAGACAATGTGATGATCAGGATTGCCCTCAATGCAATCACGGATGAGTGAGAAACCTTTGTCCAAAGTATCTTGGGCAGAGCAGACCTCCTAGATTGGCACAGCGTGTTGTCAATTCTGCATCAAGAAGAACTTCGCAGATTCACCAAGAAGTAGTATAGCTCTGGATCGAACAAAGTGAAGAAGGAAGATGAGGAAGATGCAGCCTTGGCATCAAAGAGGCAGCCAAAGAAGAAGAAGGTTCTCTCAAAGTTCAAGTGCTTCCAGTGTGGTGAAATGGGACTTATTGCCAGCAATTGTCCTCAGAAGAAAAAGGACAAGGAAACCTCTTCTTTCAAAGCTGTTGTGGCAGATGATGGGTCAGAATATGACGCAGCCATGAGTGCTCATGAACCACAGAGGTGGGGTGACATGGATATGTACAGGAGCTACATAGAAGTAGGGCGGGATCCTTGAGCAGCTCATCTCTTGGATCACATGCGAGCTACAGCGGCCTTAAGACAGTAGCGGGACAAATGGAGTAGTGTGTACATAGATCACAGATGAAGCAAAGGCAGATCTGAAGACCGTGAGGAGCAGCGCAGAGCAAAGCAACAGCGACGTAGAAGCAGCAGCAGCGCAGAGGTTTTCTAAGCTCTAATTCTGGCTGAGTTCTGTAAATCCTGTTTGAGGGTGTGGATCAGTCATTATTTTGGCCCAAGATCAGCCAGTGAGTTGTAGATCTATTATTTCTCTATCGAGTTTTCTAGATCTAGAACCCAGGCTTGTTGTATTTATAAAATTCTTAATAATAAAACCCTCCAGCAGCCAAAAGACCGGTTTTCCCGCATTCGATTTTTCCGGAGACTATTTGTCCAGAAATAACTGTGTCACTTTGTCTATGTGTGCATGAACTTGTTCTAGATCTGGATTGGTGGAGATCTGTTATGTGTTTTGCTTCGATTTTAACTTGAATTTTATTCAGTTAATAACTTTTCTAAGTAGGAGGAGCATAACCAGATTAACAATAATAATTTCTGCATAAAGTGTAAAGATTCAGAAATTTCCACATGAATGATACACCTTATTAAACATGGCTGAAAATGACTGTATTGTCTCCCCTGGCTGTCTTTTTAAACTGTATTGTCTCCCCTGGCGTCTTTTTCAATGTTCATACTCTTCTATGATAAGAAAGACATTTCCCATGATTACCCATCGACCTAGGAAAACTTGCATGAATTGATGAAAATTGCTCGTGCTAGCAGCTGGAAGATTCTCAAACCAATTTTAAACTTTACCTTGCCATGGTAGGACAAACATCCTGATACATACATCATCTCCTTCCTTTACTAATGACTGCAATACACTGACTAAAGGATCATAGTAAACATGCAACATAAGATCTTCTAGAAGATTTGTAACAAGAAAACAAACCTCATTCCAATCTACTGCTTTGCTTGTGTGTTGAAAGTGATTCTCTTCAAATAGCAAGGGAACCAATTGTTTTTCCTCACTATACACGGTAGTCAAGTGATCTGAGTGTTCTTTATCTTTCTCTTTATCACACAAAAGCTTGCAAGGGAGTTGCAAACTCTCGTTAATTTCAGGTGAAGGAACATGATTTGTAACAATTTGTTGTACTACTGAAAGAGAATTTGAGAGATGGTCTTCATCATGCAAATCTGACTGGTCTTTGTTAAACACACACATGGTGTAGGAGAAAGATAAAACACACAAATAGGAAAGATAGGCATTCGTTGTTTATTACCATTGATATGATGTACATTTATAATACAATGAGGTGACCCTTGGATTCATCTTTCAAGGTCACTTGGACTCCTTTGTGACTCTTCGCCTTCCACACCTACCCATAGAGGATTAGGTGTTCAACATTCTCCCCCTTAATCCGAAGGGTTATGTGTGAGTCCAAGAAGAGAGTTGTAATACAAATCTGCAAAATATGCATGGCAGCACTTAGGCTGAATCAGCGCTCTGAAATGTTGGCATAAAGAGGTGGTTTAAGGATGACCACCAACCCTGGAACGCAACGCTTATTGCAGTTCCCAGAACTCTTCCAAAACTAGCAAGAAGCTGGGGGCTTCTGCTAGAGGAAGTGTCCCTCATATTTGAAGAGGGAGACCTTCAACCTAAAAGAAGGGAACTCTACAACCTGTGATGGTTTAAGGATGACCACCAACACTAGAACGCAACGCTTATTGCAGTTCCTGGAACTCTTCCAAAGATGGCAAGAAGCTGAAGTCTTCTGCTAGAGGAAGTGTTCTGAAAGAGAAAGAATATCAACCTCACATAGATGGTTTAAGGTTGTCCACCAACCAAAGGCATGCTCATGGGCATCCGTGTCTCTGGCTACAACTCTGAATCTGGAATGACGAATTGTGGCTCCGGCTCGCTTGAACTGCTATGTCTCTGGCTACAACTCTGAATATGGAATGAGAGATTGTGGCTCAGGCTCGCTTGATGTGGCTTTAAAGCTTCTAGATGACCACCATTTTCCACCCTGTCAGGTACAAGGTGAGATGATGGCAAAACTCAACTGCAAGTTTGTTCAATATTCAAGAACAAGTTCTGACATGCGACTTAAACATCTTCTTAGTTGTTGATGCCCATTGTCAAGAAGCGATCCATCCAAGATGAATCTTTGTTCTTGCAGGAGGCTTGTTTCTGAAGCATTTGTGTGAAGAATGGATGTGCCAACCACAGTGCCTGCATGGGTGAAGATCAAAACAATAATCTTTCATATGGCCAACTCGATCACAGTGTTGGCATTTTACAATCTGTTGTTGTTGTTGCTGTGGAAGAGGAGCAGAATCTGGAACAGCTGAAGTTGAATTGTCATAAAGGAATCCGACACTCTGAAATTTGATGTGCTTGGAGTAGTCCGGAATATGAAAGGACAATTCCTTGTCATATCCAAGACCAGTTCTGTGCTTGTTGTGGACAAGCTCTTCCCAAGCTCTGATGATGAGCTTGGGAAGTGCAGACTGAGTTGTTGCATCTACATGTAAATCTGCTCTTGTACAAGGAACTGAATGTGAATCGACTGCAACTTTATATTCTTGCTTCTGATGGGAGTCCCTCTCAATTTTTTGAACAGAAACAGGTTCAGAATGATGACTCTTTTGCTAAAGTTCATCTTGCTGGAGCTGAGACTCCAACTGCAACAATTCAATCTTGTCCTGTACATCTTGCAAGCAAGTTTGAATATTAAAAAGAGCGTTCTTGCTCATTTTTACAATATCATGAACAGTGGAATGAATGAGGTTATGCAACAACTCTAATGCACCATTAATTTTAGCCATTTTTCTCAACAACTCAAATTCAACAAAAAGATATTCACAAGATATTCACAAGCAGATAGATGGTCTTGAGTTTGCTATATTACCTCACAATAAAGACGAAGGAAAATTCCAAAAAAATCTTTATGTGGCAAAACTATGAGTGAATTTATGTGTAGTATCCCGAAAGGGAAATAGACAGCAATACAAGCATACGACAATATAGAAAATGCCAGAAATAGAACATAAAGCAAATACTCATAAAAATGCCGGGAATGCTAAGCCATTTTATTAATCTGAGAATATAATGAAATACAATAGATGATCGGAATGATAGCACCTATTCTTGCTCAAGGCAAGTGAAGAACTCTCTCAAAAAGACAGGAAATGGCTGCTCTAAGGAACTGCGTCCCAGCTGCTGGAAAACTGCCGTAAAACTGCTGCTGCTGGAATGGACTGAAAACTAGGGGCTGATCCCCTTGCCGGAATGAGCTGAAAATCTGCAGACCACCTGTACTCGCCAACCCGGACAAAACCCAGAAACTATATCAAAAATGGTCAGCCTCCGAAAATCACCAAAAAATGCCTCCTCAAGGAATTACGCTGCCCTCCAAGGCTCAGCGCAGATGCCAAATGATAATAGCTGAAACTGTGCCACAAACTCCTCAGGAAACCTCCTACTGGCAAAGACTGATCCTCTCCTCCGAATATCAACTAAAACTCCTGCAGAAACCCCGCACCAGAACACCTCCAAGTAGAACTGCGTCCTCTCTCCCAGGGACTGCGCAGTCACAAGAGAAGCCCAGCTCCTCAGCAGAACAACCAACCAAACCACCCGCTAAAGACTGAAGAAATGACCTTACCCGAGCAGGCACTCGAAGTCCCCCGGGGCTAAGGGTGAGATCTCCGACCGGAGACACTCAACGCACTAAACAGTGTTGCAAACAGGCTAAACAGCCAGCGTGCTCAAGAAGACAAAATGTCTAGCTCCAATATCATCAACAACAAGAATGCCCCAAATGAGGAGGCTCCTCCACCTTTTATAGCATTGGTTTCCCTCCAAAACCAACGTAGTCTCTCTCTCCTCCACGTGGTGTGTGGCCCCCCTTGGCTCCCCCCTTAAGTTACAACGTTGTGCTACTAGTAAGGTGTTTTATTCCACTAAAGTGAGTTAGACCCCCTTTTACTCACTTTTTTATTTATCTACAAACCACATATGGCAAAACAATACAAAGTCGAATATTCCAATTAGCTGTCGCTAATTAGGAATATTACATTATGATGCCACTACTATTTTGAAAATGATGACCAATTTTCAACATTTCCCTTCACATTGTCAATATCTTTCAAAGAGTCACCCTTCTATACATGCCACAAATCTTGGTCACGTTTTCATAATAGAGAAACATACAGCAAAAACTTCACTCTTCACTATATAGCAAAATCCATAAATCCATTTATTCATATACCATCCCCCTCTTTTTTTTTCTTTTTTTTTCCTTTTTCTTTTTTCGGACAAATCGTCAATCATTCTATTAACATATATATATATTCTGATCAGATCAGAATCACAAAAAGTACACAAATTCCTGCCCAATACTTCATTAGCAGTAAAAGGTTGGATATGCAGACACACACAGTATAGGACAACAAACTGTTCCACCTGGAGGTTAGCCTACGCAAATCTACATCTAAAACCCATTACAGTCCGTTACCACACATATACCCTCCATTTCAAAAAATTCTCTTTCCCTTGATTGCCTGCATAATAACTTTAAAAAATGAAAGATACCTGCAGAATAATTAGCAAAAAAATTACCCAAAACTTTATCACAAGAATCTACAATGGCTGGGACAATTTTTACAAAGAAGAAAGTTACTAGCCAAGGGAGCAGAGTGAGGGGGACGGAATTGTAGTGGGAGGGAGGTGCAGCAGAGGCCGCGGGAGGTGGGTGCAGGGAGAGATGGGTGGGTGTTGTGGGTGCTGTGTGGAGGGGCGAGCGGAGGAAGCAGAGTGGGAGGTGAAGCGGAGGGAAGACAGAGGTTGTGGAGAGTCCAGGAGCGAGCGGACGGAGTGAGGGAGGCAGTGGAGAGCCGACAGAGTAGAGCGAAGGAGAGGGTAGCGTAGGGAGCCGGGGAGGTTGCAGTGGGAGAGGCTGTTGTGGAGGGGAGCAGGTTGCGGGGAGGTGAGTAGAGGGGACAACGCGCAGGTGTGGAGAGCACGCGGAGGGAGGACGGGGGTGCCGAGGGGAGGAGGTGAGAGAGGAAACGGAGGGCGGAGGCAGTGGAGAGCCAACTGTGATCCAAGGAGGAAGAAGCAGCATGGGCATAGTGAGTTTGTATGGGAGGTTAGGTCGACTGAAAATTTAAAAATGCAGGTGACATTTTCAAATTTTGAGGTGAGAACGCTGCGTACACAATGCAGAGGGAGCAAGCAGAGCATACAAAGTCACCAGTGCAGACTGCACATTTTCTATTTGAAGGTTGTAGACAACCCAGATACCATGTAGAATGGCAGTAGTTACTTGCAAGAAAAACTAATTTGAGAGCTGGGAGGATCTGACAAAAATCCATGGCCTAGCCTCGGCTCTGATACCATGTTAAACACACACATGGTGTAGGAGAAAGATAAAACACACGAATAGGAAAAATAGGCATTCGTTGTTTATTACCATTGATATGATGTACATTTATAATACAATGAGGTGACCCTTGGATTCATCTTCCAAGGTCACTTGGACTCCTTTGTGACTCTTCGCCTTCCACACCTACCCATAGAGGATTACGTGTTCAACAATCTTTAACCTCTGAAGGAAACGCTGCTTGCTAAGGATGTTCTTGTGGATCTAGACAATTAAGCTCTGCTGCCTCTGTTTCCGGATCACCAGACTGCTGTTGATTTTTAGTGTTGTCCTATGGGAAGCACTCCAGCTCTTCCCCTTCTTCATGGAGGGTAAGCTCACCTCCCTCTTCTTCAGAATAGGCTAGGAACTGGTTTTCTACATGTGGTCCAAAAACCACCATGGGTCGTTCTTCTTGGAGATTAAAGGGTGTGGGCCTTTTTCTGTAATGGCTTCTTTGAACTGCTCTTTAGGAGGGTCGGGCAGTTTCAAGGGTATAGATGTGGACTTCTCATTTTTGGGATGATCAACTTCTTGCTTTGTGAAAGTGGATGCAGTGGCCTTATGAGGGGCTAACTCTTCTAATGACTTCTTCCCTTTACTATTTACTAGCAGGACTAGGAGGGGTTTGTTCTCTTGATGTTGACTCTTCATTTTGTTCTTGCCCTCGGGTGCTCTTTCTGAAGGACCCGAGGTCATACTTCTTGTGGAGTTGAGACTGCATGGAATCCACGAACTGTCTGCAGTAATTGTCAATATCTTGATCTTCTGGAGGGACTTCCTGTTGAGAAATGTAACTAGGTTGGTCTTCATATTGACTATGTAATTATGAACTTTAAAAGACAAAGATAACAAAAATTTACATGCTAATGTTTTGTCTTCTAGATATAAATAAGTGTCATATATGAAGGGTCTAGAAATACATGTTCCAAGACCTAGAAGAATGGAAGTCAAGCTTAAAAGACAAGCTCACAAACAGCTCTCAAACATCGATGAAAGTCAAGATATATAAACCATGAAGAACACGCTAGAAAATATAGTTTTCATTTTATATTAAAGCTGGCCTATATAACAGTTGAAATGGCTGGAGGTAAGACCTATGTTCTACTCTCTTTTCTTCAGTGATGAAAATGCAATTGCAAAGAAAGGGGCACTCACCACGTAGTTACTTTTGACATCGTGGCATAAACGCTTAATACAAAATCTTCATCCTCCTATGTTATACTATGAAATCCCACTCCTGGATGCTCTACTCAATTATGGAACAAGTACATTACTAAAGAATGGAGCACCCCTTTCCTCCTAGTTGCCTAGTATTTAACATAGCTTGAACATCATCTAGGATTATGGGTTTTTCATCCTCAACCCTCAATCAGTGTTATCTTTTGGTCCTTAGACCTTCTATAATCTTCTTGAAAGTCCAAACATGAATAGCCCCACTTGTGCAAATAGCAAGGGCTGGTGTGGCATTCAGTCACTAACATGGTGGTCAATGTTAAAAGATGTAACTAGTTTCGGTTTTCATAATTGTACCTCTATTTATTTCATGTAAAAAGGAAAAAGCAGAAAAAGAAAGAGAAGAAGAACAATTATTTTCAAGCAGGGGTTTCATGCTCAAAAGAAATTTTATTATTATTAAATATGCATGTGTTGAGATTTTTGAGTGTTGGAGTAGCATCGGATGTGCTCTAGCTCCCAAACTTTGTGGAGGGACTAGAGTACATGAGATTTCCAAGACCCAGAAAGGGATTTGAGAAATTTCATCCAGTTTAGGGGAAATGTAATTAATTAAACTTTTTAATTAAGGACCCTAAGTCTAACTTAGGACAATTAAAAGATTAAAATTAATTAAATTAAACATGTGATGAAAATGACTTAAGTCACACAGACCAAGCTTTCTTTTAATCTTAGCCGTCGATTCAAGATTAGATCACAGCAATTGGTTTCCCAACGAGAAAAGTATAAAGGAAAGGCTTGGGGTCAGTTGGAGAACACACACAGTGGCAGAGCACTGAGACTAAGCTGAAATTCTAGGGCGTGATTTGCTAAAAATTTCCAGAAGTGTTTCAGCTGCAGCAAAGGGTAGTATTGGCAGAAGGGATGATCCGATCCCAGGCCAAGAGTGTAGCAAAAGGAAGGGAAGCAGCAGACTGAGCAGCACAGAGGGAGCAGCAACTACGTAGTAGCTACACAGTGCAAAGGCATCAGGTGCTACGTAGAGGCTACGCAGGCCCAGAAAGGGCAGCACAGAGGCAGCAAGAGGCCAGCAGGGCTGACGCAAGCCTAGCCAGGGCAGCGCAGGGGCAACGTAACCCAGTCTGGGGTGACGCAAGCCCTTCCTGAGCAGTGCAGGGGCTGATGTAGGCTAGCAGCGCTGACACAGAGGGCTTCAGAGCAGCGCTGGGGTTTCTGAAGACTGAAAAGTGTTCAGTTCTGTAAATCCCGTTTGAGGGTGTGAATCAGTGAATTTTTCTGTCTCCGAAATAGAGGTATTGTTGCAGATTGTTTATTTCTTTGTCAGGTTAACAAGTTTGGTGCCTAGATTTATTGTACTTAGAATCTACTGAATAATAAAAACCCTCCAGCATCCAGAAGACCGTTTTCCCACATTGGGTTTTTCCGAGGACAATTGTCCAGAAAATCCTGTGTGTCACTTTGTCATTGTGCATGTATTCAGTTTAGATCTGTATCTGTGTAGATTGTTAATGCGTTTACTTCGATGTCAATGTTGAATATTTCATATTGATAACTTGCTTAAGTAGGAGAAGTAAATCAAGATTTAAGAGTAGGGTTTCTGCATAAGTAATATTCAGAAATTTTCACATGATATCGAAACAATTGCAGATCTAGTTGAATCACCAGCAAGAAGACTGAAGATTCCTTGCTTCAACAGAGAAAGCAGCAGCAGCCGCAAAAAGCCGGACCAGAGAGTGTAGAGTAACAGCAGAAGGAATCAGAGCCACGCAGAGGCCAGAGTGACGCAGTCTCCACGTAGGCCCAGGTACTTACTGCGCAGAGGCAGCGCAAAAGTTGTGCTGGGACTGTCTGTGAAAATTCTATTGCAGTGTATTGGTTTATTTTCTCCTACTTGATTTAATTTATACAAGTTATTTTCAGAAATTAGATTCAGAAAATACTGAAAATAAACACAACTACAGCCTACACATGCAGATCATTTATTGAATAATTCACTCATGCAACAAAGTGACACATGGAATTTTGGACATAAGTCCCCGAAAAAACCCAAAGCGAGAAAACCGGTTCAGCAGATATGAGGGTTTTATTGTTAAGTAGTTCTGAGTACAGCAAATCTAGGTTCCAACCTTGGAAAACCCGACAGAGAATAAAAGATACAAGATCTGCAGCTAACTTGAAGATCTAGTGCCAAATTGCTGACTGATCCACACCCCCAAACGAGATTTACAGGACTCAGCCCGGATCTGGCCCTAGAAACCCTCAGCGCTGCCCCTGAAGCCTCAGCGCCATCCCTGCTACCCTCAAATGCCACTGCACTGCACCCGAAGGGACTGTGTCACCCCTGGAAGGTCTCACAGCCTCACGCTGGGCCTAAAAGCCCCTCAGTGTAATTTTTGAAGCCTCCTAGTGCCTTTGCGTTGTCCTGCGTAGCGGCTACGCAGCACTTACGTCGCTGCTGCCTAGCTTCTCTGCGTTGTCCTTGAGCTGCTCCTCTTGCCTCTTGTTGTCTCTTGGCTCTTGGAATCAGCTCATTCCTTCAGCCAATACTACCCCTCACTGCAGGAAATTCCACTGGAAATTCTTAGCAAACCCGCCCTAGAATTCCAGATCTATTCCTCAGTTCTATAGAAATTGTGTGTGTTCAACTGACCCTCAAGCCTTTCTCTTATACTTTCTCTTTGAATTCTTCAACAGCCGAGATTAAATCATCCATCAATAGCTGAGATTAAAAGACTGTTTGATCCATGTGACTTGAGACAATTTCATCACATGTGTTAATTATTTTATTTTCCTAAGTTAAACTTAGGAAATCCATTAAAATAATTAATTATTTGAATAACTTCAACACAACTTGAAATTTCTCAAATCCATTTCTGAATCTTGTAGATCAGGTGTACTCTAGTCCCTCCACAAAATTTGGGACCTAGAGCACAATTGATGCTACCCCAAATACACAAAATCTCAACACTCCCTCTTACCATCAAAAGTGCGCTCTAGCAATACATCACACCATGCATTACAAGATCTTGAGTACTTGGTTTGTGTTGTTGATGGTTGGCATGATGCCCTTCATCTATTGCGCTGCGGCTCTCTGTACTGTTGCCCATGCCACTGCCACTGACACTGCCACATCTGTATTGCAGCTCCCTCTCAACTACTGCATCATGTTACCCATAGCACTGCCACTGCTAACTATTGCACTGCAACTCAGTTGCTGAGAAGCAAGCAATTGAATAACGCTGCCCAACTGTTTGACAGACAAGTCAAGTTGCCCTCCACCATTGAAGCTTCTTGGATGTTGAATCACGTTGCCCCCTTGGAGACACTGTCATGCCGCAACATTGCACTGCAGGAGCACAGCTTCTCCACGCTACTAAAGTCCCATCAGCCTCTCTGTGTTGTTGCCTCCACGTTGTTGTTGCCTCTGCATCACGTTGCTCCCTCTTCAGCTCTACGGCTCCCTCTTACTCTTCAATGTGGTCATCTGCAACCATCTCCCGACTCATCTCGCTACTGTCTTAAGGCTCCCATAGCTCGTATGTGATCCAAAAGTAGGGCTGACTCAAGGATCCCACCATTCAATATGGATACTCTAGATATCCATGTCACCCCACCTCTTCTCTCGAGGTGCATGAGCACTCATGGTTGCATCATCATCAGAGCCATCGTCATTTGCTGCTGCAGCCTTGGAATCAGAAGCTCCTTTCTCCTTCTTCTTAGGACAACTGCTAGCGAAATGACCTAGATCACCATAGTTAAAGCACCGGACCTTGGAGAGGTCCTTCTTCTTCTTCCCTTGCTTCCTTTCCCTTGATGCAAGGGCTGCATCCTCCTCTTCTTCTTTCTTCACTCTGGCTGATCCGCTTCCTCCAGAATTGGATTGCTTCTTGGTGATCCTCCTAATCTCCTCTTGGCGGAGAATAACCCACATATCTGCCCAAGATGGTAACGCTGCCCTTCCTAGAATGCTCTGGACAAACATTTTCCATTCTTCAGTGATAGCATTTAAGGTCGTCCTCACAAGGAGCCCTTCATCTGGATTAGCACCCATGCCAATCAGTTGGTCACGAATAGCTTGAAGTCTAAAGAGGAATGGATCTATCTCTTCACCCTTCATCATCTGGAACATACGCATTTGATTCTCAAGAAGCATCCTTCTTTTCACAGAACCTCCTTGGTACATCACTTCCAAAGCTGACCACATGTCATGTGTTGTATTCTTACATGAGGAATCACGTGATCCTTGACTCTGTCTATGATCAACCTCTTTGTCCGTGCTTGATTCTCTTCATACTTCTTGAGTGGATCTGCATCGGTTGGTACAGCAAGTGTCTTCTCTACATGATCTTTGAGACAGTACTCATCCAAAACTGAGAGGATTCTGGTCTTCCAAATAACGTAGTTGGACATGCCATCCAATCTATCTTGATCCCTCAATCCATATCGAGCCATCTTTGCTCAGATCTAAAGCAAACAGTACTTCTCCCTCTGGATTTGGGTTTCTTGGTGACTAGAAACCCTCTAGTAACTGCTTCTTTCTGCAAACTGACTTCCCTCTTGGAAATATTCCACCAAAACTCAAACGAACAGTATTCTCCGATCCTCCTGATCGAATCTCAGATCTATTTGGCTCAGATCTGTTGAATGACTGTCTTCCTCCCTCCTTTGTTGCCTTAGCTAGGCACAATTCTGCACCTGCAGAATCTCTACCCCACCAGCACTACTGAAGATTTGAAGCACTGCTTCCAAAACTTGGCTGAATTCTTCTGCAACAAGAGGAGTGACTGTACAGCGTCCTCCTGGTTGGCCCAGTGCAGTCCCAGCATGGCTCAGAAGTGGACTGTGTAACCCCAGACTGGGTGGCGTAGTCCTTATGCTACCTTGGGAAGGGTCTCCGTAAGCCCAGAGGCCTTTTGCAACTTCAGCGCTGTCTTCTTTTGTATTTGCGTCCTCCTGTTGTCAAGATGCCCTTTCCGGATCTGCTGCTTCTTCTGCCACCCTGCAAAAAAAAAATATTTCTTCAGTCGATTTGTTGGAGATTCAGCTTGATCTGCCATCGCTCTGATACCATGTGAAAATTCTACTACAGTGTATTGGTTTATTTTCTCCTACTTGATTTAATTTATAAAAGTTATTTTCAGAAATTAGATTCAGAAAATATTGAAAATAAACACAACTACAACCTACACATGCAGATCATTTACTGAATAATTCACTCATGCAACAAAGTGACACATGGATTTTTGGACATAAGTCCCTGAAAAAACCCAAAGCGGGAAAACTAGTTCAACAGATATGAGGGTTTTATTATTAAGTAGTTCTGAATACAGCAAATCTGGTTTCCAACCTTGGAAAACCCGAAAGAGAATAAAAGATACAAGATCTGCAGCTAACCTGAAGATCTAGTGCCAAATTGCTGACTGATCCACACCCTCAAACGAGATTTATAGGACTCAGCCCAGATCTGGCCCTAGAAACCCTCAGTATTGCCCCTGAAGCCTCAGCGTCAGCCCTGCTACCCTCAAATGCCACTGCACTGCACCAGAAGGCACTGTGTCACCCCTGGAAGGGTCTCACAGCCTCACGCTGGGCCTAAAAACCCCTCAGCGTAATTTTTGAAGCCTCCTAGTGCCTCTGCGCTGTCTTGCATAGCACCAGTGTAGCTGCTGCCTAGCTTCTCTGCGTTGTTCTTGAGTTGCTCCTCTTGCCTCTTGCTATCTCTTGCCTCTTGGAATCAGATCATTCCCTTAGCCAATACTACCCCTCACTGTAGGAAACTCCACAGGAAATTCTTAGCAAACCCGCCCTAGAATTCCAAATCTATTCCTCAGCTCTATAGAAATTGTGTGTGTTCAACTGACCCTCAAGCCTTTCTCTTATACTTTTTCGTTGAATCCTTCAACGGCCAAGATTAAATCATCCATCAACGGCTGAGATTAAAAGATTGCTTGATCCATGTGACTTAAGACAATTTCGTCACGTGTTAATTAATTCACTTTAATTATTTTATTTTCCTTAGTTAGACTTAGGAAATCCATTAAAATAATTAATTATTTGAATAACTTCAACACAACTTGAAATTTCTCAAATCCATTTGTGGGTCTTGTAGATCAGGTGTACTCTAGTCCCTCCACAAAATTTGGGACCTTGAGCACAACTAATGCTACCCCAAATACACAAAATCTCAACACTGCTCACGCAGAGGCCAGCTAGGGTGACACAGTCCTGAAGCTATTTGCTGATTCAGAGTGCCGAAATTTGTGCTTCAATAGTTGTTGGTGGGGTTAAAATTTTGTCGGTTCAGAATTTAGCCTAAGCAAGTTGACAAAGAGCGGGAGGAGAACAGCTTCTCAGAGGATTTCCAGGCAAAGAAGTTTGAAGATCAATCAGAGAATCGAAGAGAGCTTATTCGTTTTTTATTTGGCAGACTTCCAAGAGAGGAAGTCAGTTGTCAAAGGGAGCAGAGGGTGCATGTTTCACCAAGGACCCTAGATCCAAATCTCTAGCATAGAGAGGAGGATTCGGTCCAACATATTTTTAGAGTAGATGACACCTCCAGGACTATGTGATCAGGATAGGTTGGACGGTGTGCCCAACTTTCCAATCTGGAAGGCCAGAATCTTGGTAGTCATGGAGGCATACGGTTTGAGGGAGCATGCAGAGAAAATCATGGCCACGTCGATTGATGCGAAGCTCCTGGAGAAGCATGAAGAAGCAGCAGCACATACCAAGTGCTTCATAATGGACGAGGTCAAAGATCATGTGGTCCCTCACATAGCCGAGAAGACAACGGCTCATGATATGTGGGTGGCTCTAACCAAACTATATGAAGGAACATCCGTCCAGAGGAAAAATTCTTTTGGAGAACCAGCTCAGGCTATTCATGATGGCCAAGGGAGAGGAGATCAATCCTTTTCTGTCCAGACTTCAAGCGATCCGGGATCAACTAACTAGCATCGGCGTGAAGGTGGAGGACAATGTTATGGTGAGGACAGCTTTAAATGTTGTCACAGAGGACTGGGAAACTTTTGTCCAAAGTCCCTTGGGCAGAGCGGACCTTCCCAACTGGAACAACATGTGGGCTATCCTCCGACAAGAAGAAATTCGTCGAATCACCAAGACGCAGTACAGCACTGGGTCGAGCAAAGTAAAGAAGGAAGAAGAGAAAGATGCGGCCTTGGTATCAAAGAAGCAGCAAGGGAGAAAGAAGTGGGATCTGTCAAAGATCAAGTGTTTCCAGTGCGGCGAACTAAGACATTTCGCCGGCAACTGTCCTCAGAAGAAGAAGGGCAAGGAAGCTTCTAGCTCCAATGCTGTTGTGGCGGATGATAGCTCCAAAGATGACGTAGCCATGAGTGCTCATGAACCACGAAAGTGGGGCGACATGGATCTGTAGAGCAGCGACAGAGAGTGGCGGGATCCTTGAGTAGCCCAACTCTTGGATCACATCCGTGCTACGGGAGCCTTAAGACAGTAGTGGGACAAGTGGAGCAGTGGGTGCAAAAGATCACAGGTGGAGCAGAGGCAGAGCTAGATGCTGAGAAAGAGCAGTAGCACAAAGGGGCTAATGTGACTTCAGCAGCGCAGAGCAAGCTTGCTTACGCAGCGCAGAGGCTTCAGGAGGACATCGCAGCGCAGCAATAGCATAGAGGACTTCAACACAGAGGCAGCGCAAAGGAGGTCTGCTTACGCAGTGCAGAGTTGTAGCTGTGCAGCAACCTCCAGATGACAGCACAGAGCAGCACCCTATGGAGCTTCATTGATGAGATGCAGCCCAACTGACTTGTCTGTCAAAGATTGGGTAGGATTTTTTCAGTTGCTTCTCTGTGGGCGGGTTGCGATGCGACGGTGGCGAACGATCGGCCAGTTGAAGGAGTTGCAATACGGATGTAGCAATGGCAGTGGTAGCGTCATGAGCAGCAAGACGGGAGAGCAGCAGTAGAGCAGTGATGAAGGACAGCAAGCCAAGTATCAGCGCAGAGACCCACACCAGAGATCAGTGTAGCCTTCGGGGTGAAGTGTTGTGCTAGAGCACATTCCTCGCTAAGAGGGAGTGTTGAGATTTTTGAGTGTTGGAGTAGCATCGGATGTGCTCTAGCTCCCAAACTTTGTGGAGGGACTAGAGTACATGAAATCTCCAAGACCTAGAAAGGGATTTGAGAAATTTCATCCAGTTTAGGAGATATTTAATTAATTAATATTTTTAATTAAGGACCCTAAGTCTAACTTAAGAAAATTAAAAGATTATAGTTAGTTAAATTAAACATGTGATGAAAATGACTTAAGTCACACGGATCAAGCTTTATTTTAACCTTAGCCATCGATTCAAGATTAGATCATGGTCGTTGGTTTCCCAACGAGAAAAGTATAAAGGAAAGGCTTGGGGTTAGTTGGAGAACACACACAGTAGCGAAGCACTGAGACTAAGCTGGAATTCTAGGGCGTGGTTTGCTAAGAATTTCCAGAAGTGTTTCGGCTGCAGCGAGGGGTAGTATTGGCGGAAGGGATGATTTAATCCCAGGCCAAGTATGCAACAAGAGGTAGAGAAACAGCAGACTGAGCACCGAAGAGGGAGCAATAACTACGCAGCAATTCCGCAGCGCAGAGGTGTCAGGTGCTACGTAGAGGCTACGCAGGCCCAGAAAGGGCAGCGCATAGGCAACATGAGGCCAGCAGAGCTGACACAAGCCCAAAAAGGGCAGCGCAGAGGCAACATGAGGCCAGCAGGGCTGACGCAGGCCTAGCCAGGGCAGCAGAGTGGCAGCGTAACCCAGTCTGGGTTGACGCTGACGCAGGCCCAGAAAGGGCAGCGCAGAGGCAGCATGAGGCCAGCCGGGCTGACGCAGGCCCAGCCAGGGCAGCGGAGTGGCAGCGTAACCCAGTCTGGGTTGACGCAGGCCCTTCCTGAGCAGCATAGGGGTCATCGCAGGCTAGCAGAGCTAACGCAGAGGGCTTCAGAGCAGCATTGGGGTTTCTAAAGACTGAAAAGTGTTGAGTTCTGTAAATCCCGTTTGAGGGTGTGAATCAGTCAGTTTTTCTGTCACCGGAACAATTGTTGCAAATTGTTTATTTCTCTATCGAGTTAACCAATTTGGTGCCCAAATTTGTTGTACTTAGAATCTACTTAATAATAAGAACCCTCTAGCAGCTAGAAGACCAGTTTTCCCGCATTGGGTTTTTCTGGGGACAGTTGTCCAGAAAATCCTGTGTATCACTTTGTCATTGTGCATGTATTTAGTTTAGATCTGTATATGTGTACACTGTTAATGTGTTTACTTCGATGTTAATGTTGAATATTTCAGATTGATAACTTGCTTAAGTAGGAGAAGTAAATCAAGATTTCAAAGTAGGATTTCTTCATAAGTAATATTAAGAAATTTTCACAGCATGTTCTTCATGCTTCTAGGTTTTGCTCAATCAAAGAGTCAAAGTCCTATTTGGACCTCTTCAAAAGAAAGAAGAAAAAAAGAAATTTTAATATGTAATTTTGGGTCAAAACCCTTCGGCCTACATGACAATTTGTCCTTGTCCCAATGGACATGTATGTTCGCACCCCTCTAGACAGTGTAAATAGAAGATGATATGATCTCATTTGGACATACACTTGGATGTATTTTTGGTCTGAGATTTCACAGAAGAAGTGAGATGAAGTGGAGGGACGAAGTCCGAAATGGAAGAAGAGTTTCTTCTTGAGATGGAATATGTGAAAAAATTTCCTTGGTACTTCTCTTGTTGTTGATATCTTGATGATGAATATATTAAGCAAAATGGAAGGTTTGAATCGGCATCTAGAGGTGGAAGTTCTTATGTGATCATGGGTCTTGGATGTCTCACTTTAATTTGTTTATAAGAAGAGATTTTGATTGGGTTTTCCCCTAGGAGAGGGATTTTTCCCTCGCTAAGAGCCTATATTTTGTGTTCTTTAGATACTATGATCTTCATGTTTATGTTATAGTAATTGTTTGATGAAACAAAGCAGAATAAATATTAATAAGAAGCCAACCAATTCACAAACAGTTACTATGAAAGAGAAATCTAATGTAAAGTTTGATAAGCCACCTTATTTCTCAACATGGTATCAGAGCTTTGATTTAAAGGAGGTTGAAGGTCACTCTTTGTTGGCAACCTTGAAGAACTTCGAAAATTAACGATGTGTAGTAGAATCATTGTTATGAGGTTCATCGAAAGCTCTCTGTGGGCTAATCAAAATTCTAGGCATATCTCAACTATGGTTCACGCACCTGTAATTTCACCAATTAATAACAATACTCTGTGATTTTGGATCATATCTATGATGAAGATATCGCATAAGTCAAGACATAAGTGGCTCAATCCTTAAAAGTTTCCAGCTTGTATATCCTTGTGGTTATGGTCTCACTTTACATAATATATGGCTCGCACTTCATAATTAAAAATTAGTTATATGTCCCTGTGGTTCGAGACTCGCATCTATAGCAGACTCTTTGAGAATCTTATATGTTCCTGGGTTCCTTATTTTATGGTTTGATTCAAAAAAAGGCTCACACTTATGATCTATTGTCTGTCAACTATAATGGTTCGTTGTTCTTTTTGTGGATCGCTTCTATACAGGCATACGTTGTAGCATGAATTCGCTCTATCTATGGAATAGGCTCACTATCTATCTAAGTGATGCAGAGGCAACGCAGAGCCTTCAAGAGTGACGCAGGATCAGCCTGCGTTGCGTAGAGGCTACGTTGAGCCAGTCTACTCACACAGAGGCAACCAGAGGGACGCAGCCCGTGTGGAGATTGTTGTGCAATTTGCCAAAGTCTGGAAGCGGAGCTTCTGATTTTCAAAAGTTGTTGGTGTGGCACAGGTTCTGTTAGTGCAGAACAGTGCTTAGAAAAGGTTACAAGAGCAGGAGGAGAATAGTCGCTCAGCAGATCTACACCAAAAAAATATGAGATTCGATCAGGAGGGTGATAGTAGAGGACTGATTCAGTTGTTTTGGCGAAGGATTTCCGAGAGGAAAATCAATTGTCAGAGGGAGCAGCTACTGCAGAGGGTTTCTATCACCAACAAACCCAAATCCAACTTTTTGTTGAGTATTGCAGTAGGAAGAGGGAGAGGAGTACTTGTTTCGACAGATTTAAGCAGAGATGGTTTCTCATGGACTGAGAGATCATGATAGGTTGAATGGTGTGTCCAACTTTGTTATCTAAAGGACCATGATCCTGACAGTCTTGGATGAGTACGGCATCAAGGACCATGCTGAAAATGTCCTAGTTGTGCCTACTGATGCATATCCCCTGAAGAAATTCAACGAAAATCAAGTGTGAGGTAAGCGCCTGATCATGGATGGAGTCAAGGATCACGTGGTTCCACATATTGCTGAGAATAACACGGCAAATGAAATGTGGATAGCTTTGAACACGATGTATCAGGGAAGCTTCATCCAGAGGAAGATGCTTTTGGAGAATCAAATGTGGTTATTCCAGATGCAGAACAGTGAGGAAATCAATCCCTTTCTCTTTAGACTTCAGACTATCTGGGATCAATTGATTGCCATGGGTACAACTCCGAATGAAGGGCTCTTGGTGAGGACTGCTCTGAATGCAGTCACCGATGAATGGGAAACGTTTGTCCAAAGAATCTTGGGCAGGGCAGCGTCACCATCCTGGGCGAACATGTAGGCAATCCTCCGTCAGGAAGAAATTAGGAGATTTACCAAGAGGCAAAGCAGCAGCGGTGCAGTCAAAGTAAAGAAAGAGGAGGAGGAGGATGCAGCCCTTGCGTCAAAGGGACAGAGGCAGTAAGGGAAGAAGAAGAGGGACCTATCCAAGGTCTAGTGCTTTAATTGTGGCAAACTTGGACACTTCGCCAGCAATTGTCCTAAGAAGAAGGACAAGGGATCTTCTGATTCCAAGGCAGCAGCAGCAAAAGGGGACGATGGTAGTGACGATGACGTAGCCATGAGTGCTCCTGAACCACGAAAGTGGGGTGATATTGATATGTAGAGCAGCTGCAGATGGAAAGCAGGATCCTTGGGGTGCCCAAACTCTTGGATCACATACGAGCTACAGGAGCCTTAAGACAGTAATGGGACGAGTGGAGCAGTGGGTGCAGAAGATCACAGTGAAGCAGAGGGCAGACTTGAGACACTGTAGATGGGAGCAGCAGCGTAGAAGCAACAGTGCAGAGGCTAATGGGACTTCAGCAGCACAGAGGGGCAGTGCAGAGCAACAGCAACGTAGTGGCTTCAGGGAGACAGCGCAGCGTAGCAGCCAAGGGAGCTTCAGTGATGAGTTGCAGCCCAACTGACTTGTCTAACAGTGATTGGGTAATGGTCCTTCAGTTGTGTACTTCTCAGCAACTGAGTTGCAATGCAACAGTTAGCAATGGAAATGCTATAGGCAGCATGATGCAACAATTTGAGAGGGAGTTGCAATACTAATGTAGCAGTATCAGTGGCAGTGACATGGGAAGCAGTACATGGAACAGCAGTGCAGTGGATGGAGGGCAGTCGGCCAAGCATCAGCAGCATAGAGACCGATGCCAAGATCAGGCAATACTTTAGTGTGGGTGTATTGCTAAAGCACACTACTCGCTGAGAGGGAGTGTTGAGATTTTGAGGTAGCATTGGGTGTGCTCTAGCTTCGAAATTTTGTGGAGGGGCTAAGACACATGAGATCTCCAAAACCCAAAAAGCGTTTGGAGAAATTTTATCTAGTGTTGAAGTTATTCTAATAATTATTTTTTTTAATGAGGACCCTAAGTCTAACTTAGGGAATTAGAAAAATTAAAGTGAATTAATTAAACACATGTGATGAAATGTTTTAAGTGACGTGGATCAAGCAATCTTTTAATTTGAGTCGTCAATTAGACATTAGATCACGGTGGTTGGTTTTCCAACGAGAAAAGTATAAAGGAAGGGCTTGGTGTCAGTTGAAGAACACACACAGGCAGAGCACTGAAGCTAAGTCGAATTTCTCGGGCGAGGTTTGCTAAGGAATTCGAAGCGAGTTTGAAGTGCAATGAGGGGTAGAGATCGGCAAGGGATGATCTGATCCAAGGCCGAGAATACAGCAGCAGAAAGGCAGTGAGTACCAGACAGTGCAAAGCTAGCCCGGAGGACGCGGTGTTGAAATTTGACTAAAAATTTTCCTACAATCCCAACCCGGTTTTAATTTCACCTGATCACTCCCATTCAGTTAAATGCCCTTTCCCATAAACTTACATTCAACTTATAGAATTCGGGAAATGAAATTTTCAGATTAAAACACATGGGACTGTCAACACATGTTGAAAATAAATATGGACATAAACAGACCTGCAACACATCAAAAAATACACAGATTTTTGGTCAACTTAGACGTAGTCAAAACCCCTTCAATCTTCTCCGGGGAAAAACTGTTAGAGAGCTCTTCAAATTTATTTATCTTTCAAGTTTAGGAAAAATACATTTGCAGACAAAACAAAACAGCAAAATACAACTTATCTCTTCAACCCAAAACTCCTTGAAAATCGTGCCCACTTTGCTTCGATTTTCGTGCCCATTTGAAGCCGAAATTGTACTGTACGGACGCGGACTGTACTCTATGGATTCCATACAAACTATACGGATTTTTTTCAAAAAAAAATTGCCCAAAAACTTCTCTCGAACTGCGTGCAGCTCATATCATTAAATGTTCTTCGTACTGTACCTTCTGTTGTCTTTTATGCCTTGATTTACGTGCCCAACTTTGCCCAGAAATCACTCATTCATCTTGCAGCAACAAATTTCTCTTTCAAAACTTTTCTCCAACTCTCAGCCTCCTTTCTCTAATATGCTCATGAAGAAATGAATGAAATGCAAACTCTCTTTTCTTTTCCCCTTTCGTTTCCCTAAATGACTTTTGGGCAACCCTAAGATCTAATGGCTTAGATTCATTTAGATCAAGGGATGAGAATTAATGTGCATTTAATTCTCACTTTCTATTTTTTAATTGACCCATTAAATAAAGTACCCACATTATACTTCATGTCTAAAGTCACCTTTCACTTTATAATTTAACATAGACTTTACCACTTATAAAGTCACTTTCACTTTATGTTAAATTTGGACAACTAGGTCCAAACTCCATGTTATGATGCTCAGATTAAGAGGCTAATATTTTTGTTGGATTCCTCTTTCGGAGAGGTGTAAAATCCATATAATATGTCTTAATCCGATGAGCAGAACATTTATTTTGAATTTATTATTCATAATAAATTATATGTGCAGGTCGGCCTTAAGGTTTCACACCCCCAGCAGATGTGTCACACACCCCAATGATGGATATAAATACAGGCAAAGTTGGAGAGCATTTCATCACAACACAACTCACATCTTCTTCTCTCATCTGAGATAGTACGAGCTCCTTGGAGGACGAGTTCAGCCCACACGTGTGAAGGAGAAGAAGGACGAATTTCTGTACGGCTAAGCTGAAGGACGAGTTGCTGCAGCTAGGGTTTTGCAGAAGGTTTGACCAGCGTTGACTTTGGTCAACGCATGGTCCAATTGGGCTGAAATTTGGTGAGAAGTTTGATTTTGGAAGGTCGTACTGTTTGGCACAGAAATCGAGGTCAAAAGGGTTGACCAATCTGCTGCTGCGTTGACTTTTAGCTTGCTGCCCTGCGTTGACTTTTTCAGGACAGCGTTGGCTTTTTTGGAGTTGACTTGAGTTGACTCGTTTGCTGATTGGAGGACTATTGTGACACATTCTGGGTTGGCTGACCAAGGAGACTTTGCTGGTTGAAGCATCCTGTTGACCGCCGTAACGCACCACCACATTTTTCCTGTTTCTGATTTGTCTTCTATAAGATCCACTTATATGTTCTATCTGCATTTTACTTAACTATTTGTATGATTGCTGTGAGAAAAGTAAAGTTGCTCCAAGCATAGAACATCTACTAAAATTTACACTTTATAATTTAATATTTAATTTACCACTCATAAAGTCACTTTCACTTTATAATTTAATATTGACTTTACCACTTATAAAGTCACTTTCACTTTATAAAGACACTTGGGAAAAGAATTATTTTGGACACTTTTCATGATTTCCCAAGGTAGAGACTAACCCATGCAAAACCACTTGTCCAAGGTACATTAAAAATCTACACTCCCTCTTACCGAGGAAAGTGTTTCTCACCACACCCATCTTGTCCCTGAAATGGACATGCTTGCCTTTTGGCAAGGACTTCGTGAGAACATCGGCCACCTGCTCATCTGTCAATATATACTCCAGCTTCATTGCCCCCTTCTGAACATAGTCCCTGATGAAATTATATATGATGTCAATGTGTTTTAACTTTTGACTTGTCATGAAACACTGGATTCTCCATGAGTTTAATGCAACTCTGATTCTCACAGTGAATAATTGTCGGTCTCAACTCCTGATCAAATAGGTCATACAATAACTTGTGAAGCCAAATGGCCTCACAACTAGCTTGGCTAGCGGCCATATACTCAGCCTCAGAAGAGCTCAAAGCAACTGACTTTTTCTTTCGACTGAACCACAACACAACTGTCAAACCCAATCTAAAGCAACACCCTGAAGTGATTTCCCTGTGAGAAGCACTCCCTACCCAATCTGAATCTATGTAACCTGCCAACCTCACTCCATCTCCCCGCCTATAGTCCAGACCATAATCAAAATCCCCCTACACTTAGAGAAGAATGTGCTTTGCAGCTACCCAATGCACCCTCTTGGGCTCAACCATGAACTGGCTAAGTGTGTTCACTGCAACGCATATATCTGGCCTAGTGTTGACCAAATACATCAAGGACCCAATAAGCTGCCTATACAATGTGGGATCCACCAAACTAGAATCCGAAGCATGAAGTTTCTTCTAGTTGGTGATCATAGGTGTAGACATGAGTCTACAGTCTGCCATGTGAAATCTGCTCAACACATCCACAGCATAGTGTCCCTGCCCCAGAAAGATATGCCCCTCCTCCTGCCGCACGTCAAGCCCCAAAAAGTAATGCATCAACCCAATGTCTTTCATCTCGAACTCCATAGCAAGATCCTCCTTGCAACCACTAATCAGTCTCTCTGCCCCAGTAATGAACAAGTCATCAACATATAGCACAAGAATGAGCAGATCATCCCCTACAACAATGCAGTATAGGTTCGGATCTGCATCACTCTTCTTGAAACCCATCTGCTGCAAGTAAGTATCAATCCTCCAATACCAAGCTCTCAGAGCTTGCTTAAGTTTGTAGAGTGCTCGCCTCAACCGGCATACATGGGTCTCCAGCCCAAGTACCTCAAACCCCTCTGGCTGCTCAACATACACCTCCTCCTCTATAACTTCGTTCAGAAATGCGATCTTTACATCCATCTGATGGATCTGCCAACCCATTTCCATCAGATGTATCCCTGTAGCCTTGGTATCTTGGCAGGTAGCCTAGATGAAACCTAGATCCCTATTCGGTTAGTACCTTGGTAGGTAGCCTAGATGGTACCTAGATCCCTGTTGCGTTGGTACCTTGGCAGGTAGCCTAGATGGTACCTAGATCCCTTGATGGGTTGATACCTTGGCAGTTAGCCTAGATGGTATCGAGATCTCTAGCATTGTATATGTTGATTGTGTTAAATTTGGGTAACTAGGTCCAAACTCCATGTTGCACTACTCATATGATGATGATTATATTTTTGTTGGATTCCTCTTTCAGAGAGGTGCAATATTGATCTAAAGATCATCTTGTTTGGATGAGCAGAACATATATTTTGATTTTATTTTCCACACATGTGCAAGGACAACCAGATTTGTAATGTAGGCTCACAAGCCAAATAGATGTGTCACACACCCTCACTGATGGATATATGTTAAAATTGGACAACTAGGTCCAAACTCCGGGTCGTGCTACTCAGATGACGATCCCAATATTTTTATTGGATTCCTTTTTTGGAGAGGTGTAAGATTGATCTAAAGATCATCTCGATCGGTTGAGCAGAACATGTACTTTGAATTTATTCCACTTATGTGCTAGGTCGGCCTGGAATAAAATATAGACTTAAATGTCTTAAAGGACGTGTCACACACCCCCAAAGATTCTTATATATTGGAGAGACTTAGAGTTCATTTGACACACATTGTGTGGAGGAATTCTCTCTCTCTGGATAGCGTTGGAGCTACGTAATATATGGACTGTTCTTTGTTTGGGTTGTTCAGGGGTGATGTGTGACACGCTTGGCTGAATGACCTATTGGAGACTTTGCTAGTAGAAGCATCTTGCTGATCGTCGTAACGCCACCATTCATCATCTCTGTTTTGGCTTGTCTTCCATCGATCTCTTAGTATGTTCTATCTCCTTCAGTATTGTGTGCCCTAATCTGAAATGGCATAGGACATGTTCAAAAATTAACATGGTATCGAAGCTCTAAGGGGAAGACAATGCCCAATTTGTGTTGAATTGAAATCCTCGATCTATTGAATCCATTTTGTGCAACGCTACCTTTATAAAAGGACACGGTGAAGAAGAATTTCTCCTGTGCCCTAGACGCAGCTAACACAGCAAGAAGGAGGAGCTCCGTTTGGGTTTATTAACTGTTGTAATGAAGGTCGAACTTGCTAACTATTAGGCCGAGTCCTTGAGGGCTAAACGCTACACTGTTGGGCACTATTTTGGGGGATCGAAGGCTCTAGGCTGCTGTGTGCTAGCTCGCAGGCCATAGCACCACAGCAAGGCCTGCATGGGAGCAAATCAGAAGCCTCTCTAAATGCCGCAGGCCTTGAGGCTTCACTAAATCCTACCACAGCAAAAGAAGAAGACCAGCATATAGAAATAAGGTTGTCTGAAGCCTATTTCAGGAGGCCGAAGATGCTGCTAGAAGGCCGAGACAAGAAGGAATTGTTTGAGGGTCTGTTTGAGGGTAGACAATCATCAAAAGAGGCTGTCGCTGCAACTGTAGGATGCCGCTGCAACTAAGGGAGGAATCTGCCCTAAATTTGCAGCGTGAAGGGGCAGCCTTCTGTTGAAGGAAAGCCGCAGCCCTTAAGCAAGAAGTCTGGGCAGTATTGGAGGGCTCGGTTAGGCAAGAGAAAAGTTCTTGTTTGTTTGAATAACTCGTATCTCCTATAAGAGACCTCAACTCAGACTTAAGGACAAATCTTAAGTTTGAATCCCTGCCTCAGTTCTAAACTCGGTCATCATTGCAGAAGTTTGTTGCCGCTATATAGTGATACCTTAAAGGCTTAGATCTGTAAACTCGGATTGCAGAGATAATCTGGGATCTGTGGTTATTGTTGAGGCAAAATTCTGTATTGCAGATTGGCCCAAACTAACCTGAGACACTTGGGCTGTTGACTAAAGTTTTTAAGAGCTCGGACCTGTGTTCATAACAGGGATTACTTTGGCTCCTGTCGCCACTACTTGCTGGAGTTACTTCTTGTGTGGAAGCCAAAGTTTCAAGGCTTTATGTGTGTTTGTGGCATCATATGACAGTCATATCCAAGCTGTCACTCCACTAAAATAAGGAGACAACAACAGTAAGGGTTGTTTTATGGGTGGTCTGTTCCTTACGGAGAATGCTGCAAGCCCTAATTAAAGTTTTGATGAGGGCAGCAGTTTTGAAGTTATACATAAACTGATATATTGTGTACACTGATATCTTGGAGGAATGACAGCAGATGGGCCGTAATCCCCACTTCCTTTGGAGGATGTCGCAGCCCTGTAAGCTTCGTTTGGATACGCTCTTTGAGCCGTTGTCTCCGAGGTAAGTTTGGGGTGTTGTTTTTGTACATATTTTGTATTCTAATTGGACATAGGGACAGCAAGCAAAGCTCTGTTTAAAAGATGCTTTGAAGAGGTGTATTCCACTGGCTAGTGGCCAAGGCTGTTTGGACTATTTTCAGATTCAAATTTAGGCAGAGAATCTCACCAAATTCAAAGGTTGATTTAAGTCATATGATCCCTCCAACTCCTCATATGGAGACTGTGTTAGAAGGTTGATGCCTGTCACATTTGAACAGTGAGTAGAATGCTCGGTTCTTAAATCCTTGAAGATGATTAAGGGCATGCATAGTGATGGAGGGAGTATATAAGGGGAAGCCGCAGTGAAATCTCAGACCTGTTTTGCGTGATGCCATGAGCTGACTGTGTTTCTAACCAGTACTCATTATTTCAGAATGTCTCCAACCTGTGTTGCACCAAAATACAGAAAGGAGATCGGATGTTTCCTGTGGCTATGGGCGCAGTCCCTATCTTTCACATCATAATAGTTAAATCCAGATTCTGAATGGCCAGGTTTGTAGGTATACTGGTGGAAGTTCAAGGCAAAGTTTTTTTTTGGTAATCTTTGCAACTGCAGATTGATTTTCTGTATAAGTAAGGATGGTCAAAGATCCTACTGGTGGTGAATAGGAACAACGTTGTAGACTGCAGCCGCAGATCCAAGCTGAAGTTGGCCACAAACACAATGATTCCCAGATCTGTGCAGAAGCAAGACCACAATGATATTTAGAAGATGACATATTGTGTCATTTACCACATGTTCAGGAGTTGGGCACTTATAACTGAGCTAGATCTGCTTAACAGAAAGGTAACACATAAGGTATGGACTGACATGAAGAAGTGTAAATTCTGTGTTTTGAACATCTGTATGATTGGTTCCTAGATCTGTGCAATTTAGGAGACAAATCGCAGAACTAAGATCTGAAGTCTTGGGCAGATCTGTAAATAAGAAGCAGTGCTGGATGAGATGTCAGATGTAGTAGATGAAGCTCTCAAGTGCAGAATTATGAGAGAAGGAATCATGTTTGGATTCCTAGTTCTGTGGGTCGCAGTAAAGAAGGCTGGTTGAGGAAGCTACAGCAGACCTCCTCAGAATAACACGACTTCTAACACAAGCTGAGGCTTGTTGATATATTCTCCCTGTTGGACAGTAACATAGATAGACACCTATGTAGCAGTAAGCATGTGACAGTAGCAGTCTCACATTGGAGCGTAATGGTAAAATGTGTTTCTGCAGCTTTCAGACACGTTGTTGGAGTCTTTAGCAAAAGACTGTGGTCTTGGATGGTTTTGACTATGGGAAAATAAAACTCCCTTCCAAGCTGGTGTCTGAGATGCCCTCATTTAAAAATAGATGTATTCTCTCGAGAGAGAAGTTGGCATTAAGAGGGAGAATACATCTATATATGCTCCTGAGCTAATATAATTGCTGGACGAAAGAAGTTCCTCATGTCTCAAAGACATATGGCTTCAGAGGGGGAAATTCCAAAAGAAAACCAAGAAGCCATATAAATACCAAGGGTATCTAGCTGTCATGAGTACAATATGACCCTGGATCATTTGCAGAAACTAGAAAGCATCAAAGTCTGCATAGATGTGAGGATGATGTCTGGGATATGGTTCCTAGACCACAGAACAAAGTTGTTGTCACCGCGATATAAGATCAAGCATGGATCTAATGGAAAATTTTGTTGCCCAAGTCTTCTCCAGGAAGGCATTGATTATTATTGCACCTATAATCTATTATTTCCCTTGCTGCTACGCAAGGACGAAATCTTCATCAGATGGATGTAAAGACCGTTTTTTTTTGTGGCATGGTGCGATAAAGGAAGAGGTGTATGTAGAACAACCTCTGGGAACCAAAGTCCAAGATCAGGACACGCATGTCTGCAGGTTGGAGAAAGCCCTCTATGGGCTGAAGCAAGCACCCTAAGCTTGGTACGAGAGGATAGATAGCTACCTGATGAAGCTGGGCTTCACTCGTAGTAATGTTGATCCGAACCTTTACTTCAAGGTTGATAGAGAAAATCCTCTCATTTGGGTACTGTATGTGGACGACCTCTCCCTAACAGGTGTTGACCCTCTCATTCATCAGTGTAAGAGGGAGTTCGCTGTTGAGTTCGAGATGAAAGACCTAGGACTGATGCCTAGGCCCGGAGGTCTGGCAGAGACCTGGCGAGATTTTCCTTTATCAAGGAAAATACATTATGAAGCTTCTGGTATGGTGGACTGTAAGTCCGTGTCGACACCGATGGAACTCAACTTTAAGAAGTTGAGTGGCAGCGCTGTTGGGCCCGTATTAGCAAATCCTACTGAGTATTGTCAACTTGTAGGGGCTCTGTCGTTCTTAGTGAACACCCGTCCGGACGTATGTTGTGCAGTGAACACCTTGAGTCAACACATGGTTGATCATAACATTCACTGGGTTGGTGCTCAGAAACTCTTGAGATATCTCTATTTCACGATAGACCATGGGCTGAGATACACTGCCGGGAGCATGACACTCCATGGATATACTGATGCCATTTGGGCTGGCAGTGTGGTGGATCGTAAGAGCACATTTGGATGCTACTTCACAAGTAGATCTGCTTCGGGCAGAAAAAGGAAGACAGTAGCCTTGAGCACCGTTGAAGTCGAATACATTGCAGCATGTAGGACCCATTGTGAAGTCACTTGGTTGCGAAAGCTCTTCAGTGAGTTGTTCGAGCATGTGCTAGATGCCACCGTTATCCTTTGAGATAACCATAGGGGGATTCATTTGTCATAGAATCCCGGGTTCTACGATTGATCCAAGCATGTTGATGGCTGGTACCACTTTATCTGGGATATGGTACAACAAGGCGTCGTAAGGCTCGATCATATAGGAACTGATGAGCAGGTCGCGGATATTCTCACAATGCCCTTGGGGAAGATCATGTTCCTAACCTTCCATGAGAATCTTGGAATCATGGAACGACCCTATTCTAAGAGTCATGTTGGACGATGAGCTCTGGGAGCTCCAAGGGGGTTTTTGGGGATAGCTTTGGTGCTATAAGCAACCACAGGGCTAGGCTTGCCGAACCTAGTTGGTGTGCTTCTACCCCACCGTGATGATATTGAGATGGTTTACCTCTCTCTGATCTGTGCACCGTATGCATCCTACCCATGGAGTTTCGAATTCATGGGAAGTACCTCTCATTTGGCCAATGAGATGGGAAAAGCTAGAGACTAGTAGCAAAGACTGATGGACGCATCAGAGATTGTCGTACTCTCTATCTAGGATAGCACGTGTCCAACCACTTGATCTGGGATCAAGTCTAGTGAGGTTTTGGACCTCCAACTGACTTCGGGTTAGTATATGACTCTCTTGAGTCCTAGTGAGGTTTCAGACCTCCAACTGACTTCGGGTCAGGTAAACCAACTTCGGGTTGGTATGAGACTCTTTGTGAGTCCTATAGAGGTTTCGGACCTCTGGGCTGAATCTGTCAGCCTGGTATGATGTCTTTGTGATTGACCCACTTCTGTTCTGAAATAAAGAGGCCAGCAAAGCAAGTTACAGCGGGATGACGCACGATGTTTGGATTGCACTTGTGGACGGAGTTCTCCCTAGTTGAGAGGGAGTGTTAAAATTGGACAACTAGGTCCAAACTCCGGGTTGTGCTGCTCAAATGATGATCCCAATATTTTTATTGGATTCCTCTTTCAGAGAGGTGTAAGATTGATCTAAAGATCATCTCGATCGGATGAGCAGAACATGTACTTTGAAATTATTCCACTTATGTGTTAGGTCAGCCTGGAATAAAATATAGACTTAAATGTCTTAAAGGACGTGTCACACACCCCCAAAGATTCCTATATATTAGAGACTTATAGTTCATTTGACACACATTGTGTGGAGGAATTCTCTCTCTCTGGATAGTGTTGGAGTTGCGTAATATATGCACTGTTCTTTGTTTGGGTTGTTCTGGGGTGATGAGTGACACGCTTCGCTGAATGAGCTATTGGAGACTTTGCTGGTAAAAGCATCCTACTGATCGTCGTAACGCCACCATTCATCATCTCTGTTTTGGCTTGTCTTCCATCGATCTCTTAGTATGTTCTATCTCCTTCAGTATTGTGTGCCCTAATCTGAAATGGCATAGGACATGTTCAAAAATTAACAATATAAATTGGAGAGTCTTGGAGATCATTTGCTAATCATCTCATCACACATTCTCTCATTGTGATCTGATTGGTTCAATAGCCTTTGGAGGCCTCTTTTCTTCACGCGTGTGGAGCTGAAGCTCGGAAAATTTGCGGATATGTTTTAGGGTTGTTTGTTGTACGTTGACCAGCATTGATTGTGGACAACCCTTGACTATTTGACCTCCAAACTTTGCTGAAAATTCGTTTTTTGAAGACCGTACAGTTGGGCACAAAAATCGAGGAAAAAGGAGCAATTTGACTAAAGCCCTAAATCTACAGCGTTGACTTTGGTAGACCAGTGTTGACATTTGATGAGTCGTCTTTGAGGGTTGTGTGTGACATTTTGGAGGGTTGGCTGATTTAATGTTGAAAAACACTTTGTTGGCTGGTGCATCCTGTTGACTGCCGTAATGCACACTATCCTATATCTTTAATGGACAAGAAGAATTGTAAAATCTGATCTATATTATTGGTTTGTCTTATGTTGATCTATTATTGTGTTCTATCGGCATTTTACTTTCATGTTTATGTGATTGCTAAATTGAATCGGGCCTAAGAAAGATTGAAGTAAATTTGCATTAAGCATAGAACACACCATGGTTATCTAAATTTAACATGGTATCAAAGCTGAGGCAAAGACAAAGCTCAAGCTAGTGTGAAAAGCAATCACCGAAGAAGAAATCCTATCAAGGAGCAATGGCCTCCTCAACCTATAAGGGTTTCAAGTCTTATGATAAATTAACTGATAAGTCTGATTATCATGCATGGAAGATGTCCTTGGATTTGGCATTAGAAGATCAAGATGTCATGGACTATGTGCAGGGGAAGATTCATGAGCCTCCATCAAATGCACCTGCTGCCACAAAACCGAAGTATAGAAAAGGAGAAATCAAAGCAAAGATGATTATTCGGGATTCTATTCATAAGCACTTGGTTGCTTACATTTCTGAGCTAAGCAGATCTAAAGAGATGTATGATGAGTTGGTTAGCATGTTCAGGGCTAGCAATGTTAATCTAGTTCTTTTCTTCAAGAATCAATTGAAGAATATCAAGAAGGGCAAGGATGAATCCATTCAATCCTATTTTATGAGGCTCGCTGAAATCAGGGACAATCTTCTAGCTATTGGAGAAGAAATAGTTGATCGAGAGATGGTTCTCATTGCGCTTGGAGGTCACCCCCGTGATTGGTATGTATTCAATACCGCTATTCTTAATAATAATGTGATTCTTGATTTTGATGAAATATTGATGAGATGCACTCAAGAGGAGACAAGAATGATGGAGAGAGATCATCCCTGTAATGGAAATGGAGGTGACCCTACTACCTTCACCGCTCATGCAAAGAAGAGGAACAATGGAGGTCTGAGAAATCAAAACCATGCAAGAGCGGGGCCCAAATGAAGGAAGGGAAGATGTTCACTTGAAACAAGTTTGGTCACTATGCAAGGTAGTGCCCTAATAGAAGAGACTCTCCTAGGGATGATGACAACAACAACTTCAGGGGGAATGACAATCAAAGGAACATGTTCAAAGGAAAAAGGAAGGCTCCCTATGATCGTAGTGGAAATGGGCGACCTTTCAAGAGGTCAAGAAATTCCAGGTACGATGAGTCTAATGTTATTGATAATAAGATAAATGAATTTATTCTTGTATCTGCCCTCTCTACTACATCTCCTCCTGACACCCTGGATGTCTGGCTGATTGATAGTGGTGCTTCAAGGCACCTCACTGGTTATAAAGAAGCCCTCTCTGATTTGATTGAGAAGGATACAAATCTAGAAATTATCCTCCGAGATAATGCCACTTATCCCGTGAAAGGGACAGGGACTGTGACCCTTCATCTATCTCAAGGTCAAGTCTGCCGCTTACAAGATGTGTTGTACGTACCTGATTTGAAGAAGAACCTTGTGTCTATTTCGGCAATGGAAGACAAAGGGTTCAAGGTGGCATTCGTTGATGCAAAGGTACGTATCTGGAAGAAAAACTTCAAGGAAGCTCTTATTATTGGTTTTAGAGTTGATACACTCTATCAGGTTGGAGGAAATCCATTGGGGGCTATGTCATGTGATACAACTCTTCAAACAGAGTTATGGCACCGGAGGTTTGCACACCTTCATTACAAAGCCCTTCCCAAAGCAAGGATGGTGGTGACGGGGATGCCCGAATTTAAAGATGATCATGAAGGTATAGGTCAAGGTTGTGCTAAAGGGAAGCATACAAGAGGACCATTCCCCTCAAGTATCACAAAGACAACTGATATCTTGCAGTTGATACATTTTGATTTATCTGGTATGATGCCCATGACATCCTTGGGAGGATGTTCCTATTACATGAATTTTACAGATGACTTCTCCCGCAAGACCTGGATGTATTTCTTGAAGAAGGACGAAGCATTCAAATGGTTTCGTACCTTGAAGGCCTTGGTGGAAAATCAAACCGAGAAAAGAATCAAAGTTTTGAGGACCGACAATGGGACTGAGTATGAGTCAAATGAGTTTAATAACTTTTGCAGAAAAGCTGGCATTAAGAGGGAGACCACAACTTTGTATACTCCTGAGCGAAATGGTGTTGTTGAAAGAAAGAATAGGACCATTGTGGAAGCTGCCCGCGCCATGCTATGTGACCAAGGTCTTCCGAAGTTTCTATGCGGAGAAGCTGCGAACACTGCTCTGTGTGTTCAAAATAGATGCCCACATTCCGCTCTAGACTCCAAAACTCCCGACGAATTCTCTGGTAAGAAACCTGATGTTTCTCATTTTAGAGTTTTTGGTTGTCCTATTTACTTTCATGTGCCGAAAGAAAAGAGAAGCAAGTTGGATGCTTTTGGAAAGAAGGGAATGTTTGTGGGCTTCAGTGAAACTTCGAAGGCATATAAAATCTATGCGCCTGGTCAAAGAGAAGTGGAGATATGTCACGATGTCACCTTCGATGAAGATGTTGCCCTCAAGAAAGTGAGAAATCTTCCTAGCTCCAAGGAAGACAAAGAAGATGAAGAAGCAGGGAAGCAGGAAGAGCCGAAGGATTGATCGATGCCTGATGTTGAAGGACCCATGGATCCTATTGATCCACCTCCTTCAAATAAGAGAAGACCCTCATGGTTTAGGGACACTCTCGAATATGCCGAGAGACATATTTCCCAAGGGGGACATTCGGTTAAAGCAAGAAGTCAAATAGATACCAAGGTTACCTAGCAGCCATGAGTACAATTGTACAATCTGAGCCTGGATCATTTGAAGAAGTCGTAAAGCATCAAGTTTGGAAGGATGCTATGCTCGAAGAATATGAGTCCATTATAAAAAATGATGTCTGGGAAGTGCTCCTGAGACTGGAGGACAAATCTGTTGTCACCTCGAAATGGCTCTATAAGATCAAGCATGGATCTGATGGTAGTGCTGAAAAGTACAAGGCACGATTTTTTGCCCGAGTCTTCTCTAAAAAAGAAGGCATAGATTATGATGACATATTTACACCTGTGGCCCGCTATACCACCATGCGATCTATCATTGACCTTGCGGCAACGCAAGGATGGAGTCTCCATCAGATGGATGTGAAGACTGCTTTTCTGCATGGCTCTATAAAGGAAGAGGTGTATGTGGAGCAACCTCTGGGGTTCGAAGTCCAAGATAGAGACACCTATGCATGCAGGTTGAAGAAAGCCCTCCATGGGTTGAAACAAGCCCCCAGGGCTTGGTATGAGAGGATAGATAGCTACTTGATGAAGTTGGGCTTCACTCGAAGTAATGTTGATCCAAACCTTTATTTTAAGGTTGATAGAGAAATGCCTCTCATTCTAGTTCTCTATGTGGACGATCTCTTCCTGGCAGGTGTTGACACTCTCATTCATCAGTGTAAGAGGGAGCTAGCTTCCGAATTTGAGATGAAATACCTAGGACTGATGCATTACTTCCTAGGCTTGGAGGTCTGGCAAAGGCCAGGCGAGATTTTCCTTTCTCAAGGAAAATATGCCGTGAAGCTGCTGGAAAGATTTGGTATGCTGGACTGTAACTCTGTGTCGACACCGATGGAACTGAACTTTAAGAAGTTTTGTGGAAACGCTGCTAGGCCCGAGCTGGGAAATCCCACCGAGTATCGAAAACTCGTGGGGGCCCTGATGTTCGTAGTGAACCCCCGTCAGAACATGTTTTGCAGTGAACACTTTGAGTCAACAAATGGTTGATCCTCATCACATTCACTAGATCGGTGCCAAGAATCTATTGAGATATCTTCGGGGCACAATCAACCATGGGTTGAGATACACTACCGAGAGTTTGAGACTCCATGGATATACTGATGTTGATTGGGCTGGCAGTGTGGTGGATCGCAAGAGAATATCTGGATGTTGCTTCACCTTGGGTTCTGCTTCGATATCTTGGATGAGCAGGAAGCAGAAATCGGTGGCTTTGAGCACCGCTGAGGCCGAATACATTGCAGCGAGTATGGCCTATGGTGAAATTGTTTGGTTGTGAAAGCTCTTCAGTGAGTTGTTTAGGCATGTGTTAGATACCACCGTTATCCTTTGTGATAACCAGAGTGGGATTCGTCTTTCTGAGAATCCCGTGTTCCATGATCGATCCAAGCATATTGATATCAGGTACCACTTTATCCGGGATATGGTACAACGAGGCGCCGTAAGGCTCGATCATATAGGAACTGATGAGCAGGTCGCAGATATTCTCACGAAACCCCTTGGGAAGGTCAAGTTCCTAACCTTTCGTGAGAAGCTTGGAATCGTGGAAAGACCCTATTCTGAGGGTCCAACTTGAGTTGGACTATGAGCTCTAGGAGCTCCAAGGGGCTTGGGGATAGCTTCTTGGAGCTATAAGCACACACGGGGCTAGGTTTGCCGAACCTTGTTGTGCTTCTGCCCCACCGTTATGATATTGAGTTGGTTCACCTCTCTTTGATCTATGCCCCGCGCGCATCTAACGCATGGAGTTTCCAACTCATGGGAAGTACCTTTCATTTGGTCAATGAGGTGGGAAATGTGGATAGAGACCAATGGCAAGACCAATGGACGCATCAGAGATTGCCATACTCTCTATGTCTAGGATGGCACGTGTCCAACACCTTGATCTGGGATCAAATCCGATAAGGTTCTTACCTCTAAACTGACTTTGGGTTAGTATGTGACTCTTTTTGAGTCTATTGAGGATTTATCCTCTAAACTGACTTCGGGTTAGTATGTGACTCTTTTGAGTCGAAACTGACTTCGAGTCAGCAGAGTGTGATGTCTTTGTGAATCACTCTCCTTGTTCTATTTGGGATGAGAGCCAACAAAGCAAGTTACGGCAGGATGACGTAAGATGCTATATGATGGTACACGATGGTACTGATCTCTGGATGGCATAAGTGGACAGATGGAGTTCTCCCTAGTTGAAAGGGGGTGTTAATTTTGGCAAACTAGGTCCAAACTCCATGTTGAACTGCTCATATGATGATGATTATATTTTTGTTGGATTCCTCTTTCGAAGAAGTGCAAGATTGATTTAAAGATCATCTTGTTTGGATGAGTGGAACATATATTTTGATTTTATTTTCCACACATGTGTAAGGTCAGCCAGATTTGTAATGTAGACTCACAAGCCTAATAGATGTGTCACACACCCTCATTGATGGATATAAATTGGAGAGTCTTGGAGATCATTTGATCATCATCTCATCACACATTCTCTCATTCTAATCTGATTGGTTCGATAGCCTTTGGAAGCCTCTTTTCTTCACACGTGCGAAGCTGAAGCTAGGAAAATTTGCGGATCTGTTTTAGGGTTGTTTGTTGTGCGTTGACCAGCATTGACCAGCGTTGACCGTGGTCAACCCTTGACCGTTTGACCTCCAAACTTTGCTAAAAATCTGATTTTTGAAGGCCGTACAACTGGGCACAAAAATCGAGGAAAAAGAAGCAGGTTGACCAAAGCCCTAAATATACAACGTTGATTTCCTGTGTTGACTTTTATGCATTGACTTTTGTTGACCATCGTTGACTTTTGATGAGTTGTCTTTCAGGGTTGTGTGTGACTATCCTATATCTTTGTTGGACAAGAAGAATTGTAAAATCTGATTTATATTATTGGCTTGTCTTCTGTTGATCTATTATTGTGTTCTATCAGCATTTTACTTTCATGTTTATATGATTGCTAAATTGAATTAGGCCTAAGAAAGATTGAAGTAAATTTGCATTAAGCATAGAACACACCATGGTTATCTAAATTTAACGGATTGTGATACTCTTCTTAGAACATTTCAACTTGAGGTCATCCTTGTACTGTTTGTACAATTATGAATACCTCCCTAATCAAGAGGGAGTATTGAAAGATGTAACTAGTTTCGGTCTTCATAATTATACCTCTATGTATTTTATGTAAAAAGCAATAACAAGAAAAAGAGAGAAAAAGAAAATTTATTTTTAAGCATGGGCTTCATGCTCAAAAGAATTTTTATTATTATTAAATAAGCATGTTCTTCATGCTTCTAGGTTTTGTTGAGTCAGAGTCAAAGCCCTATTTGGACCTCATGAAAAGAAAAAGGAAGAAAATAATTTTTAATAAGTAATTTTGGGTCAAAAACCCCTCTAGATGCCAAGTCAGCCTACATGACAAGTCGGCCCTACCCCAATGGACATGCCTGTTTGCAACCCTCTGGCAGTATAAATAGAAGATGATATGAGCTCATTTGGACATACACTTGGATGTATTTTTGGTCTGAAATTTCACAGAAGAAGTGAGATGAAGTGGAGGGGCAAAGTCTGAAATAGAATAAGAGTTTCTTCTTGAGATGGAATATGTGAAAATTTTTCCTTGGTACTTTTGTTGCTGATATCTTGATGATGAATTTGTTGAGCATAATGGAAGGTTTGACTTGACATCTAGAGGTGGAAGTACTTTTGTGATCATGGATCTTGGATGTCTCACTATGATCTGATTTATAAGAGGATATTTTGACTAGGTTTTCCCCTAAGAGAGGGGTTTTTCCCTGGCTAAGAGCCTATATTCTGTGTTTTTTAGTTTCTGTGATCTTCATGTTTATGCTACAGTAATTGTTTAATGAAACAAAGAAGAATAAAAATTAATAAGAAGCCAATTAATTCACAAGCAGTTACTATGAAAGAGAGATCTAATGTAAAAATTGATAAGCCTCCCAATTTCTCAATAGTTAATAAGGCAGGTCAACTTGTGGGAGGCATAACTTCTGCATATGAACTCTAATTTAGGTGGTTTTCACACCGTTGGAAAGTCTCGATGTGTAGAATAGTGTTGACGGTTGGGAGCTATGCTTGCAACGTTTTGACCACAGAAAGTGTTGATTGATACATCAAAATGGCTCTAGAAGGTTTGAAACTTCAAATTTCCACACTGGGACTGCCAATAAAATGGACCCTACATGCCAATTCCTCTAGTTTTTCCACCAAAAAGGACCAAGATAGATGACTAACTATATAGTGATCCATCCAGAGCACGATTTTTCCCAGTTTTATCAATTTCCCAAGTTGTTGACCCCAACCAATTTTTTGGTTGATGACGAGTTTTGCAATAAAGGTATGAATGGTGTCGCTAATATTCTTGATAATGGTGAGTTATCTAGAATATATAAAGCAATAAATGAATCCAATAGCATCATGTCACACTCCATGGATGACACCTCATCCCTGTGAGATTCTATCACGGAATGCTATCATAGAAAACTGAGAAGGCATAAGTTGAATTAGAGACTGAATGTTTCTCTCAACAAGGGCATTATTTCACCTATATTACAAAGATCAATTCCAGTGTCATTCAGTCTCAAAATACTAAAATAGCAATCATTTTTGGAATCACAATATTAGAAGTCCTATCAAAGAACCCTTTAAACACACAATTCCACATAGGATTGAACTAGGGTGGACTGACCCTTCAACGATATGATAATTCTGTTTAGTACTTCGAAGAGCATATTGCCTTGTTTTTTCCAATGTTCCGAACACTGACATCGGGATAAAATCGGCAAGGATTCAGAAAACCAAAATATCGTAAAAATTGAGAAAATATTGGCAAAAATCGGCAAACATCAGCAAAATTAAGAAACCATCAAACTATCAGTAAAAATTGGCAAACGTCAGCTAGGCCAAATAATCACGATTTCGCGATAAAATCGGGATGTTATCAAGATGTCTGCAACACTGCTTTTTTCAACTATGACAATCTCAAAAGCAAAGAATCATGTAACAGAATTATGAGCAAGAATGGAGACTAATGTGCCAAATAATCACAATTTCGCGATAAAATCAGGATGTTATCAAGATGTTCGCAACACTGGTTTTTTCAACTATGACAACCTCAAAAGCAAAGAATCATGTAACAGAATTATGAGCAAGAATGGAGACTAATGTTCTTTACACCGGTTTGCTTTAAGAAATTCTGATTTGAAATTCTTTATTTAGAAAGATTCAGACATCTGCCTCACTAATATCCTTCCCTTTCACTCCAAGTCCATACCCATCGGACTGATGCACTAATGTGCCAAATAATCACGATTTCGCGATAAAATCGGGATGTTATCAAGATGTTCGCAACACTGGTTTTTTCAACTATGACAACCTCAAAAGCAAAGAATCGTGTAACAGAATTATGAGCAAGAATGGAGACTAATGTTCTTTACACTGGTTTGCTTTAAGAAATTCTGATTTGAAATTCTTTATTTAGAAAGATTCAGACATCTGCCTCACTAATATCCTTCCCTTTCACTCCAAGTCCATACCCATTGGACTGATGCACTAGTTGACCAAAATCTACTTGAATCTGAGCATTTTCTGCTGTTTTGAAAATCTTAACTACAGACTGAAAAGCATTAATTGCAGATCTGGGGTTGTACTTGTTGATTCAAGGCTTAATCTCATGCATTTGTAGGTTGCATTAGTTTATCACATCTAGGGCATCTCCCAGGATTAGTATGTGCTGTGCCCGAACAAAGAAACTTGCTAATGCTGACAGGAATAGGAAATCTAAGTGTTCAATCAAATCTTTTGGGCTTAATTACCTGAGGAACAGATCTGATTGACAACAGGTAGGCTAATTAATAATTACCACCTGACGTGTATTTATAATCAAGCGTGGATTGTACCTTTCATTCATATCATTCACCTCTTATATTTTTGGAATGTGTTATTGTGCATAATCTACACTTGCCTCTTACATAACTCGATAATGATGGTGTAAAATTCTTTCATGTGGGAACTTCTCAACTGTATATAGAACTGACTTTATTACCTTGTTCAAAATAATTTGTTCTAATTCAACATAGCATTCATCACGTGCAAGAAGCTGTACTATTAATACATGCAACCCAGGAGGAACTTTAAGTTTCTCAGCAGCTGAACTGCACACATAAATAAGACATAAAAACAGTGAGATCAAGAAAAGAACATACAAAATTTTCAATTTAGAGCCATAAAAAAAATGGTTATATGCAGGAGAAAGGCCAGTGTCTGTTCAATAATTACTCTTAGGTTTCTTTTAAGTGGGAAGAGACATAGAATGTCAGCAAAATATCAAACCTCCAAAGTCAGTAGATAGCACACCTGCGAAAATATTCTACAATAAGTGTAACCAAGTACATTGGGTCCCCTGAAATTTCCTCCTCAACAACAGCAAATACACTGTTGAATATTTCATCAGGTGAAATAATGGTGTTAGCAGTCTGTGGCCTATGTTGGTCTGGTGTGGCTGATTCTAGTGGTCCTTGTGCATGGATTTCACTGCTTTCAGATTGTACAAGTGCCTTTTCATGTCTTACGCTGGAGTTCTCAGAATCGATACTAGCCCTTCTTTCAGCTTTAATACTGGTATTCTCCCTGCTATCATCCTTGCTTACATCAGAAGGAAGCAGGTGTTGTGTTGAAGAGCTACCCTCTGGCCTTGCACTTACATGGCCAGAGTTTACATTTTCCTGAGAGTCAGTATCTCCAAAAGAGCTGCTCGAAGATTCCCTCAAGGTTGAAGTTATAACAGCATGAACAGTTTCCTTCTCAACCTCAGTACCATCTGTCGCAGCCTTAGTGGCCTTACCATGCATGTCAACCACTCCAGCGTTCTTACTTGGTGAAGCATCCAGCTTGAATGTTTTTTGTCCATTTAAATGAGAATCTGAAGGCTGTTGGCTAGCAGCTCTGTTGGATCCAGCAGTTTCAGGTGCTCCAGCCAAATAATTTGCCAGTTTCATAGCGTGTGAATACGAAGCTGTCAGAATATCCATTGCATTCACAATCACAGAAAGAGCTCTCCTCTCCAGAATGATGGACCGCATGACTGCTAAAGACAACTGCTTAGCCTGTAGGAAAAAATAGCTAATAGTTACATTCTATAGAACTTTCCATAGAACTTATGTATGACAATGGTTCACCCATTCATTTCTGAGAATCATAAATATTATATAATAGAATTAAATAGCAGAAACCCGTTCCCCATAAGTATTTGCTTTACCTTGTCTGCCTCCAACCTACGCCGTTGCAGAAAAGCTAACAATGAAGGTACTTCTGAACTGCTAGCAGCAATAGCCTGACATATAACTTTGGTTAGAGGACTATCCTTCATCTAATATCAAATATTATTGAAGTAAACTCAATCATTTAACCTGAATCCATGTAAGTATTTTAGCATCAATATACTACTCACCTCTAAGTCTAAATGGACCCTCCATAAAAGTCCATGAATGTTGTCACAAATCAGATCAGGATTGAGGAAAACCCACCCATCTCCGTACACATTGCCTTCACTTGCAGTCAAAGTCTCTGCTTGAGCAGATTGAGAGGAGCTACTGCCCGATTGTTTGTCTTTGTTTCTAGCGGAAATTACAGTAGAACCTAATGGACCCCTGACCAAGAGAGGAAGAGGGGCAGATATAGGAGCCTTTGATTCTGCAAATATGTCATACAACAAAACTACTTTTGCATCCACCTGATGAACCAGAAGTACATTGTCCACTACGTTGATGGCCACCTTTGTTGAATATATCGGCAAAGAACCCTGTTGAGACAGGGGGGATTTTGCTGATCAGAACCTTGATAGTTTATGGCTCTCAAAAGCTCGCTTAATACTAAAAGTCCATACAAATACAGTGACCTAGGGTGTCATTCCATTTTCGTTTGATTGCTAATAGAACTAGTTCACGACAGACCTCTGGATGAAGAATCAGTGACTCCGAGCAGCAGGAAAAACAACTAATATGTGGGAATTCCTGAAACCATCAAAGGAGAGACTTACCAGATCTATATGTTCCTAAGAGAATACATTGAATGAAGTACTGAAAATGCAGGTATGCCTGAGCCATCATTGAGAAGTACTGAAAATATAGGTATTAATGAGCAATCATTGAGAAGTACCGAAAATGCAGGCATGACTAAACAATCAATGAGACAGGTTTCTCCTGTGACTTATAAACAGGGAAATACAATGTGGAAAAGGTTTAATTTGAATGTAAATATATCATGTGTGATTATTTTCTCCTAAGAATTTGTATCTTACTTCATCAAATGTACTTTAGGAATATTATACCCTAATATGTCACATTTTAACTGAGTTCACCATGTGACCATCATTAACTGCATTATAGAAAACGAGTCGACTGAAAGACGATCCTTGCACAGGAGTACCAAAAATATATTCATACAGAAAATCATTGGGAGGATGTATTTGCTGATTCAATTGGGACTCACTAATGAATACATAAAATATTCAAACATGTCTGCTAGTTATGTACAACTGCAACTTTGTATGCATAATTTTTTTCAAATATACAAGACATAAATATACAAAATGTGTATTTTCTGAAAGTATAATACAAGATAACCATATTAACGTCAAACGAATGACCAAAAAGGATGGAAAATGTATAGATGCTGTCATTTTTAATCCCAAGCATGCAGCCTTGAAGAGAAACAGACCAGAATACAGAAACAACTGTAATACAAAGAAGTTTGATTATGTCCTAAATTTACCTGATGCACTACAGCATCACGATAAAACCGATACAAGTGAAGCTGCATGCCTACCCGGTCAACCTGTAAACAATAAATTCTCCCATACCTGATCACAAGCAATAGTGGAGATTATTATCAAATATCATGTTTACAAAATATAAATTGTGGTTGATCACCTCGGGAAAAAGAAGACAACTAACTCGATATAACAAAAGTTATAACAAATAAAAATGGCATCATAGACTTACATTGTAGCTATTTGGACATCCTCTGGACCTAAAACAGGCTTCTTATTCACCTCAGCTTTAGTCATTGCAGCCTCAAATTTTGGCAAACGGATAATGCCTCCTGCAGAAAACTGAAAATGCAGAGACAAAACAATTACTTGTAGGAATAGCAAGGCACAAAATTTTCACTCACGAAGGGATCATAAAAAAAATCTGCTCACCTGATTCTCACAACAAGAAAACAAAAACTATAAATTATATATTTTTCATATTCCATCAATTTTATTTTTCAATCATTATTTCAATATTATGAGTTTGTTTTTTTCTTTATTCACATAGTTCTGTTATTACTTTCATATTGTTTAGTATTTTTGATGATGGTAAGGTGGACAGCATGATAACAAATCGCATAATATTGTTTTCATAAGTAGCATCTTTAGTATTACATACATTTTATGTGCCCTTTTATATATATATGCACATTAAGTTTCAACTGCACCTATACATATACATGTTCTTCCATTCCTAAATGATAGATACTAGAAACACCCTGTAGCAAATGCTTCCTGCAAAAACTGTCTTGCCTTTAAATTTCTGTGAGCATTAGAAGCTAATATGTTGAAGAGTTACTTGCCCAGCATTCTTATTTTACCATACAACTAGAATCATTACAGGAAAATAATACCCATGAATATATGTGTGATGCTTGTATCTGTATATATTAAAGATGAAATAACTTCCAATTAATCCCAATGCAATCAAGAAGATGATTATTTCAAAATAAAAACTCTAATTTAGTTTAACACTGCAGGTGCACCAAGACTGGCTGATTCTTCCCAATCAATTCCAATTATTGTCAATTTAATATTTTCAGGACTGTCGCCAATTAATTCCCGATAACAATTATTTCATCTATGATATATATGCATGCATACATATGTGTCAGCGTGTTTGAGAACGAACACACAAAGACATATGAGATAATCTCCAATTAATCGAATTAATCCCAACTGCAATCAAAAAACGATTATTTTGAAATTAAACCAATTATTTCATTTAACAGTGAACACCATAGGTGCACCAAGATTAGTTTATTTTCCCCAATTATTTCTCAATTATTAGCAATTTATAATTTTCAGGAACCTCACCAATTAATTTCCAATTACAATTATTTCATCTATCATATATATAATATATACCTAGATCCCTCAGTGTTAGGCATACATATCATCTGCTGAGGGTATTTACCCCAAGTACTATTCATCGAATGTGAGGATTTATTTCCTTGGAGGATTTCACCATGAAAATGTTCCTTGGAAATTAAAAAGTGTGTGTGAGTGTTCATGTCCACTAGGTTGTGGTCTAGCACCAACCTGGAGCCATTTTCTGTGGAGACGACTCAAGTTCGAATCCTAGTGGGATTGCTACTATGTTGTCTGTTAACTCCTAGACCTGCACTCAAAGATATTAAAGTCCTTGTACAAATTGCAAAACCTAGAGGTACTCAGGTGGGTTGCCCACTATCACCATAGGAAATCCTCTCACCTTAGGCTGGCTCTCCTATGGCACAATGGGGCAACCCTAATAAGATGTTTCTGCTAAGCTTTAGAATTTAAGGGATGGTGCATTGCCAAGACCAATGCCTATCCAATTGGGTGATAGAGACAAAACCAACAATCAAGAAGGTTCCCCCGGATGCTAGTGAAATCTCCAGAACGAGCGAGGACAGCTCCTCCCATGATTAGTCTGACGCCGCCCTGCAATGCCAGCTCCATGATGCGGAAACTCAAATCGCTGATAAATTTTGTCGATGCTCTGCCACACTTGGCCTCTCGACACACCATGCATCACATGCAGGCACACTTGGATTGACTGCCTCCACGCTCGAATTCAATGCCTCATGCCTTCAAAAGGCACAGAGGCTACTCAATCAGCCATTTCATTGTTGCTCCATCCGGTCCTGCGAGCTCTCTCTGCATTCATTGATCCTCTTTCCACCAGGTCGTTGTTGCTCCAGCCTGCCTCGCGCGCTACAATCGCCATCGCTCCCCCTGCTACGCGCTCATCATGTTGCGTGCGTTGTGAGCCCCCTGCTGCGCGCCCCTCGCCCTACCGCGAGCCCCTAGTTGTGCACCCCCAGTTGCGCGCCAACACCCTCCCCTTGCCGCGAGCCCCCAGTTGTGCACCCCCAGTTGCACACCCCCTGCCTCGAGCCCCCAGCTGCGCGCCCCCCTGCTACGCGCCTCCCATGTTGCTCGCTCCCATGCTGCGCGCCCCCTTGTTACACACCCCCTACTCTCTGCCTTTTCTCACAACCAACTCCCCATCCTCTGCTCAATAGCCTCCTCATGGCCCCCACACCAACGTCAAAAGCCTATCAGGGGCAGCTACAGACGGACGCTCTTCAGCCGCTCTCACCGTGGCCAGAACCAGCGTCTGAAATCCAATGAAGGATCCTCATCAGGATGCCAGGATATATCGGCTACCCAAATGCTCGACAGCACTCAGGAGGAGATTGTTCAGCCACCAGAGAAGCCTATGGGCAGAAGGGGCCGCAAAAAATCCACCATTGCGCAGATTGAGCCACCCACACCTCGGAAAACTGAACCGCTTCCAGTCCATGAGCCAGCGGAGGAGGAGACAGATGTTTGGATTATGGACTCGGATGGCGTCCGGACCAGAGTTCACGATGCTGAGTATCCCGTTGCTCCCATCGTCCACGCAGCCCCTCTGAAGCCTCCTTGTGTGCCCACAGCTGAAGAGGAAGCAATGGCAAGAGAATATGGATGCCTAATTGAGGACGAGGACCACGCGACAGAGGAAGATGAAGGAACTCCATGACTACTCGATAGCAAGGCTCTTCTCTGATTTTTGTCTTCTCAGGACATACTTCAGCTATTTTGTTTTCATATGTGTCACTGAATATTTTGTAAATCAAGACTGTTTGACTCTCTTAAGGGGTTGGTTTCCTCCCATGAGGCAACCCCAAACATAGTTTTTTTTTAAAACTTCCAAGGCAGCGATTGGCTAAGCACTGCTTGCCATCCCTGCCCATAGCCTCTGTAAAGTTTCTTTTATGATTTCAATATAGTTTAGCCTAACTTACAAAAAAAACAATCAAGAAGGTTCAAACAGTATGAAAAGAGGCACAACTAGGTTGTTTTAAACATGCTCTAACCACATGGATCTACTTCAATATGCATAAAATTAAAAGAGGGCCCTTCCAAAGATGCTACTGTTGAGTATGTTGTCATTGATGTCAAGCAACAGATGCAACAGGAGCAACAAGTGCAGGATGAGGTGCAGGATGTCAAGAAGCAGGTGCAAGATGATAATGCAGATGTGACGAAACCCTAGTGCTAATGACGTGGCAGAAACGCTAATGGAAGGGATGAAACCCTAACCCTAGGGTTTGGATACCTTGGTGCAGTTGATGATGATGATGCAGTTTGATATGACAATGTTTTTGGTTTCCTGGTCAATGGACACACCCATAAGTTATTGAAGTTTTTAAAGCAGCATATTAGTAATCTTTCCTCAGAGATTCTCGCCATCATATTCCACTCGTCAAGCTGATTCCGGTGGTATGTGGAGCACCTTGTGGGCCTTCATGGTTTGTGAGATATACCTAGTTGAAGTTGAAGTTCCAGCCAATGGTCCAAAGTCCCATGGGTTTCTGACGTGGCAGCACTTGTTTGACTCTAGCAAATTAATAATGACGTGGCAATCTCCTCTTAGCTGGCAGCCCAAGAAGGAATTCCCATTGAATTAAATATTAAATAATTTGTTGAATAATACATAACTTAAATTGAACTTGTTGAAGGGATCGTCAGCCTAAAGGGATTAACCTTCTTACTAAAATGAATCAGAATTTATTTAATGCTCGGCTAGGGCTTTTTAGTCCAACAAACTTTGAATTTCAAATTGTTAGTTCCCTCCAAAATTGTGGAGTCAGTTGACCTATCCAAACCCTATAAATTGGCACTCGTTCCATCTAATTTGATATGGATCGAAAGCTCATCTCTGACATGATTCTATGTGAATTTGATCTATCTCTCTCTGCAATTATTCGATCCCGTGGAAACAAGTCAAATCTTTCTGCCTTCGAAACTCATCAGCAGAAGTTTATTTTGGGTGTTGGCTTTGGGTATTGGTTCTAGCAAAGGGTTCATATTGTTTTTCCTTGCAGGTGAAATCTTTTGATTGTATTCATCCATGTGGAGAAAAGTCACCCGAAATAGTTTTTAAAGAACAGCGTTACTTTGATTGGGCTTAAAACCTATGCATCTACTATGGGTATTCGGAAGTCTTGATATATGTTGCCTAAATATCAAGGATTTTTTTTTGGGCTATGTTTGCTTTGATTTGCTGGGATAACGTGATGTATGTACATCATAATAACATGATCCAAATCTGAAAACGATCTAAATTCCTTGTGGCTCGCAGTGATTATGGGTTATATACCGCTCTGTAATTCGCACCTTGATGTATACATGTAAAGCTTGGACTTGATCTCTGCAGCTTTATTACATTCCCTGTTGATTGATTGACAAGCATTGCATTCTGTGTGACTTGCATATATTGCATGGATCCTCTGAGCTTCATTTGTGTTGAAGGGTTACATCTCTGCACAACACCTTCTCTGCAGCCTCATCTCTGGACAGTTTAATAGCTCACGTTTCTTTCCGGAAAATGTATACGAGGATGACACGCAGCCAAATTGTTTGATCAAAAGATCATTGTTGTGATAGAAATGCAAAATGAGCAATGTCAACACACTCATTCTGGTATAGACGGTTAAACAAAGCTCGGGACGCAGTAATATAGATCAACGCATTCATGATTGCAGTAGCTCTTACCATCTGAGCCTCAAGAAAATCCCCGCGGCCTTGAGGAATTTTAGATCTGACATAAAGGATGGTTTGATTGCACAACTGCGGCCTTGCACTCCTGTAGAAATGACAATTTGCTGAACTGATCGAGGACGTCTCTCTTGCAAATATCTGAGGCAGATTTCAAGCATTATTCCTGAGGAAAATCTGAGTTAGCGGCATTCTGGGCAGTGTTGAAGTATGTCTGAAACAGTTGATTGCACTCACCCGTAGCAATAATCTCTGCGGCCTAGGGTCTACACAGGGCAATATTTGATTTATGTCTGCGAGTTAAATTCTGAAAATTACATAACCGACTACAGAAGTGTGATTCCTGAGGTTTGTTGCAGCGGCATATTTGAAAGATCTGAGATTGACGTGGACTCTTGAATTACCATGACATTAACACCCCTCCACAAGCCCAGAAGTTCAGGATGAAACCTAAGCATGTTGCAGAGATCCAGAAAGCAAATGAACATGACAGAATTCAGCATTGAGGGTTTCAAATTTGTTTCTCCGTTAGTATATGTGCTTGGTGTCTGTTGCAGAAGTGAAGTATAACTAATAGAATTTTGTAAGCACTCAACAGTAGTGGTGACTGTGCTGACCTTGATGCAAGAAAATATTGAACAGGGTTTCTCATCAGTTGAGACAGCATGTGTGATCTTGATAGCAGTAACTTCACAGAAATAAGTGACAGTGACCTGTAGAAGGAAAGCCAGCATGATTGCAATGAAGGAATTGTGTTCATGTTTGTCTAGTGTTTCCAACTAGAAGAGAAATAACTTCAGCTTAGTTAGACAGTGACAGTTGCAGTAACTGTAATGCACATTGATTATGTATAGACTATATCCAGTGATTTTAATAACAGAATCTTTATGACAGTGGTAAGACATCCTTTGGGACAGATGGTAGATGTATGACAACAATAGTGCAATAGTATCCTGGACATAACATTATGAATGTGACTTTCCAGTCTTGATGACAATGCTAGGGCTTGAGGCACAAAAGCAGCAACAGCAGTGGTGACAGACATACCAGATGCAGTAGTGACAGCAGTAACAAGGGAACAGGGGCAGAAGTGGAAACAATGGTAGCAACAGCAGAGGTGGAAGGTGTTGCATCAGATAGAGGCACTATGGACAGAAGCAGAGATTGAGGGCAGTGAGAATAGTAGCAGTGCAGCAGCAGAGGCAGTGTGGACAGAAGCAGAGATTAGGGATAGTAAATGTAGCAGCGGGCATCAGGTGTGGAGCAGCAATGAATGTGTAAATTGATTGATTGTACAGGAGACTGAAGACTCCTGCAGACTTAGTCTGCATATCTTCAGACTTGGGGAGTCCTGTACTTCCTTCCAGACTTACCTGGTAAATTGTTGTATGTACATAATACATAACTGAGCTTTTTGTTGAGCCAAATCTTGTGTACTCTTCTTGATGTGATGGTTCATGATTTCGGAATTATTGTTGACACTCTCAATGTTTAATTGTTAAAAGTTAAAACTAACCAATTGAAAAAGAAGGAAATATTGATTCACCCTCCTCTCAGTATTTCCAACAATTAGCATCAGAGCAAGTCCTTCTTAAAGGCTTAACCACTTGAAGGAAAACCCATAACATTCAGAGCTTGTAGAAAAGACGGTTGTTGATCCGGAAGATGTTAATTCCCTCAAAGACAAGCTTCGAGCAGTGACACTGGACATGGATAAAACCACGAGAATGTACTACAGTCTTTACAGAGAACATGAAGATATGAAGGCCGAAAAGACGAAGTATTATGATAGTTGGAGATTTGCCATGGCTGATATCTATTGAAAATTGTAACTAGGTTCGGTCTTCATTATGATGTAATTGTAATCATGACATTGTATATTCTTTATAAAGAAAGAAAAATGAAAGAAAGAGAAATTTTATTTTATTTTTGGAGTATGGGTTTCATACTCAAGTTTGATTCAAAAGCATGGTCTTCGTGCTTTTAGATCTTATAGGTCTTTCTAGGATTAAGAATAATATTGGTCATGTATCATAGTCGCATTTGGACTCATTGTAATGAAGAAAAGTATTTATTTTAACATGTAAAAGCCATGGATAATCCCAAGACCAAGTCGGCCCAAGAGCAAGGACAAGTCGGCCTAAGGGAGGCCTATTCGACCATCAAGAAAGGCTATAAATAGAAGGGAGCTCGACCTCATTTGGACACTCATCTCAAGCTAGTTCGATCTGCAATAGTGAAGGTGAAGAAGAGTAGCTGGAGGGTGAAGAAGAGGAGCAAAAGTCGAAGTTTGTCAAAGAGTTATCTTTCTCTCTGTCTCACTAAGGTTTGTGAAGCTGCCAGCCGATATTCTGAAGCAATTACGGGAGGCCAAAATTTTGTTGTTGGGGTCGAAGTCGCAATAGTTGTGCTGCAGTATCGAAGTTTTGAAGTTGTTTTGAAGCAGATCTTGATGGGGGTTGGCTTGGGTCTTGAAGGGTTGGTTGGCTTTGGTCTTTGGGTCTTGGAAATCTCTTTGTAAAGCAGATTCTAAAGAAGAAAAGAAGCATTATTTTCCGCTTGGAGGGGTTTTTCCCTAGCTTGGAGCGTATATCTTGTGTACTTTGTTTCTTTGTGATCTTCTTGTTTTTGGTAAATGCTTGATGAATAGAATTAAAGAAATAATGAAAGAACGTATAACATCACAAGTTCTAATCTACAAGTCTACAAATTTTCCAACATGGTATTAGAGCTAAGGTGCAAGAAGGAGACTGAAGAACACATCTTTGTTGATACTATGGCAAGGGTTAAAAGGAAGGGTTTGAAGACTCTTGGAAATCTCACTACATCTATCAAAAGGTATCTATTGAAGATTATCTCCAAGCTTGCAAAGGAAGTACCAGAAGGAAGTTTGTTCTCTGCTTTATCCGGCACATTCAAGGACGAGAATGTATGGGTTATCGACAGTGGTGCCTCCAGACATATGATAGGAGAATGCAGTGAACTCCAAACCCTATCTAAGGGAATTTCATCTCATTCTATCAAACTTGGAGATAACAAATGCTATCCAGTGAAAGGCATTGGATCTACATCACTGCAGCTCGAGTTGGGTGGAAACATTCATCTCAACAACATCTTATATGTTCCAAGTTTGAAGAAAAATCTACTTTCTATTTCTTGTTTAGAGAACCAAGGTAATAGAGTTGCTTTTGTTGATGGCAAGGTTTTGGTTTGGGATAAGGGCTCTAGTATAATGAAGCAAGGGTGATTGGGGTTCGTGAGGGAACATTTTATAGACTTTATACACCTCTAGCTCCAGCCCTAGTTCACTTAGAAGTGAGTCCTTCCAAACTATGGCATAAAAGGTATAGGCACCTTCATTACAAGATTTTACCATCTATGAGTCAAATGGTCAATGGCATCCCCAAAATAAAGGATGATCATGAAGGAACCTGTAAGGGATGTGCTCTAGGCAAGAATGTAAAGAAACCATTTGCAAGTAGTGAAACCATACCTAAAGAGATTTTCGATCTCATACACTCAGATGTATGTGGACCTATGTCAGTTGAGTCTCCTGGTGGGTATTAGTATTATGTTACCTTCATTCATGATTACTCAAGGAAGACTTGGCTATACCTTCTCTAGAACAAGGATGAGGTATTCGAAAAGTTTCAGGATTTCAAGAATGAAGTGGAAAATCTAACCGAGAGAAAGATCAAAGTTCTAAGGTTAGATTCTGGTGGAAAATACACCTCCAAAGAATTAATATTTTTCTGCAAGGAAGCAGGAATCAAGAGGGAACTCATTGTTCCCTACAATCCTGAATAGAATGGTGTGGCAGAAAGGAAGAACCGTACTATTGAAGAATGTGTCATAGCTATGTTGCACGATCAGGATATTCCTCAATTCCTATGGGTTGAGGCATGTATGACAGTTGTTTACTTGCAGAACTGAAGTCCTCACAAGATCCTCAACAACATGACTCTGAAAGAAGCATTTACAAAAAAGAATCCACGTGTGGAATATCTTCGTATCTATGTTGCAGGAAACGTGGGTCTAGGGTCCGTTTTAGCCCAGAAACGAAACAGAAATGCGTTTCACCATACCGTACGGCCTGGAAATGTGTTTCCAAGCCGTACGGGCGCGTTTTCGTCACTTTAATTTATTTATTTTGCCTTTTTTTGGGTTTCGTGTGTTTTATTACTTTTTTAATTGTGGAAAGTGTCTTTTGGATGCTTCTGCTGCTATTTTTGATGAGGATTCTAATAATGAGTATTAGTCTTCTGACTTTATAGTACTTGCAGCCTCATAGTCTTTATTGTATTTGCAGCCTCCTATATATAATAAAGGATGATTTTGAGATTTTGATATATAATAAAGCTTGGTTTTGGATATTCCCATATTGCTATTTTCATTATGTGTCTGTTATCATTCATGAGTAAATGTGATGTAAATTTAGAGACTTATAGTTTATGCTTTGAATGTAATAAATTATAATTTATCATGTATGTTTTATGATTTCACATGACATTTATTAAATGTCCTAAATTCAATATATATATATATATTGCATTTCCACGTTTCCAAAATTTAGGTAGGCCGCGTTTCGTACCTGAACCCGTTTCGGAAACTCGTTTTCGTTTCCCTGTTTTGTGCAACTTTGCTTCGTATATTTGGGTGTCATGTTTATATTCATCTATCCAAGGATAAAAAGAAGAAGTTAGATCCTACCAATCTAAGAGGCATCTTTATTGAGTATAATGCTTTATCTAAAGCATACAAAATTTATATTAAGGAGGATCGTCGAATTGAGGTAAGCAGAAAGCTCATCTTTGATGAAAACATAGCTTACAAGAAATCAAAGGATGTTCCAGTTGACTCTAATAAATAAGAAGTTCCTATCTTTGAGGAATCTCTAGGGGCAATGATGGTCAAGAACCGCGACCTACTCAAGAAGATGTTGAAGGTCGCTGTGATCCTATACAACAAGTAATTATTCCAGAAAATTGGAAGAGGCCATTTTGGTTGAAAACTACTCTTCAAGAGGCAAAAGGACATAGAGCATCACGGACATCCAGGGAAAGTAAGAGACCACAGAGGTATTCTAGTTATGTTGCATACATGACAAAGTTGATTGAGTTGGAACCTTCCTCCTATGATGATGCAACTAAGCATCCAGAATGGAGGAATGCAATGCAGGTAGAATACTAGTCCATAATGAGAAACGATGTATGGGAGATTGTCCCTAGACCAAGTGACAATTGATAGTCACTTCAAAATGGATTTATAAGATAACGCACATTGCAGATGGGAGCATAGACAAATAAAAAGCAAGGTTTGTAGCAAGGGGCTTCTCACAAAAAGAAGGGATTGATTATGAAGAAACCTTTGTTCCCATAGATAGGTATACAACAATAAGATCGCTTGTTTCGTTGGTTGCTTCTATGGGTTGAAACTGTAAAAATTTCTAAATTAACTAAACAGAAACCCTACTGTTAAATCTTGATTTACTTCTCCTACTTGCATAAGTTATTAATCTGAAAAATTCAGCATTAACATCGAAGTAAATACAGTTAACAGCCTACACATACAAATGAAGTACTGAATAATATGCTCAAAGACAAAGTGACAAACAAGGATTTTTTGGATAAATGTCCCCAGAAAAACCCAATGCGAGAAAATCGGTGCTGCTAGCTTCTAGAGGGTTATTATTATTATGCAGATTCTAAGTACAACAAATCTGGGCACCAAACTGGTTAACCCGATAGAGAAGTATAAACAGCAGCAATACCTCTATCCCAGAGATAGAAAACTGTGACTAATTCACACCCTCAAATGGGATTTACAGAACTCATCCCCTTTCCGGCCTCTGGAAACCCCAGCGCTGCTCTAAAGCCCTCTGAATCAGCCTCTGCACTGCTCAGGAAGGGCCTGCGTCACCCTAACTGAGGTTACGTTGCCCCTGCGCTACCCTAACTGGGCCTGCGTCAACCCTCTTGGCCTCCTACTGCATCTGCACTGCCCCTGCTGGGCACTTGGCTGCTCTGCGTAGCTGTTGCCTCGGCGCTGCCCTAGTATGCTCCTTCTCTGCCTTCGTTGTACTCTTGACCTGGGACTAGACCATCTCCCTCGCCAATACTGCCCCTCGCTGCAGCTGAAACACTTCTGAAATTCTTAGCAAACTATGCCCTAGAATCTCATCTTTGCTTTAGTGCTCTACCAGTGTGTGTTTCCTCCAACTGACCCCAAGCCTTCCTTTTATACTTTTCTCGTTGGAAAACCAACGGCTGTGATCTAATCTTAAATCGACGACTAAGTTTAGAAGCTACTTAATCCGTGTCACTTAAGTCATGCTCATCACATGTTTAATTTAATTAACTTTAATCTTTTAATTTTCCTAAGTTAGAATTAGGGTCCTTAATTAAAAATATTAATTACTTAAATATCTCTTAAACCTGATGGAATTTCTTCAAATGCCTTCTGGGTCTTGGATATCTTATGTACTCCTGTCCCTCCACAAGGTTTGGGAGCTAGAGCACATCCGATGCTACCCCAACAACCCAAAATCTCAACACTCCCTTTTAGGGAGGAATGTGCTCTAGCAAAATACTTCACCCCGAAGTTCTGCTCTGATCTCTGGTGTCGGACTCTGTATTGATGTTTGGCCTGCTGCCCTTCATCACTGCACTATTGCTGCTCTCCGTACTGTTGCCCATGACTCTGCCACCATCACTGCTACATTTGTACTGCAGCTCCCTCTCAAATTGTTGCATCATGTTGCCAACTGTTTCACTGCAACTCAGTTGCTAAGAGTAAGCAACTAAAGGACATGTTGACCACTCGAGTGGCACCTGATGATAATGAAAAGACTCCATGCCCAAGAATGAACCAGAGGATTTACGCTATTTAGACTACACAGTCAATCAGAGCCACCATGCAGTTCTCAGGGACCTACGCAGAAGATCACTGGTGTCAGCTACAGGCATGGTTTTAGTTGGTTCAAGTTTGCGGTCACAGACTCAGTGTAGCACGGGACTTCTTTTGGCTTATGGATGAGTTCACTAGTTCATATGTGAATTCGATTTCCTCAGGTGTGCACAAAGAAATTCGATTTTGCTCTGGGTGTCTCAGTGTTCTCCATATGGAACTTGGATTACCTTTACTCAAGTTTTGCTTCAAGTTCACTTCTCACATGCATTCGTCCTTGGGAATTGCTCCTAAATCTCTATATAACAAAGCCATTGTCTATTGTATTGTATCATGTTATGAGCTATTGGACCTGAGGAAACTCTGCCATTTTTGTATATCAATAAAATCAAGACTTTGGGGCTATTTAGCAGGTGTTATCTTGGCGTTATGAGGTGATTTCTTTCCATACTATTTCTGTTGTATTTGAATTCGTTTACATGCTTGTTCAATATTAGTTTACATTTGCCATCTAGCTTGGATTGATGCGTGCCAGCTATCTTGCATGCATCATTGATTTAGAGTATTATTCTAGAAATTAGATTGCCAAGTCATTTTCAGAGGAATGTTTGGTTTATCTATTTCATTATGATGCTCTAATCCTCTTGCAAACTGATATTTGTTTAAGTGTGTAGGGAAGATCTATTCGTATTGTGTGAAGGAAATCCATCCGGGCGTGGAAGAAGTCTCAAATAGATCAACTCACTCCTAGATTCAAAGCGATCGAAGACTCGGCTACTTTCAACCTCAAGTTTTGCATCAAAGGAAGACAAAGAGGGAGTTTCTCGTTCTCTAACTACTCAATCATCTATGACAGATAATAACTTTGTCAGACTTGATCGGGAGTTAGAGAAAAGTTATCATGTTGAGGATCCAAGGAAACCCAACAATGAGATTATCTATAGATCATGCCAAACAAGAAGTGATGTTGTGTTGACAAATTTTCTTTCCCCCTTAACAGAACAAATTCAAAACGAAGAGATTAGGCATAGCTCAAAAAGCGAGGGTACTTCAAATCCTCCATCAGAGCATTTTCAAGACAGAGTTGTAGCATTCACAGTAATTGCATCATCATCACCATCGCAACTAACCAAGAAGAAAAGAAAAAAGAAAAAAAAAGATATACAAAATGAACCACCAATTTTGAGCAGGATCAAGCCTCAACACGACAAAATTCGAAAAAGAAAAGGAAGAGGTTTGGTATATCTAATGGCCATAAACAGGTTAACATTAGGCAAGTCATAGTCCCAAGATAGTCAGAATTGGACAAGGCACATCAGAGAAAGAGCCTATGGATTTGGCTGTGAGTAGGCAGGTTCTCAAGATGGATTTCACCGAAGACATTTGATGCCATGGGGCATCCTGTGTATCATATTCCTAACCCTATCCCTTGTAAATTTTGTTTAAGTAGTTTTATTTCATGAATAAAATACTATTTATGTTTCCTAGAACAAATTTCTATTTTTGTACTTTATTTTATTTGATGTTATTTTAAATGGATACTACTAATATATATCTTTGGTTGGTGGATGCAGATTCCAGGTTCTTGCACACTATCACTTCATATCTAGCATGCATCTCCATATGGAGCCAAACGTTGACCACTGGAGTGGCACCTGATGATAATGAAAAGACTCCATGCCCAATGATGAACCAGAGGATTTACGTTATTTAGACTGCATAGTCACTTAGAGCCACCACGCAGTTCTCAGGGACCTACGCAGAATATCACTGGTGTCAACTACAGGTACGGTTTCAGTTGGTTCGAGTTTGTGGTCACAGACTCAGTGTAGCACGGGACTTCTTTTGGCTTATGGATGAGTTCACTAGTTCATATGTGAATTCGATTTCCTCAAGTGTACACAAAGAAATTCGATTTTGCTCTGGGTGTCTCAGTCTTCTCCATATGGAACTTGGCTTACCTTAACTCAGGTTTTTCTTCAAGTTCACTTCTCACATGCATTCGTCCTTGGCAATTGCTCTCGAATCTCTATATAACAAAGCCATTGGCTATTGTATTGTATCATGTTATGAGCTATTGGGCTTGAGGAAACTCTGCCATTTTTGTATATCAATAAAATCAATACTTTGGGGCTATTTAGCGGATGTTCTTTTGGCGTTATGAGGTGATTTCTTTCCATAATATTGCTATTGTATTTGAATTCGTTTACATGCTTTATCAGTATTAGTTTACATTTGTCATCTAGCTTGGATTGATGCATGCAAGCTATCTTGCATGCATCATTGATTTAGAGTATTATTCTAGAAATTAGCTTGCCAAGTCATTTTCGGAGGAATGTTTGGTTTATTAATTTCATTATGATGCTCTAATCCTTTTGCAGACTGATATTTGTTTAAGTGTGTAGGAAAGATCTATTCATATTGTGTGCAGGAAATCCATCCGGGCGTGGGAGAAGTCTCAAATAAATCAACTCACTCCTAGATTCAAAGCGATCGAAGACTCAGCTATTTTCAACCCCAAGTTTTGCATCAAAAGAAGACAAAGAGGGAGTTTCTCGTTCTCTAGCTACTTAATCATCTATTTCCAATTTTAAAATCTAAAAATTTCCATTTGTAGAGCGTCTTAAAGTCATATTTGCTACTTCAAGAGCGTTTTTCTAGACTATGAAAGAATGGGGGTTCACCCTCATTCCTTGGGCTAGTGCCTTTGTATATTAAGTTGTATTTTAGATCCTCTTTATTTCAGCCTAACATTTGATCTTTTGCAGCCCACAAGCTTGAGCGTGAAAAGCGAGGAGCTTGAGGAAAAGATGGCAAATGGCAATTGATCCTCCTTGCATGTGAAGGCTACCATTACTTCAAAATCTGATTTTAGGGAGGCCGTAAGCACCTATGGGACAGCAACAAGCTTGATCTTTGTCGAGGGCCTTGGAGTCTCTTCAAAATTTATATTTTGAAGGTTTTCTCCATAAGTTGTATTGTCAATTTTTGAGGAGGAGATTAAGCCTTTTTTCCAAGCTCTTTATTCGTAGAAAGACCTCCTTTTAGGCAGCCTTCTTAAAGGTTATTTTTTCACTTGCAATCAATAATAAAATAACTTTTTTTTGCTTTAGGGAACTTGGGATATTTTTCCCATGGTATCCCCTTTCCTTGGTTGAAGAGGAAGGAATTTCTTGGGTGGATTGACTCATTTTTTTATTTTCGTTTTATGCATACTAATGAATTAACAACTAATGCACTCTACATCCATCTACCTAAATTTCGGTTAAATTAAACTTACATGCATGAGCCCCAATGCTACAAACTTGAGCAAAATTTATTTTTTATGTGTAAGCAATTTACATATTTGGCAAAATTCCATTTGATTTAATGTTTATGCTTCATGCATGTTGAGGAACCATTGAAGCACCATTTTTATAAGAACTTATTTCATTTCACTTGCCATTAAAATGTTTTCTTCCACAGAAAAAAATCGAACCATCTATTGATATAGAAAGTTACATAGTATATGCAAAAAGCATCCTTGCCATTAAAATGTTACAACACATATAAGTTTATTTGTTTCTCTCAAAGTTTGTTTTATTATTGCAAGTAAGCACCATCTCATCTCTTGTGGAAAATTTGCATATATCATTTAAATGAGATTTATCAACATTCATTTCACACAAGCAACTCATTAAAACTTACCTCCAACATAAGTTGGTTGTATAGACTTCTAGGGACCCTCTATTCTCCTATTGACTCCTCACTGTGAGATCCACATAATTTGGGCGAGGGTGAGGTCTAGGGATTGAAGAGTTAAATTGAAATATTTGTTGTAGAGAAAGTTTAACTAAAATGAACCAAGGGCACTCTTCATCACATTTCCCTTTTTATGGTTGTTAATCTCATGCAAGTAGTGTGATGCTTACTTTCTAATTTTGCAAAGTTTAATTTCATCTTCAACATCTAATTTTTTTTTGTTGTTTCGAACTATGACAAAATATGTCTAAATATTGAGATTAGGTTATCTTTTAATTATTTTATCCTGCAAATATCTTGTGCTGACATCTTTTGTTTCCATTTCAGGCTTATTGTGTTCTCATCTTTTGAGCATTATTCTTGAGCACTTTATTTAAAGGCATTGGTTGAATGATTTGATATTATTATTGCAAAGTTGCTTATAAAATGCTCATAGATCTTTAAAAATAATCCAATTTCACTCTAACAATTCTCCTAAAAACTCAAAAATCTCTAACTTAGTTTTTCTTTTAGGGACCACCCCCCATAGCTAACTTAGGAGGTAGCTTAAACAGAGAGAGTTGGGAGTAGGTGATAGCCCCTTCTCTTAATTCGTTGCCACCAACCACAACTTGTGGGGTTGAGGGCTTTTTCCACTAACTTGTAGGTAGGTGTACGCGGCAAGGGAAGTTAACAGGACCCCCACCCTACCTTTGACAGACAAGTCAGTTGGGCCACATCTCATCACTGAAGCTCCATAGGATGCTACTCTGTGCTGTCCTCCGGAGGCTATTGCATTGTTGCAACTCTGCACTGCGTAAGCAGACCTCCTCTGCGGTGTTGCCCTCTACATTTTTACTGCATCTGCACTACGCAGCTCCCTCTTCAGCGTGTCAGCCTCTGCCTCTGCTCCATCCCTGATCTTCTGCACCCACTGCTCCACTTGTCTCGCTACCATCTTAAGGCTCCTATAGCTCGTATGTGATCCAAGAGTTTGGGCACCTCAAGGATCCTGCCTTCACTCTGTAGTTTCTCTACAGATCAATATTGCCCCACTTTCGTGGTTCATGAGCGCTCATGGCTACGTCATCATCGAAGCCATCGTCTACTACAGCAACCTTGGAACTAGAAGCTTCCTTGTCCTTCTTCCTTCGAGGACAATTACTGGCGAAGTGTCCAAGTTCGCCACATTGGAAACATTTGATCTTTGATAGATCACGCTTCTTTTTCCCTTGCTGCTTCTTTGATGCTAGGGCTACATCTTCCTCTTCCTCTTTCCTAATCTTGCTCGAACTGGTGTTGTACTGACTCTTGGTCATTCGGTGAATCTCCTCTTCTCGAAGGATAGCCCACATATTGTCCCAGTTAGGAATATCCACTCTGCCCCAAAAGACTTTGGACAAATGTTTCCCAATCCTTTGTGACAGCATTTAGAGTCGTCCTCACCATGACATCATCTTCTACCTTGACCCCCATGCTAGTCATTTGATCCCTGATCGACTGCAGTCTGAATAGGAAAGGATCGATTTCCTCTCCCTTGGACATCATAAATAACCTCAGCTAGTTCTCTAGAAGCATCTTCCTCTGGACGGACTTCCCTTGATACAATGTGGTTAAAGCTTCCCACATCTCATGAGCAGTCGTCTTCTCGGCTATGTGTGGTACCACATGATCTTTGACCCCGTCCATAATGAAGCGCTTGGCATGTGTCGCTGCTTCATTATGCTCTGCCAGGAGTTTTGCATCGGTCAGTGTAGCCAAGACTTTCTCTGCATGCTCCCTCAAGTCGTATGCCTCCAGGACTACCAAGATTTTAGCCTTCCAGATAGCAATGTTGGACAGATCGTCCAACCTATCCTGATCACGCAGTCCGTGTGGCACCATCTGCTCAGAAATTTGTCGAAACAAATCCTCCTCTCTCTGCTAGAGATTAAAATCTAGGGTCCTTGGCGAAAAAGGCACCCTCTGCTCCCTCTAACAACTGATTTCCTCCTTGGAAATCTGCCAAACACAATGAATCAACTCTCTTCGATCACCCTATGATCGATCTTCAGATTTCTTTGGCAATGAAATCTACTGAGAAGTTGTTCTCCTCCTGCTCTTTGTCAACTTAGCTTAGGTTTAATCCTGCACTGACAGAGTTTTCACCCCACCAGCAACTGCTGAAGATTTGTAGCTCAGCTTCCGGTTCACGGCACTCTGCACAACAATCAAATTCTAGTTTGTGTCACCCTGGTTGGCCTCTACGTGAGCAGACTAGCTCAGCGCAGGCTGCTCTTGCGTCCGTCTGGAAGGCACGGCGTTGTCTCTGCATCACCCAACTGAGACTGCATCAGCCCTTGCGTAGCTCTTGCTCCCTTTGCGTCCTTTTGTTGCTGCGTTGCCCTCTCTGGTTTATCTATTGCTGCTGCTGCTTTCTGAATCACAGATTTCTTCAACCGTCTTGCTGGAGATCCAGCTTGATCTGCAATCGCTCTGATACCATGTGAAAATTTCTGAATTTACTAAACATAAATCGTACTGTTAAATCTTGATTAACTTCTCCTACTTACATAAGTTATTAATCTGAAAAATTCAACATTAACATCGAAGTAAATACAGTTAACAGCCTACACATACAGATCAAGTACTGAATAACATGCTCAAAGACAAAGTGACGCACAAGGATTTTCTAGACAAATGTCCCCGGAAAAACCCAATGCGAGAAAACCGGTGCTACTAGCTTCAAGAGGGTTTTTATTATTATGCAGATTCTAAGTACAACAAATCTAGGTACCAAATTGGTTAACCCGACAGAGAAATATAAATGGCAGCAATACCTCTATCCCGGAGACAGAAAACTGTGATTGATTCACACCCTCAAATGGGGTTTACAAAACTCAGCCCCTTTTCGGCCGCTGGAAACCCCAGCGCTACTCTGAAGCCCTCTGCGTCAGTCTTCCTGGCCTGCGTTAACCTCTGCGCTGCTCAGGAACGGCATGCGTCACCCTAGCTGGGGTTACGTTTCCCCTGCGTTGAACCTGTTGGGCTCTTGGCTACTCTACGTAGATGCTGCCTCTGCGCTGCCCTGGTATGCTCCTTCTCTACCTTCATTGAACTCTTGGCCTGGACTAGACCATCCCCCTCGCCAATACTGCCCCTTACTGCAGCTAAAACACTTCTGAAATTCTTAGCAAACCATGCCCTAGAATCTCAACTTAGCTTTAGTGCTCTACCAGTGTGTGTGTCCTCCAACTGACCCCAAGCCTTCTTCTTATATTTTTCTCATTGAAAAACCAACAGTCGTGATCTAAACTTGAATCGACGGCTAAGATTAGAAGCTGCTTGATCCATGTCACTTAAGTCATTCTCATCACATGTTTAATTTAATTAACTTTAATCTTTTAATTTTCCTAAGTTAGACTTAGGGTCCTTAATTAGAAAGATTAATTAATTAAATATCTCTTAAACCTGATGGAATTTCTTCAAATGCTTTTTGGGTCTTGGAGATCTTATGTACTCTAGTCCCTCCACTAAGTTTGGGAACTAGAGCACATCTAATGCTACCCCAACACCCCAAAATCCCAACAGAAACATTCATCAAATGGATGTCAAGACAATTTTCCTAAATGACACCATTGATGAGGAGGTCTACATTGAGCAGCCTCAAGGATTTGAAATAAATCAGTGGGAAACTCATGTCTGCAGGTTTAAGAAGGCTCTATATGGCTTAAAGCAAACATCGAGAGCATGGTATGCAATAATGGATGCATACCTCTTAAGACGTGGTTTTACCAAGAGTACTACATATCCTAACCAATGTATCACGGTGGTCCAAGATGAGCCATTTATCATACTCTTGTATGTGGATGATCTACTAGTTACAAGTGTAGAGCATCGGATTCAGGAATGCAAGAAGCAATTAGCAACAGAATTCGATATGAAGGATCTTAGGATTATGCACTATTATTTGGGACTAGAAGTATGGCAGAAGGCCAGGAGAGATATATCTTGGTCAAGGTAAGTATGAGATCAAGATGCTTCAAAATTATGGCATGATGGATTGCGAGCCCATGATGACTCTTATGATTACAAATTTGAAAAGGTTGAGGAGTTCAGAGTCTAGTCAGGTAGATCCAACAGACAATTGATTAGATTCTTGATGTATTTGGGGAACACCAAGTAGAAAATTTGTTTTGCAGTAAATGTCCTCAGTCAGTTTCAGATGGAGCCAAAACATGATCATTGGATTGTCATTGCAGTTAAGCATATCCTAAGGTACTTGCGTGGGACTATACATCACTGCCTCATGTATACTGGGAATGAAATCCAACTTACAAGATATACAGATTCAGATTGGAGTGGCAGTGAACTGTGAGACAAACGAAAGAAGCACAACAGGTGGATGTTTCAGCCTTGGATCTTCAATGGTTTCATGGGTGAGCAAAAAGCAGGATATGTTTGCTTTGAGCAGTACTAAAGTTGAATATGTTGCTGCAAGCGATGTCTTTCGGGAACCAGTTTGGCTCAGGAAGTTACTATCAGACTTGTTTGAAGGACTGCATAGCCCTACATGGATACATTATGATAATCAGAGTTGCATAAGATTGACGAAAGAACCAGTGTTTCATGCAAAGATGTAACATATAAACAACAATTACCAATACATCAGAAACTTGGTACGAGATGGGGTCGTAAAGTTGCACTATCTACCTACAAATGAATAAGTAGTTGATATATTGACTAAAGTGTTACCAAACAAGAAACTTGAGTACCTGAGAGGCAAGCTTGGTTTGGTGGATATTTGTTCCCTAGTTGAGAGGGAGTGATATCGAATACTTCTTGTCTTTATGGGTCAGGCACTAGACTAGGATTAACAGTCATAAGTCTTAGTTAAGGCCATAAAGAAAGAATGGAGTCTGGAGCATTGGATAGGCACCTAGATTGAAACTTCTTATGGATTGGAGAATCCAAGGAAAGAATTTGGTAACTGATACTCTTTGAGGATGAGGTAGGGCAACCAAAATAATAGTCGTCGAAGAGGACCAATATTCTTTGAGGATCCATGTTTGGAAATCCAAGATAAGAATAGTCCTAAAAGGACATACGTTGAAGACATATTGATGGGGTATGTACCTTGAGAGGTAGTGTGGCAACTCACGTAAAGCCTCACAGCATAATGCTCATAATTAAAGATGAGATTGTCTAGTTAAGGCCTTCGGGGACAATGTTGGTTATGATATAAAGATGTTTGACAAAAGATGGCTTATCAATTTGACTCTTCTTATGAGAATGCTTCAAGATTGAGATTCCTTGTAGCATGAATACCTCCCTAGTTAAGAGGAAGTATTGAAAATTGTAACAAGATTCGATCTTCATTATGATGTAATTGTACATTTTCTTTATAAAGAAAGAAAAATTATATTTTAATTTTGGAGTATGGGTTTCCGTTAAATTAAGATAACAATGGTGTTCTATGCTTGAAGCACTTTTCTTTCAATCTTTCATAGGCCCAATACTTGACAGTAAAATGTTGATAGAACACAATAATGGATCAATAGAAGACAAGCCAAATATATATCAGATTTACAATTCCTTATGTCCAGCAAAGATATGAGATATTGTTGCGTTATGGCAGTCAGCAAGATGCTTCAACCAGCAAAGTCTTTCTCAGTCAGCCAGCACTTTCATGTGTCACACCCACAACGCTCAAAGACATCTCATCACAAGTCAACGCAAGTCAAACCAGAGAGAGCGCAGAAAAGTCAACGCAGGCAGCTTCAGAAAAGTCAACGCAGCAAACTAGGGCTTCGATCAAACAGCGCGAAATTCCTTGATTTTAGTGCCCAACTATACGGCCTCCTCAAATCAGAATTTCTACAGAAGATTGAGGTCAAACGACCAAGGGTTGACCATGGTCAACGCTGGTAAACGCTGCAGGAAAAAAGCCCTAAACAGATCAGCGAGAAAACAGTGGCAAGCCCTAAACAGATCAGCGCAAAAAACAACAGCTTCGCTCCACATGTGTGAGAAGAGAAAGGCCTCCAAAGGCTATCGAACCAATTAGATCACAAAGAGAGAATGTGTGATGAGATGATGAGAAAATGACCTCCAAGTCTCTCCAATTTATATCCATCAATGAGGGTGTGTGACTGTTAATTTTGGGCAACTAGGTCCAAACTCCATGTTATGCTGCTCAGATGATGATGCCAATATTTTTATTAGATTCCTCTTATGGAGAGGTGCAAGATTGATCTAAATATCATCTTGATCGGAGGAGCAGAACATTTATTTTGAATTTATTCCACTTATGTGCAAGGTCAGCCAGATTTGTAATGTAGGCTTGACAGCCCAAAAGATGTGTCACACACCTCACAGATGGATATAAATTGGAGAGACTTGGAGGTCATTTTATCATCATCTCATCACACACATTCCTCGTGATCTGATTAATTCGTCGGCTTAGAAGATGCTTCTCTCTCTCCCACGTGTAACTCTGGATGTCGTAAATCTGGATGATGCCGGAAATGGATGTCGTAAATCTAGATGATGCAGGAAATGGGTGTCGTAAATCTGGATGTCGTAAATCTGTATGCCGTAAATCTGGATGATGCTGTTGAAAAGGATAACTAGGATCGGTCTTCATATTGACTATGTAATTATGTATTTTTGTAAAGAAGAAGTCAAAGATAATAAAATGTACTTTGTTATACTTGCTTCATGGGTTTCATGAGCAAGATTTTATTATAGGTTAATAGACTTCTTCTTGATGTCTATTAGGGTTTTGTCTTCTAGGTATAAATATAATTAAGTGTCATGTATATGAAAGATCTAGTCTAGAGAAAATGCTCCAAGACCTTACCAAAGAAACCGTGAAAGAATGATTTAATTCAGCTCTCAAACCACGCTGGAAGATAAGCTACAATGTTGGGTTAAAGTCGGCCTAAAGCACAGTGTTGAAGTCGACTGTATGGTCAGCCTAAACACAGCATATGTGCCTTATATAATAAATGCCCTGGACTGCGATCTCATTGACAAAGAAAAATGCGGATTTAGCTTTGTAATTTCCACAAAAAAAATTGTGGATTTCCCGAGGAGAAATTGTGGATTTCAGAGGACTTGTTTAGGGTTTCAAGTGAGGATATAAAGACGGAAGATTTATGGACTGTTCTGTGACATGAAGTGCGGATTTAAGACAGTGAAAAGTGTGGATTTCAGGCAGTGAAAAGTGCAATTAAAAGTGTGAATTTCAGAAGTGACGAAGTGACGAAGTGTTGATTTCAGAGGTGAACAAGTGTGGATCTCAAAGGTTAAAAGGGTGCGATTTTTCAGAGGTTAGAGAAGTGTAAATTTCAGTAAGAACAGAGACAAGTACAGGGTTTACATTCTGAAGCAGTGAATAAAGTTGATGTGCATGCAAAGGATGAGATCTCGAATGATCTTATAATCAATAAGGAGTATCTCAAGATAAATTTAGAGACCAAGTTCTCTAATGTTGGTGCAGGTCAGTGCACGTTGGTGAAGAAAAGAAAGATCAGCGTTGGAGGAAGACTTAGAAGCAGTGTCAAGGTCTTGGAGGCATTCATAGGTCAAGGGACTAGGTCTTGGTCATGGTACTTGTCATTTGAAGATCTATAAGAAGAATTCCTTGTGGGTTTTCCTCTCCAAGAGGAAGAGGTTTTCCCCTGGCTCTAGGAGCCCAATTTTTGTGTCTTTGTATTTGATAGTTGACTTGATGAAAGACTAAATAAACTAAAGAAGAGAAGACATAAGTAACTCAAGTAAGCTCACAAGTAATTATCAAGAAGAGAATTTGAATTAATCTCCGGCCCTGCAAATTCTCAACATGGTGTCAGAGTTAAGGTGCCGAACTCAAGGGCTACTTGACAAAGAGACACCCCAGGAAGCAAAAATCAAAGTTTGGGTGAAAAGTCAAATAAGTTTGCAAAGAAGATTCTCAAGCTATTTTCGAGAAAGATCTTCATGTCATTCAAAGAATCAACTTTTCAAGAAAATAATCTTTTCCATCAAAGATTTACATTCAAGACATTGTTAGAAGAGGACATCATCTTTTGAAGATATCCTTTATCATTAAGGATCCAAGAACACCTATATTGAAGATTTCTATCTTAGAAGAAGCTCCTAACTTCTTCGTCATCATCAAGGAAGCTACAAGCCACTCTACTCAAGTAAGTATCTATAACTTTACTCAAATCTCTCAAGATGACTTCTTGTAAAGAGAGCAACAAGTTGGTTGGGTCATCAAACTTTAGTGCATGGAAGAAGAGGACAGATTTGAATTTAATTGAAGACGAAGTTATGGACTACATCGAAGGATCGACAATTCAACCACCAAAAGAAGATGCTCTAGCTCATGCCAAGTACATGAAGGGAGAAATCAGAGCCAAAGGATTCTCATAGAATCCATTAAGGACTCACTTATTCCCTATGTATCAAAACTAAAGTCTGCTAAAGAAATATATGAGAAACTGGTGGAGCTATTCTCTGTGAATACTGCAAGAGAAGCAATCTCTTTGAGACAAGAACTATATAAAATGAAATTGTCAAGGGAAGAAGGAATCACTCCATACTTTATGAGTATTTCTGAAATAAGAGATCAACTACAGGCACTGGGAGAAGTAATGTTTGACACTGAGATGACTACAGTGGTGTTGAATGCTCTACCAGAAGAATGGAGAAACTTCACTTCAAGTTTATATGGGAAGAAAGAAGCAACACCATTCTATGATTTATGGTCTCTATGTAAAATAGAGGAAACAAGATTGAAAGCCAAAGCTGATACAGGATCAAGTGAAGGGAATCAAGCATTTGCAGCCATATCCAAGAAGAAAGGAAGATTCGGTAAATTTGGTCCTCAAAATAAAAGAAGAAAAATGGACAACGTGTAATGCTTTGGATGTAATGAACTTGGGAATTATAAAAGAGATTGCCCTAAATCTAAAAAGGACAAGAGAAAAAGAGAAGAAGCCCATGTCTCAGATATGAGGGAAGAACCTGATGCAAAGAAATCTAAGAAAGAAGAAGCAAAATATCTCTATTATGATTGAGATCATCTTCCTCTTTAAGTGATTTATGTTGGTTGTAAAATAGTATGATAGGAAACAATGTATATTGATGGCATCATGATAAAAGCGTAGTAGGAGCTCTTGGTGAAACAGCGCCAGGAAAACCTCTCTAATAACATTATTGATGAAAGGCAGTCATCAAGATCAAGGGTCATCATGGAAACAGGTGCTAACATTTTCTAATGGAGTTCTCTATGAATTCACTGATTAGAAAGAAAGCAGAATGGTCTCATCAAGAATTCTATGCTACAGAATTTTTTGATGTGATGACATATTGATGGAGCAGGTCAAGGGAATGAAGCTCTTCATTCTAGTAAAACTGCTACAGGATGACTCAAAGAAAAGGTATGAGGTGTATATATATTTATATGCTGACATTGGATGTTGTGAAGTCATGCCATATGGTTGCAGGTAATGGACTTCTATATTTAGAAGTATAATCTATGGAGGAGGATCTCTCATTGCACCGACATATGAAATAAACATAATATATCCTCATATGGAATATGAGGTGGTTGTATATGAACAAGAAACTGGAAATTGTAAGTTCCTGGGAATGAAAATGTGCAGAAGGGAAGAGATCATGAGTGCAACCATGTCAAGAGGCAGCTATCATCCAGAAACCAAGAAGATGTGACTGGAATATCTCCTGGGGGATATGTAAACTCTGATAGAAGTCTAGTAAAGAAGAAGACCCTTGACAAGACATATCATGAGGAGATGAGTCAATATGAATAGAGGATGTCTATGCCTACAGGAAGATGGCATATCGTCACTGAGGTAACTTTTGTTTTTAAAAGTTCATATGTATATGTTTATCTGGATGAATTTGTGCAGGGTTGCTAATCATGTGAAAGGATGTAAAAATCCTTGGAGATGATTCGAAATAAGGCAGCATGGCATAAAAGGTGGACCAAATCAGAAAGACAAATGAAACACTTTTTGGTAGATGACATGACTCATGAATGAAAGTGATGGATGATATGTGCCCTATAGAGCTAAAGTTGAAGATTCCTCAATACCGAAATCCATGACATCGAGGGGAGGAATCCTTCATGAGCCTGGGTGTCTCACCATTGCTGCTACAGGTCCCTGATTGAGAGGGAGCCCGGTGATTAGTTTCTTACTTGGAAGAAACTAGGTAATTCCTAAGAATGAGCTTAGGTACATTCCTCATACAAGAATAAGTACATTTCCTTGTGGAATATGTCCTCCCTAGCTAAGAGGTAGAGATAGACACATTATTATGGTCTTCACTTGGGAAGACAGAATGGAGGATTGGGTAATCATCTGGCATTCGATACTCTTTGAGAATGTGTTAGGGCATTCAAGATAAGAGTAGTCGGGGACCGATATTCTTTGAGGGCTAGCTACCCAAGAGAAGAATAGTCCAAGGAGGTCATACTTTGGGAACACCCGGATGGAGTGTGTACCTTGGAGAGACAGTGACTATGGTGTTTATAAGTCATGCGTCTCGCCAGCATTGTAGCCCATTGTCTCGTTGAGAGATGGGGTTGTTAGTCAAGGCCTTGCACTAGGACAATGCTAGTTGATATGATGTTATACAGATGTGATTACCAATCCGATTCTTCTTATGAGATTCTTCAGTTTGAAAGTGACCATGTACCTGTATGAATACCTCCCTAGTTAAGAGGGACTGTTGAAAAGTGTAACTAGGATCAGTGTTCATATTGACTATGTAATTATGTATTTATGTAAAGAAGAAGACAAAGATAATAAAATGTATTTTGTTATACTTGCTTCATGGGTTTCATGAGCAATATTTTATTATAGGTTAATAGACTTCTTCTTGATGTCTATTAGGGTTTTATCTTCTAGGTATAAATATAATTAAGTGTCATGTATATGAAGGATCTAGTCTAGAGAAAATGCTCCAAGACCTTGCCAAAGAAACCGTGAAAAAATGATTTAATTCAGCTCTCAAACCACGCTGGAAGATAAGCTACAACGCTGGGTTAAAGTCGACCTAAAGCACAGTGTTGAAGTCGACTGTATGGTCGGCCTAAAGATAGGGTATGTGCCCTATATAAATACCCTGGACTGCGGCCTCATTGACACAGAAAAATGTGGATTTAGCTCTGTAATTTTCACCAAAAAATTGCGAATTTCTTGAGGAAAAATTGCGGATTTCAGAGGACTTGTTCAGGGTTTCCAGTGTGGATATAAAGACGGAAGATTTGCGGACTGTTCTGTGACATGAAGTGCAGATTTAAGATAGTGAAAAGTGTGGATTTCAAGCAGTGAAAAGTGCAGATTTCAAAAGTGACGAAGTGTCGATTTCAGAGATGAACAAGTGTGGATCTCGGCCCTATATAAATACCCTAGACTATGGCCTCATTGACACAGGAAAATGCGGATTTGGCTCTGTAATTTCCACAAAAAATTGCAGATTTCCTGAGGAAAAATTGCGGATTTCAGAGGACTTGTTCAGGGTTTCAATTGCGGATATAAAGACGGAAGATTTGCGGGTTGTTCTGTGACATGAAGTGCGGATTTAAGACAGTGAAAAGTGTGGATGCAGGCAGTGAAAAGTGAAGAATTTCAGAAGTGACGAAGTGTTGATTTCAGAGGTGAACAAGTGTGGATCTCAGAGGTTAAAAGGGTGTGGTTTTTCAGAGGTTAGAGAAGTGTAAATTTCAGTTAGAACAGAGACAAGTATAGGGTTTACATTCTGAAGCAGTGAATAAAGCTAATGTGCATGCAAAGGATGAGATCTCGAATGATCTTATAATCAATAAGGAGTATCTCAAGATAAATTTAGAGACCGAGTTCTCTAATGTTGGTGCAGGTCAATGCACATTGATGAAGAAAAGAAAGATCAGCGTTGGAGGAAGACTTAGAAGCAGTGTCAAGGTCTTGGAGGCATTCATAGGTCAAGGGACTAAGTCTTGGTCAAGGTACTTGTCATTTGAAGATCTATAAGAAAAATTCCTTGAGGGTTTTCCTCCCCAAGAGGGAGAGGTTTTGCCCTGGCTCTAGGAGCCTAATTTTTGTGTCTTGTGTATTTGATAATTGACTTGATGAAAGACTAAATAAACTAAAGAAGAGAAGACATAAGTATCTCAAGTAAGCTCACGAGTAATTATCAAGAAGAGAATTTGAATTAATCTCTGGGCATCCAAATTCTCAACACTTTCCGAAAATGCATGTCGTAAATATGGATGATGCCGGAAATTTGGATGCCGAAAATCTGGATGTGGGATTCTTTTGTTGAATTATGTTGACTTTGATGAGCTGTCTTTGAGGGCTATGTGTGTGACACTTGGAGGGTTGGCTGACCTGAGAAAGACTTTGCTGGTTGAAGCATCCTGTTGACTGTCGTAATGCACACTATTCTACATCTTTGTTGGATAAGAAGATATGTAAATCTGATCTATTTTATTGGCTTGTCTTCTGTTGATCTATTGGTATGTTCTATCAGCATTATACTTTCATGTTTATGTGATTGCTATATTGTATTAGGCCCTAAAGATTGAAGTAAATTTGCATTAAGCATAGAACATTCTGTCAATCCAAAATTTACATGGTATCAGAGCTGAGGTGGAGACAAAGCCTAAGATAGAGTGAAAAGCAATCATCGAAGAAGAAGTCTTGTCAAGGACCAATGGTCTGATGATAACTTGACTGACAAGTCTGAAAATCATGCACGGAAGATGTCCTTGGATTTTCCATTAGAAGATCAAGATGTCATGGACTATGTGTAGGGGAAGATTCATCAGCCTCCATCATATTTTATGAGGCTTACAGAAATCAGGAATGATCTCCTTGCCATAGGAGAAGAAGCAGTTGATCGAGAGCTCGTCCTCATTGCTCTTGGAGGACTTCCCCGAGACTGGAAGAAGAACTTCAAGGAAGCTCTCACTATTGGTTTTAGAGTTGATACACTCTACTAGGTTGGAGGAAGTCCATTAGGGGCTATGTCATGTGATACAACTCGTCAAACTGAGTTATGGCACCAGAGGTTTGGACACCTTCATTACAAAGCCCTTCCCAAAGCAAGGAAGGTGGTATCTGGGACGCCCAAATTCAAGAATGATCATGAAGGCGTATGTCAGGGTTGTGCCGAAGGAAAGCATACAAGGGGATCTTTCCCCTCAACTATCACAAAGACATCTAATATCTTGCAATTGATACATTCTGATCTATCTGGTATGTTTCCCATGAAATCCTTGGGAGGATGTTCTTATTACATGACTTTTATAGATGACTTCTCTCGCAAGACCTAGATATATTTCTTGAAGAAGAAAGATGAATCATCCAAATGGTTTTGTACCTTCAAGGCCTTGGTGGAAAATCAAACAGGAAATAAGATCAAGACTTTGAGGACCGATAATGGCACTGAATATGAGTCAAATGAGTTCAATCACTTTTGCAGAGGAGCTGGCATTAAGAGGGAGACCACAACTGTGTATACTCCTAAGAAAAATGGTGTTGCTAAAAGAAAGAATAGGACCATTATGGAAGCTACCTGTGCCATGCTATGTGACCAAGGTCTTCCAAAGTTTCTATGGGAAGAAGCTGCGAACACTATTGTCTACGTACAAAATCGATGCCCGCATTCCACTCTGGACTCCAAAACTCCCGAAGAAGTCTTCTTTGGTAAGAAACCTGATGTTTCTCATTTTAGAGTTTTTGGTTGTCCTGTTTACTTTCATGTGCCAAAAGAGAAGAGAAGCAAGTTGGATGCTTCTGGAAAGAAGGGAATGTTTGTGGGCTATAGTGAAACTTCGAAGGCATATAGAATCTATGTGCCTGGTCAAAGAGAAGTGGAGATATGCCACAGTGTCACCTTCGATGAAGATGCTTCCCTCAGGAAAGTGATAAACCTTCCTAGCTCCAAGGAAGACAATGATGAAAGAACGGGGAAGCAAGAAGAGCCGAAGAATGAGATGATGCCTGATGTTGAAGGACCAATGGACTCAATTGATCCACCTCCTTCAATGAAGAGAAGACCCTCATGGCTCAGGGATACTCTCAAGGATGTCGAGAGACATATGGCCCCAAGGGGGACATTCTGTGAAAGCAAGAAGTCGAATATATACCAAGGGTATCTAGCAGCCATGAGTACTATCGTATAATCTGAGCCTGAATCATTTGAAGAAGCCGTAAAGCATCAAGTTTGGAAGGATGCTATGCACGAAGAGTACGAGTCCATTATGAAGAATGATGTCTGGGATGTGGTCCCGAGATCGGAGGACAATGCTGTTGTCACCTCGAAATGGCTCTATAAGATCAAGCATGGATCTGATGGTAGTGCTGAAAAGTACAAGGCAAGATTCGTTGCCCGAGGCTTCTCTCAAAAGGAAAGCATAGATTATGATGATATATTTGCACCTATGGCTCACTATACCACCATCTGATCTATTATTGCCCTTGCTGCAACGCAAGGATGGAGTCTCAATCAGATGGATGTGAAGACCGCTTTTCTGCATGGTTCGATAAAGGAAGAGGTGTATGTGGAGCAACCTCTGGGGTTTGAAGTCCAGGATAGAGACTCTCATGTATGCAGGTTGAAGAAAGCCCTCTATGGGTTGAAGCAAGCCCCCAGGGCTTGGTACGAGAGGATAGATAGCTACTTGATGAAGCTCGGCTTCACTCGAAGTAATGCTAATCCGAACCTTTACTTCAAGGTTGATAGAGAAGAGCCTCTCATTTTGGTTCTCTATGTGGATGATCTCTTCCTGACAGGTGTTGACCCTCTCATTCATCGGTGTAGAGGGAGCTCGCTTAGAGTTCGAGATGAAGGACCTAGGACCGATGCATTACTTCCTGGCTTGGAGGTCAGTAGAAACTAGCGAGATTTTCCTCTCTCAGGAAAATATATTGTGAAGCTAAAGAGATTTGGAATGGTGGTGTAAGTCCGTGTCCGATGGAACTCAACTTCAAGAAGTTAGGTGGAAATGTTGTTCCCGCATTGGGAAATCCTCCGAGTATCGTCAACTCGTAGGGGCGATGATGTTCTTAGTGAACTCCCGTCGGACATATGCTGCGATGAACACTTTGAGTCAACACATGGTAGATCCTCATCACATTCACCGGGTTGGTGCCAAGAATCTCTTGAGATATCTTTGGGGCACGATAAACCATGGGATGAGATACAATACATCGCCGGGAGTTTGAGACTCCATGGATATACGATTTGGATTGGGCCGGCATGTGGTGGATCGCAAGAGCACATCCGGATGTTGCTTCACTTGGGTTCGCCGCGATATCTTGGATGAGCAGAAAGTCGTGGCTTTGAGCACCGTTGAGGAAATACATTGCGGCAGTATGGCTTATTGTGAAGCTATTTGGTTGTGAAAGCTCTTCGGTGAGTTGTTCGAGCATGTGCTAGACACCGTTATCCTTTGTGATAACCAGAGGGGATTCGTTTGTCGTAGAATCCGTGTTCCATGATCGATCCAAGCATATTGATATCGGGTACCATTTTATCTCGGGATATGGTACGAGGCGCCGTAAGGCTCGATCATATAGGAACCCGATGAGCGGGTCGCGGATATTCTCACTAAGCCCTTGGGGAAGGTCAAGTTCCTAACCTTCCGTGCGAATCTTGGAATCGTGGAACAACCTATTTGGGATCCGTTGGACGATGAGCTCGGGAGCTCCGGGGGCTTTGGGGATAGCTTCTTGGAGCTATAAGCAACCACGAGCTAGGCTTGCTAACCTTGTTGGTGTGCTTCCGCCCCACCATGATGATATTGAGTTGGTTCACCTCTCTTTGATTTGTGCCCTCGTATGCATCCTACCCATGGAGTTTCGACTCATGGGAAGTACCTCTCATCTTGGCCAATGAGGTGGGAAATGTGGATAGAGACCATAGCAAAGATGGACGCATCGAGATGTCATACTCTCTATGTGGGATGGCACGTGTCCAACCACTTGATCGGGATAAAGTCTGTAGGTTTTGGACCTCAACGACTTTGGGCCGCTAAACTAACTTCAAAGTTAGTATATGACTCTTTTATGTGAGGTTTCGGACCTCAACGACTTTGGGTCAATTAAACTAACTTCGTGTTAGTATATGACTCTTTGAGTCCAGTGAGTCGGACCTCCAAACTTTGAGTTAGTAAATGACTTTGAGTCCAAGTGAGGTTTCGACTTCTAACTTCGGGTTAGTATATGACTCTTTTGATCCAAGAGTTTTGAACCTCCAACGACTTCGGGTCGGTTAAACCAACTTCGAGTTAGTATGAGACTCCTTTGAGTCCTATAGAGGTTTCGAACCTCTGAGCTGACTTCGGGTCAGCCGAGAGTGATGTCTTTGTGACTCACCGTTTGAAATAAAGAAGCCAGCAAAGCAAGTTACGACGGGATGACGCACGATGTTTGGATGGCACTGGTGGATGGAGTCCTCCCTAGTTGAGAGGGCGTGTTAATTTTGGTCAGCTAGGTCCAAACTCCATGTTGTACTGCTCAAATGATGATGACAATATTTTTATTGGATTCCTCTTTCAGAGAGGTGCAAGATTGATCTAAAGATAATCTTGATCGGATGAGCAGAACATTTATTTTGAATTTATTCCACTTATGTGCAAGGTCAGCCAGATTGTACTGTAGGCTTGAGGGCCCAAAAGATGTGTCACACACCCTCACAAATGGATATAAATTGGAGAGACTTGGAGGTCATTTTATCATCATCTCATCACACACATTCCTCATGATCTGATTGGTTTGTTCAGCTTAGAAGATCCTTCTCTCTCTCCCACATGTAACTCTAGATGTCCTAAATCTGGATGATGCCGGAAATGGATGTCGTAAATCTGGATGATGCCGGAAATAGATGCCGTAAATCTGGATGATGTCGGAAATGGATGTCGTAAATATGGATGATGCCAGAAATCTCGATGTGGGATTCTTTTGTTGAACTATGTTGACTTTTGATGAGTTGTCTCTGAGGGTTGTGTGTATGACACTCAGAGGATTGGCTGACTTGAGAAAAACTTTGTTGTTTTAAGCATCTTGTTGACTGACGTAACGCACACTATTCTACATCTTTATTGGACAAGAAGATATGTAAATCTGATCTATTTTATTGGCTTGTCTTCTGTTGATCTATTGGTATGTTCTATCAGCATTTTACTTTCATGTTTATGTGATTGCTATATTGTGTCGATCTATTGGTATGTTCTATCAGCATTTTACTTTCATGTTTATGTGATTGCTATATTGTATCGAGCCCTAGAAGATTGAAGTAAATTTGTATTAAGCATAGAACATACTGTCTATCCAAAATTTACAGTGACACATCTCTTAGGCATGTGGGATAAATCTGGCCAACCTTGCACACGTGGAAAATAAATTAAAAATCAATGTTCTGCTCATCCGATCAAGATGATCTTTAGATCAATCTTGCACCTCTCCGAAAGAGGAATCCAACAAAAATATGACCATCATCATATGAGCAGTGCAACATGGAGTTTGGACCTAGTTGCCCAAAATTAACAGTTTCATACTCAAGTTTGAGTCAAAAGCATGTTCTTCGTGCTTTTAGGTCTTTCTAGGATAAAGAATAATATTGGTTATGTATCATATGGTCCCATTTGGACTCATTGTAATGAAGAAAAATATTTATTTTATCATGTAAAAGCCATGGATAAGCCCAAGAGCAAAGACAAGTCGGCCTAAGGGAGGGTTATTCGACCCTCAAGAAGGGCTTTAAATAAAAGGGAGATTGACTGTTGAAATATGTAGCTAGTTTCGGTCTTCATAATGACATATGTAATCATGATTTTATGTACTTAATGAAAAGAGAAAAATAAATTTATTATTGTTGTTCTTGAGGCATGGGTTTCATGCTCAAAGGAAGAAGTCAAGATGAATACCTCCCTATCTAAGAGGGAGTGTTGATTTTTTTGGTAGCCAAATTAAAAGAAAGAATAATATTTTTTAATTCATGTAGGCTCCAAACAGACAGAGAATAATATTTTTTAATTCATGTAGGCTCCAAACAGACAGGTCGGCCCCACCAGTTGAATGGGCTTGACCCTTGGTCAAAACCCACCTACTTTGACTACTATATAACACCATTCGACCTCCTCCTTTGGCACCAATTCGGATCACACAACAACATCCAATCTTTTGTTCACACATGCGAAGGACAGAGAGAAGAAGTCTGACGTTTGACCGAGCTTAAGGATCTGTTTGTCCAGCGTTGACCAAGATCCTTTCTGATCTGTTTGACCGCAGCTTTGACTGGACTGTTTGACTGAAATTCTGGGCAATTGATCAAGCTTCTTTCTGGGCAGAGTTGACCACAGAGTTGACCGAAATTCTAGCAGTTGACCGAATCTGTTGTCAACAGAGTTGACCACAGTTCTGGGCAGAGTTGACCGCAGTTGACCAAGTTCTGTCTTGCCAGTTTGACAGCAGTTGACTGAGTTCTGTCTTGGCAGTTTGACAGGAGTTTTGAGCAGAGTTGACTGATTTATTGGGCAGTCGTACCAGGTTTGACCTTGTTAGTTTATGTGCTCAAGATTGTCAAGTTTGATTGGAAAAATCAGATTGTATCTTTGTTGAATTCAAAAATTATTTCTCCTAGAAACGATTGCTGGATTTCTACCAAGGTTGGGTTTCCCAGTTGAAAAATTTCTGATTTCTACTGTTCTACTGTAATCTCTACTATTTCTATTGCATTTACAGTTGAATTTTCTGAAGTGTAATTACTTAATGATAATCTGGAATGTGCAAAAATATCAGTAGAAGAAATTATCAGTGGCAGAAAATTCTGCTTGTTTACGTAGCACTAGAAAATCAACAGGAACCACTACAATCAAAACTGAACCTGCTTTGCCAAAACCAACTAGTTCGACTACAAATCAAAGACCTAAAGCAGAAATGGCCATTTTCATATTGAACTCGCCAGTTTTGTGATGGAACTAGCCTATTATGTACAGAACCAACCTTAAATGCATGAACCAGCTAGTTCCAAATGAAACTAGTTGATTCCATACTAATCCATATTTCAGCATGTGGGACAACAAAAAATATCCCCAAAAATTTCAAAAATAAGAAAGTAAAACCCTGGTAATCCTTTTACTTAAATTTTTAGCATTACCATGAATCGTTTCAAGATGTTTGAGAATGGTTCCAACCTCACTGGACTTCAATGGAGAAAGTAGAATTTCAGATCCCAATCAAAATTAAGTGGGATTAACAGTTTTCAGGATTTAAGGATTGGCAGAATTGCAACATTGCCACTAGATTCTATCATGTATTGGAGTACGGAACTAGTATTTAATCAAGAGCACTAAGCCCTCTATTTACCTCAATGTTGGTGGCGTTGATTGTTGAAATCCTCTATCATGACCCTAGTAGAAGTGTACCTTTCACTCAAGCAAAATCACTGATTATGCATGTTAAGCTTTTCCTACCTTATTTGCTTAAACGGTAATATTGATAATGAGGATCTGAGCATAGGAAATGATTTTGATGATAGGTAGTTACTTATTGTAACATAAAAAAAATTGGAATCTAGAGGCCATTTAGAGCCTCTTTGTATATGTATTTTGGTTTAGATATGTATTGCACTCTATGCCATTTTGGTTATATGTACCTTTACTTGCTATATACATGAGAAAACTTTACATGTGTCTAATGGTTTGGATTCACAATGATGTCCATGAGTATATATATATATATATATATATATATATATATATATATTGTGTATTTTTTATTCAGTAAGTTTTTTCCCTTGTTTTACCGGTTTTGACTAGTTTCCAGTCTCAAGGATCCACCAATTCAATGAGTGGGCGAGTTCTAATAACATTGCTTTGAACCACTCTCAAACATCCTAAAACAATTAATGGAAACGCATCATACATACGTTGGTACAGCCCAGAAATGCATTTCCAACCATACGAAAAACATTTACCACATTGAAGTGAACAACGTTCGTACTTCTCGTTAAATACTCCAGAAGACTTGGAATATGAAAATATCCATTGAGGATACAAATATTGTGTATTAAAAGTATGAGGAATGATTAATGTGAATGTTACAAATGAGGCCCGCTTATATACCTAGGAAGGTGCCTCTTCACGGAAGGTCATGTCCCATTAGACATGCCTCTTCAACCTAATTACTAATTAACTAATCATTATTTATATTATTTTATTCATAACATTGTCTTCCTCCTCAAAAAGCTTTGTCCTCAAAGCTTGTTGATGAAAGGCCCTGATCTCTTTTTCTGCTACGAATGTCCTCTCGTCTTAGGGCTGTCATCCTTGTCGATACAAGTTGATATGATCCTCTAAGTGACAAACAAAATTGTCGCACTGAGAAGGAATCAGACCATCCTAGATCCATCTTCTATGGAATTTTGCGGTGACTGGCAACTTGTGATGAATTGTTATCACATGAGTGGATTGCACCGACATTAGTATTCTTCGGAACATTAGTTTGTTGTTTTTGTTCTAAATAAGTAGCTTGATCGAGTTGTCTTCTCTAGTGATTCGGATGTCGATAAGGAATTCTAGTGATTTGATTTTCCCTCATCTTGTTTATGTCATCTCCTTGATTTATTTGAAGTACCTGATTTCCTTTAGCCACGGATGTTGAACGATTAATTTCTGGATCTTCACACGAAACTTCTGAGTACCTCTTTACTTCAACTAGTTTGTCCTCTTCTTGAATCGTGTTATTAACTGGAACGTTATTTGATGTCTTTTCATCAACTTGAATTTCTACATTTGATGCTTCCTTCACAATAAGTTGTTGTACCTCGTTTTCTAATGACTTCTTGTTCTTCTTAAGCTTCTTTATTTGTGTCAATAGTTTTTCACTGTGGTCTTTAAGTCGAGAAACTTCTTCATTTTTCTCAGTGGTGATCTTGTCAACTTCTCTTTGCATATTTTGTATCGCCTTTTTACTTTCTTGAAGAATTAATTTTGAAATTTCTTGTATGTCTTCAGGTGTCACTGAATTTGGCTTCAAGGTAACGTCATATACTGTTATTTTCTTCTTTTTGTGGGAGATGTCAAAAACTTCTTTTTTGTATTTAGGATAAAGGATCCTAGAGATTTTATCCAGGGTGAGCCCAAAACAATGTCACTATCGTCAAAAAATAAGAATTGAAAGAGAATTTCAATATAAATGTATAATCGCCAATGTTTAACTATAAGTTAGTTATTTCGCATTGTTTTGTGCCAAAAAAGTATAATTTTTCGATTGTATTTAACTCAGGAATCACCAATTGGTTTGCAATTTTAGGTGTTATATAATTTTTATCCTCGGCAAGTGAGATAGCAATAGTGATGTCTTTTCCCGCAATAGACCCTTTAGTTCTAAATAGTACCGAAGCATAACTACATGAGGTTTCTGGAAATCTTCCTTCTTTCATTTTTGTCTTGGAATCCATGTTGTATTCGTTAATAATTTCGTCAAATGATACTTTGACTATGACGCTTTATGTATCCCTTTGTAACGAATGGATTATACAAGTAAAAAAACACTTTTCTTCAATATGCCTTGATTTAACTTTTTTTTAATTCTCTATCACTTTCCTTTTTTTTCATTCTATACTTTCTCTTTGGAATAGATAAATGATTATTTTTTTAAATTAAATAATTAAAGTAAATTAATTAGTTTAATTATATAATGAATTTATATAACCTAATAAATAACTTAATATTAATTTAACTAATATATTGTACGAAATGATATGGCTTTGGGAACGGAAGGCAGCGTTTGACCAGACTAATGATTTAGTGAAGCTGATTGGTTGAGGTACGGGAGATGGTTGACAGTAGTGGTCAGGAGAAATTAACTATCGGGGCGGCGATGAATGTGGATGGAAGAGTGGTCACTGCGGTTTTGGGGGACTTAGCTGGACGAGGGTTGCGTGGCAGAAAGAGATCGTCGCGTAAGTTTATGACAATCACTGTTGTGTATAGCAGTTGCGGTCTTGTCTGGGTGTTGCAATAGAACGTGCAAGGGTGTGTGTTCTGGTCGGGCCAGAGCAGAGGTCGCGGTTGTGGTGGAACCAGCGTCATGGTCAGGGGTCGGCAGTGGTGGTGGCGGCAGCGTCGTGGTCGGGGATCGACGGTTTTGGTGTTGGCAATGTCGTGGACGGGGGTCGACAACTGTGGTGGGGGCAGCGTCATGGTCGTGGGTCGGCAGCTGTGGAGTAAGAACGTCGCGTGCAAAGCGGTGGTCTCTCGAATTGCAACAAATCCTGAGGATGAGGCTACATGCAGTTGCAGTGTAAAGCACAGTGGAGCCGCCTAATTCAGTGTCGACAGAAGAATTGAATGGCGGTTGGTTGTTGTCGATTGGTGAAAAAGGTGTTGAGATGAATCGACAACGGTTGGGGTTCGATGGCGGCAGCTTGCAGGTCGATTTGCTGTAAGGAGTTTTAATCCGTTGATCTTTTTAATTATTAATGTTTTGGTTTTAATATATAATTTTTTGAATGTATTTTTTTTTAGTTTTTTTATGAACTCTTTTCTTTTCTTTACTCTTCTTTTATTTTATTTTTCTTTGACTCTTGTCATTCTCTGTTTTTTTCTTTTTTAAATCTTTTTATTTGTCTATAGTCTTTTTCCTTTTTTTTCTCTCTTCTTTTTAACTTTTTTATTATTTTTTCCTTTATGGCTAAGGGCCTAAATGGCAATATGGAGAAACTCCAAGACTGATAGAGAAATGCTTCAACTGCAACAACGTTAACGAATTTGACGGTCAAGGACCCGGATCGGAGAGCGTGGCTCTATGCAGCGATGAGCGGCCAGAAGATCGAACTGCTCTGATACCAAATGAAGTGAACAAAGTTCCTACTTCTCGTTAAATACTCTAGAAGACTTGGAATATGAAAATATCCATTGAGGATACAAATATTATATATTAAAAGTATAAGGAATGATTGATGTGAATGTTACAAATGAGGCCCACTTATGTGCCTAGGCAAGTGCCTCTTCACGGAAAGTCATGTCCCATTAGACATGCCTCTTCAACCTAATTACTAATTAACTAATCATTATTTATATTATATTATTCATAGCACATGTAGGATGCATTTTTATGGCTGGAAACCCATTTGAAGGCCATACCACATGTGAGATGCATTTCCACATTTCTATAGTCTAAGACCCTATACTAGACATTTACTGCAACAAGGTGCCTATGCTACGTATTATGTTATTTAATTATTTGAGCATACCTTATGAGAGGCCATATAAGGTTATAGCTGAGTTATGGTAGAAGCCTTGCTACTACGCACAGCTCTATGTATTTGTATCATTAATTACTAGGGGTCTCCAAGGAATTAAGGCTGGACATACTGTTCACGGGGCTATATGGTGATGTGTGGAGTCATGTTCAGCTACTCATTTGATGGGCTACTGATGGAGACACAGCACAAATAATGCAAAACTTGAGATTCACATTCTCATAGTGGACTGTGTAGGCATGCATTTCACACTAATCGCCATAACTATCTCATGCCATTTCCCATAACTCTCTTTTTCTTTTTGTGTTTGTATTAGGTGTCCAACGACAAGAACTAACAACCATTCGAGCTATGTGTATCCTGCATTTAGGCACTCGCTGCCTAAAATATTCATACGAATTGTCCTGATAAAGAAAGGTTCTGCAACTGAAGGGTCATTTTTATTTGATTTATGTGGCTTTCCAAAAGAAAATTAAGTTTTACCTCTTTACTATCTCTTCAGGAATTGGTTATACAAGAACTACCATACAACAGCATATAATCGACAATTTACCCTCAGAATCAGCTGCAAGTGCATTAATGCAGATTACCTGCACGAGTGTTTAATCGATGTTCCAAGCGCTTATGTGCATTAGTCATAAAAGCAGTAAAGCTACTAAAGTTAGAATCATGTTTAAACATCTTTGTCTTTGGATTCATTCTTAGATGTAATTTACCCCAAATTATTCTTTGCCAGTAGCAGTCACTAGAACAGTTCAGTGCATGCATTTACAAAATTTCTATGCTCTTTTACGAACATTCAAATTCAAATTGCAATTATATTCCAAGCTTCTCAAAGGAAGGAGATCAACTAACATATCCATTCCAAACTACTGTTCTTCTAATACCAAAGTCACCATGATTCCCAAATAATAAATAAATACAGTCATGTACCTGAAATCCCGTCAACGTCTTGCACTGCATTCCAGATGCAAGAAGAACCAACCGACTCTCATGTGTGTACACATACCAGCTGACATTGAATCGTCTTGTCTCCACAAACTTAAGACTATTTAACTCAACTTGCAATGCATATAGATCAAGTCCACTGGCACACGGAACAAACAATCACAAATTTATTGATTAGTAAAATATAAGAAGGTGAAATAAATCCGATTCACAAGCAGAGAACACTCTCGGCAAGAATAGCACATTGTTCCTGTGTATAGGACACTAGAACAAGGTAGCCTAATAAATTGCAGAACGATAACTAGAAAGAAAAGCTTAATATAGATTATATATAAAGATAAGAGCATTCAAGCACAAACAATTAGAAGTACATATCTCCCACTTAGATAAAATTGAGGCCAATTTCTAAAGATGATATGAGTATGGTGGCTATAACTAAAGACAAGCTGAATATAATGTGCTGGTTAGTTCTTTAAAGAAAACCTGTGTTAAGGGATCTGCCACCCCTGTGTGTAGGATCCATAGATCTGCAGATCTAATCTGGATCCGGATCTACATGTACTATCCATCCATCCATGATCCATTATAAGGGTCGATCACCCAGAAAAGAAGCAGATCCTGAAACTTGCAGTGCTTTTTTGAACCACCAATCCCCAAAAGTTCATTTTCTTAATGAAAAATCCCAATACCCTAGACACCTAAAGGCTAAAACCCTAAACCCCATTCCTGATCAAGGTCTGATCTATACTTATGTCAGGATTTGCTATCAATGTCTGATATATCAAGGTCAGATCTCAAGGCCGGCACAATCAAGGTTTGATCAATCATTATGGTCAAGGTCTGATTTATCCTTCTGTGCTATGTTGTTGCTTACTTCACCGACAGTGTTATTTAGTCCTGCCACAGACTTCAAGAAAACCACTTATTCACTGCTGATATGGACATACAGATGTGGCTCATAAAAATACTGTTATTACCTGCTTCATGCTCATCTTGAAATGGTCTTCAAAATTGTCAATTTTCAATGATGTCTATAACTTATCAAATCATCAGTTATGGTACATGGACGGCTAATAGTAATATGAATGAAAACCCTCTGTTTTGGTTATAACTTATAGTTCTACTGTGGCGATTCCTGAATAGTTTTGTTTCTTAACTCTATTTCTTTTAATTAAAAACTATTTTTATATTTTTTTGTAATTGCTGGTTCCCCACTGTAGCCAGATCTTGGCTTTTCAAAAATATGCCAGATCTGTATGTTAAAAACCACTCAAAAATATATGAAAAGTAATATGACAGTAATGCTTAGAGAATTATGTCTGGATAAATTGCTAAACTGACTTTCAAGTCTTTGATTAGACCACAAATCTTGACTTCTCTCAAGTCCATGGCACACATTTCTCTATGGTCTTGTAGTCTTTAGGCCCTGTTACCCCTCTTTTCAGCAAGGTACATAGAGTTTTAAAAATCAGTCGGACCGGCTCCGAATTGGCCGAGCCAACAGAGCCAAACCCCCAGCCAGACCGACTCGGTCGAAAAACTGGTCTAGATGCCGGTTCAGTCACAAACCGGCCGGCTCGGCTGAGCCCGAGCTAAACCAGCCGAGCCAATCCAAGCTGGACGCGGACCCCACTCTGCTTCAAAATCGGACTCCAAAATGATTTTTTCTTTGCTGTTAGGGTTTTGTGCAGCCTTCTAACCCCTCCCTGTCCTATTAAAGCTACCCAATCCCTCTCATTTCCTCACACCTATCTCATTGCATTTGAGTAAGCATTTGTGAGGAATTTGTGACGAGATGTGGAGTTGGTTTTTGGAGCAGCTTTGAGGAGTCTTTTGGGCAAGCTTTGGAGCATCTTTGAGGAGTCTTTTGGGCAAGCTTTGGAGCAGCAGTGAGAAGTTGGTTTGTTGGAGCAGCATTGAGAAGGCTAGAGCCTAGAGGTATTTTTTTTTCCTTTCTAAAATCTGTCTTTGCTTGTTTTTTTTTTTTTTTTGCAAATCTGAAAAAAGAAAACATAGTTTTTTGTGAAAGCAATGAACATAGAATAAGCAATTTTTTTTTGTTTTCATTTTCAGATTTAAATCTTTCCTTTCCAAGTCAAAAACTTGGTCCAAAATGGTCCCTAGAATGAAAGACGCTACTTGGGCATACGCTGAAATGGTTGATGATCAAATGCATTGCAAATTTTGTAAGAGAAAAATTAAGGGGGGTGGAGGGGGCATTCATAGACTGAAATTACACTTGGTTGGTCTTAGAGGCCAAATTACTCCATGTGAAGCACCAATAGAAGAAATTGGGGAAATTAGGAAGGAGTTGAGAGATCAATTTCGAAAGTTTGAGGAAGACAAAGCTAGGCAAAAAGAAATAGAGGCTGAAATTGGGAGGAAGAGAAATATACAACACATGATGGCTGCCAACCCAAATTTTGATTATGAGGGTTCTTCATCTATCCCTTACATTTATGCATCAAACCCCTTTCACTATGTTCCTCCATCTTTGGAGTCTATTCAAGAAAAGGGTAAGGGTGCAATGAGAAATAAGGGTACTATCAAAAGTTTTTTCACGCCCTCTTCTCCCTCTGATAGTGCACATGATCTTAGTCCTACAGGTAGAGGTCAAGTGTAGTCCACTTTAGATTAGCATTGGAAAAAAGAATTCAGAGAAACTGCTTGTGATTACATCGCTAGGTGGTGGTATGATATTGATATTTCCTTCAATGCTTCTCGTTCACCATATTATGAACCTATGTTTGATGCCATATATGTTGCTGGAAAGGGTTTCAAAGGCCCTACTATGCATGAGTTAAGAAGATCTCTTTTGCAAAATGAGATTGTGTCCATTGATGAATATTTGAAAGAATTCAAAAACTCATGGGCACATACAAGATGTACTATCATGTCAGATGGATGGATTGATCAGAGGAACCGTACCATCATAAACTTTCTTGTCTTTTGCCCACGGGGAACCATGTTTCTAAGATCAGTTGATGCATCTGATAGGGTGAAAGATGGACACTTGTTGTTTCAGCTTTTGGATGAGGTTGTTCAAGAGGTGGGGGTGGAAAATGTTGTTCAAATCATCACAAATAATGCCTCTAACTATTTTCTTGTTGGTAAATTGTTAGAGGAAAAACACCCAACCATCTTTTGGACCCCATGTGTTGCACATTGCATAGACCTCATGCTTGAGGATATTGGTAAAATAGATTGGATCAAGAACACTATAGAGCATGCCAAAAGCATCACAAAATATATTTACAATCACTCATGGATTCTGAACTTGATGAGGAAGCACACAGAGGGCAAGGAAATTATTAGGCCTGCCATCACTAGTTTTGCAATACATTTTTTGACATTGCAATTTATGCTTTCCCAACATAGAAACTTGCAAAAGTTGTTTTCCAGTGATGAATGGAATGAATGTCAGTGGGCTCGTAAACAGGATGTCAAAGATGTGAAAAAGAAAGTTACTGAAGAAATATTTTGGAAAAAGGCAGCAGATATTGTGAAGGTTAGCCACTGGTTAAGGTGTTGTGGTTGTTGGATGGGGAAAGATTGGCTATGGGCTTCATTTATGAGGCTATGGATCAAGCAAAGGAGCAAATAAGGGCAACAAACAAGGATAGAGTGGGTAAGTATGGGCCCATTTGGGAAATCATTGATCAAAGATGGAGTAATCAACTCCATCATCATATACATGCAACTAGGTATTTTCTGAACCCAAGGTATCATTATATGTTAAATTTGGACAAGTAGGTCCAAACTCCATCTTGTGATGCTTAGATGAAGATTCCAATATTTGTATTGGATTCCTCTTTCGGAGAGGTGTAAAATCGATATAAAATTGATTTTAATCTGATGAACAGAACATTTATTTTGAATTTATTATTTATAATAAATTTAAGTGCAGGTCGGCCTTAAGGTTTTACACCCCCAACAGATGTGTCACACACCTCAATGATGGATATAAATACAGTCCACGTTGGAGAGCTTTTCACTCATCTCATCCACACACTTCTCATTAGATACGAGCATCTAAGAAGCAGTTCTCACGTGGGAAAAGGACGAAGTAGCTACAGCTGGAAAAAGGGCAAAATTTCTACAGTTAGGGTTTCTTGACGAAATTTTCTGCAGTTAGGGTTTCTGGGCAAGTTTGGCCAGCGTTGACAACTTGCCCAGCGTTGACTTTGGTCAACGCATGGTCCGTTTGAGCTAAAATTTTGTGGAGAGTTCAATTTTTGAAGGGCGTACTCATTAGCACAAAAATCGAGGTCAAAAGGTTGACCGAAGTTGGAGCTGCATTGACTTTATTGTTGCTGCCCTGCGTTGACTTTTTTTGGACTGCGTTGACTTTTCTGGGGTTGACTTTGAGTTGACTGGATGATTGATTTGAGGACTGTTGTGACACATTCTGGGTTGGCCAACCAAGAAGACTTTGCTGGTTGAAACATCCTGCTGACCGCCGTAATGCACCAACACATTCTCCTGTTTCTGGTTTGTCTTCTATAGATCCACTGGTATGTTCTATCAGCATTTTACTTAACTATTTATGTGATTGTTGTTATAAAAGTAAAATTGCATCAAGCATAGAACATCTACAAAAATTGACATGGTATCAGAGGTGAGGTGAAGACAAGCCCTAACTTAAAGCAATCACCAACTAAGAAAAATGAGTTCCACAAGTTATGGCTTCAAGGAGGATGACAAGCTGGCTGGAAGGGATGACTTCCATGCTTGGAAGATGATATTAGATCTCAAATTGGAAGACCATGATCTCATGGACTATGTATTGGGTAAGCTACAAGAACCTCCATCCACTGCTACTGCTGCTGCTAAAACCAAGTATAAGAAGGGGGAGATCAAAGCAAAGCTAATGATCAGGGAATCCATACATAAAAGTCTGGTTGCCTACATATCTAAGTTAGGCACATCCAAGGAGATGTATGATAAGTCGATACAAATGTTCAAAAAACAACGTGTAAACTAAGTACTATTCTTCAAGAATCAATTGAAGAATCTGAAGAAGGGCAGGGATGAGTCTGTCCAATCATACTTTCTGAAGCTGACCGAGATCAGGAACAATCTGCTGGCTATTGGGGAGACAATAGCTGATCGAGAGATGGTACTCATCGCACTTGGAGGGCTCTCATCCAAATGGCATGTGTTCAACACTACCATTCTAAATAATAATGTGATACCTGACTTCGACGAAGTACTGTCAAGATGCATCAAGAAGAGACAAGAATGAAGGAATACGAAAATGACAAATGTCGCCTACGCTCGCTCATTCTCGAAAGAAGAACTCTGGTGGTCCTAAGGACAAAGGAAGAACGAAGACTCAAGAAAAGAAGGGCAAGTGTTTCACTTGCCATAGGCCTGGTCACTATGCTAGAGAATGCCCCTTCAAGAAGGATTATCCCGATAGTGATGATAACAACAACAACCGAAGGAATGGGAATCGAAGAAATGACAAATCCAAAGGAAAGAGGAAGGCTCACTTTGGCGGAAACAATCAACCTTCTAAAAGGTCTAGAAATACCAGGTATGAGGAGTCTAATGTTGTTGATAAAAGAAATGAGTATATTCTTGTATCTGCTCTCTCTGCTACATCTCCGCCCGACACTATGGATGTCCGGCTAATCGATAGTGGTGCCTCAAGACACATCACCGGATTCAAGGGAGCACTCTCTGACATGGTTGAAAGGGATACTAACTGAAATTATCCTTGGAGATAATGCCACATATCCGTGAAAGGGACAAGGAGTGACCCTCCACTTGTCTCAAGGACAAGTCCTACATTTGCAGGATGTACTCTATGTACCAAAATTGAAGAAGAACATTGTGTCTATATCAACCATCGAAGACAAAGGCTTCAATGTGGCATTCACCGATGGAAAGGTGATGGAAAGGTGCGTACGTGGAAGAAGAGCTTCAAGGAAGCATTTAAGTTTGGTTTTAGAGTTGGAACACTCTACCAGGTTGAAGGAAGTCCACTAGGAGCTATGACATGTGATATTATCCGACAAACTGAATTATGGCATCGGAGGTTTGGACACCTTCATTACAAGGCCCTTACCGAAGCAAGGAAAGTGGTGACAGGGATGCCCGATTTTGGAAATAATCATGAAGGTGTATGTAAGGGTTGTGCTGACGGAAAGCATACAAGGCGACCTTTCCCCTCAAGTGTCACGAAGACATCTGATATTTTGCAACTGGTCCATTATAATATATCTAGTATGCTACCCGTGACATCCCTTGGAGGATGTTCTTACTATATGACATTCACTAATGACTTCTCCCGCAAAACCTGGATATAATTTTTGAAGAAGAAGGATGAGGCTTTCATGTGGTTTCATACCTTTAAAACCTTGGTGGAAAATATGATAGGGAAGAAGATCAAGATTTTGGAGGACCGACAATGGCAATCGAATATGAGTCAAATGAGTTCAAGGACTTTTGCAAAGAAGCTGGCATTAAGAGGGAGACTACTATTACCTATACTCCTGAGCAGAATGGTGTTTTTGAACGAAATAACAGGACCATTGTGGAAGCTGTCCATGCCATGCTATCTGACCAGGGTCTACCGAAGTTTCTGTGGGGAGAGGCTGCGAATACTGCTATATACATTCAAAATCGATGCCCTCATTCCGCCCTGGACTCCAAAACTCCCAAATAGGCTTTCACTGGTAAGAAACCTGACGTCTCACATTTTAGAATTTTGGGATGTCCTGTTTATTTTCATGTGCCAAAAGAAAAGAGAAGTAATTTGGATGCTTCTGGGAAAAAAGGAATGTTTGTGGGCTATAAAGAAACCTCTAAGGCCTATAGAGTCTATGTACCTGGTCAAAGGGAGCTAGAGATATGCCATGATGTCACTTTTGACAAAGATGCTTCCCTGAAGAAAGTAGTAGATCTTCCGAGATCTAAGGAAAATCATGAAGCAAGGCCCGGAAATCAAAAAGAACCACAGGATGAGACAATTCTTGATGTTGAAGGAACAATGGACCCAATCGATCCATCTCCTTCACTGAGAAAGAGACCATCATGGCTCAGGGACACTCTCGAAGATGTCGAGGGACATGATGCCCCAAGGGGGACATTTCAAGAAAGAAAGAAGCCGTGTAGATACCAAGGGTATTTGGCTGCCATGAGTACTATTGTACAATCTAAACTTGGATATTTTGAGGAAGCCGTAAAGCATCAAGTCTGGAAGGATTATATGCACAAAGAATATGATTCCATAATGAAGAATGATGTCTGGGATGTGGTTCCAAGACCGAAGGACAAATCAATTGTCACCGCGAAATGGCTCTACAAGATCAAGCATGGATCTGATGGAAGTACTGAAAAGTTCAAGGCAAGATTTGTTGCTCGTGGCTTCTCTCAAAAGGAAGGAATAGATTATGATGACATATTTGCAACTCTGGCACGATATACCACCATTCAATCAATCATAGCCCTTGCTGCTACGCAAGGATGGAGTCTTCATCAGATGGATGTCAAGACCGTTTTCTGCATGGTGCAATAAAAGAAGAGGTGTATGTAGAACAACCTCTGGGGTTTGAAGTTCAGGATCGGGACACTCATGTTTGCAGGTTGAAGAAAGCCCTCTATGGGTTGAAGCAAGCACCCAGAGCTTGGTACGAGAGGATAGATAGCTACTTGGATAGTTGGGCTTCACTCAAGTAATGTTGATCCGAACCTTTACTTCAAGGTTGTCCAGGGGAAGCCTCTCATTCTGGTGCTGTATGTGGAAGACCTCTTCCTGACAAGTGCTGACCCTCTCATTCATCAATGCAAGAGGGAGCTTGCTGCTGAGTTCGAGATGAAGGACCTAGGACTGATTCACTACTTCCTAGGCCTGGAGGTCTGGCAGAGACCTGGAGAGATTTTCCTTTCTCAAGGAAAATATATTGTGAAACTTCTGGAAAGATTTGGTATGGTGGATTGCAAGTTCGTGTCAACACCAATGGAACTCAACTTCAAGAAGTTGAGTGGCAGCGCTGCTGGGCCCTTATTGGCAAATCCTACTGAGTATCGTCAACTCGTAGGGGCTTTGATGTTCTTAGTAAACACCCGTCTAGATATATGTTTTGCAGTGAACACTTTGAGTCAACAGATGGTTGAGCCTCATCACTTTCACTGGGTTGGTGCCAGGAATCTTCTGAGATACCTTCAGGGCACGATAAACCATGGGCTGAGATACACTGCCGGGAGCGTGACACTCCGTGGATATACTGATGCCGATTGAGCTAGCAGTGTGGTGGATCGTAAGAGCACATCGGGATGCTGCTTCAATCTTGGTTCTACTTCGATTTCATGGATGAGCAGGAAGCAGAAGTGGGTGGCTTTGAGCACCGCAGAGGCCGAATACATTGCAGCAAGTATGGCCTGTTGTGAAGCAGTTTGGTTGCGAAAGCTCTTTAGTGAGTCGTTTGGACATGTGCTAGATACCACCGTGATACTCTGTGATAACCAGAGTGGGATTCGCTTGACCGAGAATCCTGTGTTCCACGACCGATCCAAGCATATTGATATCAAGTACCATTTCATCCGGGATATGGTACAGCGAGGCGCCGTAAGGCTCGATCATATAGGAACTGATGAGCAAGTCGCGGATATTCTCACTAAGCCCCTGGGAAGGTCAAGTTCCTAACCTTCCGTGAGAGACTTGGTATCGTGGAACGACCCTATGATGTGGGTCCTGTTGGACGATGAGCTCGAGGAGCTCTGGGGGGCTTTGGGGACAGCTTCTCGGAGCTATGAGCAACCACAAGGCTAGGCTTGCCAAACCTTGTTGGTGTGCTTGGACCCCACCGTTGTGATTATTGAGTTGGTTCACCTCTCATTATTTGTGCCCCATATGCATCCTACCCATTGAGTTCAGGGCTCATGGGAAGTACCTCTCATTTGGCCAATGAGATGGGAAAAGCTAGAGACCAGTAGCAAAGACTAATGGACGCATCAGAGATTGTCGTACTCTCTATCTAGGATGGCACGGTCCAACCACTTGATCTGGGATCAAGTCTAGTGAGGTCTCGGACCTCCGCCTGACTTCGGGTCAGATGAACCAACTTCGGGTTGGTTGGAGACTCTTTGTGAGTTTGATAGAGGTTTCGGACCTCTAGGCTGAATTTGTCAGCCGGGGGATGATGTCTTTGTGACTGACCCACTTTTGTTCTGAAATAAAGAGGCCAGCAAAGCAAGTTACGGCGGGATGACGCACGATGTTTGATTGCACTAGTGGATGGAGTTCTCCCTAGTTGAGAGGGAGTGTTAAATTTGGACAACTAGGTCCAAACTCCATCTTGTGATGCTCAGATGAAGATTCCAATATTTGTATTGGATTCCTCTTTCAGAGAGGTGTAAAATCGATATAAAATTGATTTTAATCTGATGAGCAGAACATTTATTTTGAATTTATTATTTATAATAAATTTAAATGCAGGTCGGCCTTAAGGTTTTACACCCCCAACAGATGTGTCACGCACCTCAATGATGGATATAAATACAGTCAACGTTGGAGAGCTTTTCACTCATCTCATCCACACACTTCTCATTAGATACGAGCATCTAAGAAGCAGTTCTCACGTGGGAAAAGGACGAAGTAGCTGCAGCTAGAAAAGGACGAAATTTCTGCAGTTAGGGTTTCTGGATGAAATTTTCTGCAGTTAGGGTTTCTGGGCAAGTTTGACCAGCATTGACTTTGGTCAACGCATGGTCCGTTTGAGCTGAAATTTTGTGTAGAATTCGATTTTTGAAGGCCGTACTCATTGGCACAAAAATTGAGGTCAAAAGGTTGACCGAAGTTGGAGCTGCGTTGACTTTCTTGTTGCTGCCATGCGTTGACTTTTCCTGGCTTGCGTTGACTTTTTTGGGGTTGACTTTGAGTTGACTGGATGATTGATTTGAGGACTGTTGTGACACATTCTGGGTTGGCCGACCAAGAAGACTTTGCCGGTTGAAGCATCCTGCTGACCACCGTAACGCACCAACACATTCTCCTGTTTCTGGTTTGTCTTCTATAGATCCACTGGTATGTTCTATCAGCGTTTTACTTAACTATTTATGTGATTGTTGTTATAAAAGTTAAATTGCATCAAGCATAGAACATCTACAAAAATTTACCTTATAAAGCTCAGGAAGCAAGAGCTTTGACTAGGGAGGTTAGAGATGGATTGATTGACTGCATTGATCGCATTATCCCCACAGAGAGTAGCCAGTTGTTGATACACAATCAGATCACTGTGTTCAGTAAAGCCACAGGTCAAATGAGCCAGGTAAACAAAGAATTTCAATTTTCAAATTCATATTTTATTATTTTGTATAATTGTTTATAATTTCAAAGTTGGATATAAATTGTTGAGCTAACTGAAACTCATTACACAACTATGTTTTTTGCAGCACAATGGTGGGAGGCATTTGGTAGCCATTATCCTAAATTGTAGAGGTTTGCAATCCGCATTTTGAGTCAAACTTGCAGTGCTTCTGGGTGTGAGCGCAATTGGTCTGTCTTTGAGAGGATTCACACAAAGAAGAGAAATCGTTTGGAGCAAAAATGGTTAAATGATCTAGTGTATGTCCAGTACAACCTCCGACTAAGACGCAACCAATTGTTGAACAAAAGACCTGATTCAGAGCCCATTGTGTTGGAGGATATTGATCCAACATTAGATTGGGTATTGGAGACTTGTCCACCAGAGTTTGACTCTGATGAGGATATTGGTGTGGGGATGGACTTCAATACGCAAGTAGAGGCTCTGCTCAATGCAGATCCACTAGTAGCAGGCCCAGTCCCAAGTCCTCTAGTTGCAGCCACGGGCACTTCCTCTAGTCAGCCACGACGGAAGCGCATAACTCGTCTATCTCAAGCTCAACGTTCTACAGTTCTAGTTGAGGATGTTGATTCAGAGGAGGAGAAGTGAGTGGTTTCCCCCTCTGGTTCAGAGTTTGAGGCAGAGGATATTGCCTTGTCAAATGTCTAGAAGTAGTGACTATTCATGTTTTGTTGTACAGGCCATTTAGAGCCTCCTTGGTTATGTTTTTTGTTCTCATCTCTATATCATCATCATGTATTGGATAGTGCATTAGGTGCAATTTTGATATAATGGATATATTCATGAGCCTACTTTGATCATATGTTTTCTTTTGTCTATATTGTAATGCTTTGTGTTTGGAAACATGAATGAAAATCTTTAAAACTATGTTTTTTTATAAAAAAATTAATATTTCATGTATGTTTTACAAAGACTGGGTCATTGAAACCGAATCGGCCGAGTCGGAGCCGGAGTCAGAGTTTTAAAACACTGTGATTATATAGATACATACTGAAGAATTTAACCATTACTAGAGCTTAGATGTAAAACCCTAGATTCTTCAAACATCATCCTAGAACTCCAAACTTTGACTAGAGTTTGTTTCCAAACCCTAGAGCTTACAACCATTAGAAATTTGTTCAACACATATATCTAGGAGATTATTATCATGCATAAGCCCATCATATGATTAGACAATATAAATATATCAGGCATACATTGACCTAGACTAAGCTAGGGATGCAATCAAAGAAGTACAAACCTAGGGTTTCATTCCTAGAACTTTTCATAACAAGGATTTTGCTTGTAGACCTAACCAAAACTTAGGGTTTCAGTTCATTGTCAAAGTAAACCCTTGTTCCATGAAGACTTCAAAGGTTCGAGATTTCGAACAGCATCATTTCAGACCTTATATGTTAGAGCTTCCATGATCATATCAAAATCTCAAACACGACCTTATCAACATATCAATTAGTACAGCAATTTCTTCATTAATGACCCTAAGTAGGTTTAGGGTTTCATATATTATCAATATACCCTTAGGTTAGGGTTTTTCAAAGAACCTCTCACGGTTCCTTTCATGCAGACAATCAGAGATGTATGAAGAATCTTTTAAGATTCAAGAGAGCTAAACACAAAAAATGTTAGTAGAGTAGATTTGATTTGTCAATGACAATAACAAAGCTTTATAATTTGAGACGTATCTTAGTTTTTAGACAAACCTCTTTAACTTCAAAGCTTTGTGATGCCTTCCTTCATACTCCTTGATCATTTAGTGAATTATTTCCTAGAAGTGTCAGTCATGGTCTACTATACCTATAATGCATACTTTCAAGCAAACCGTGATATGAAGAGCATAATTTATTTTTCAAGTAAGATCTTTTATGCGACTATTAGAGATAGAATTCTAAGATACCAAGGATCAATTTAATTAATAAGCAGACATTTATTTTATAACTAGATTACTTTGTAGATCCTAAAGATAGAGATTCTAACATGTATGCTATCACAAATTAGACTAGTTATAAGAATTATACAAATCTGGAAACTCATACGTACCTTGTAGTAACATACTTTTGATTGGCAGTGTGTTGGACTAGTTGTGACACTTACTTGATTTTCTTAAATTGATTTCTTGTGCTCGTATCTGATAGACTTTCATAGGCAGTTGTACTATGCTCCATTCCTTCTCAATGCAATGATCCCCTCATACAGTAATGATACCTAATTATTATGGTAGTATAGAGCTCCTTTCTCTTGTTGGAAGCACCAAGACTGTGTAATAACACCGACAATCTTTTCAACAAGGCCTACTCATTAAATGGTACTGAGTTTTGTCACTGAGATTTTATTGAAGGAGCATTATGACTGTTGTAGCATACGCTGTGAGACCTTATTATTGTACTAAGGTCAATGTGATACCATCAAACTGAAGTGGTATCTTTCTCACCGAACTGTGATGGCATTTTCACTGTGATATTTCGGAATTGTAGTGGCATTCTTTTTATGGGATTGAAACCACACCCTTATCACTGTAAGTTCATCAGAATCATGACTACACCGAGACTGTTGTTGACCTAGACTTGTTCATTTGAATAGCATTACCACACAGTATATACTACACTAGTATGGAAACAGTATTATAATGGTATTGAACCTTTATTGTATTATATCACTGAGATATTCGAACTGTGGTAAACTGTATAGCATCCATTGTAATGTTATAGAGTCTGCCATCGAACTGTGTAGTATCTAGGCAGTTAAACCAAACTGTGAGAGCACTGTGATTTATATTCTTATGACCATGTTGTGATAAAGATCACCTTTTATCCGAGTTTCTGAACTTGTCTCTGAAGTGCAAGGTTCTCATACTTCTTCAAGGTGCCTTTTAGGACTGAGCTTAGTTGACCGTGATCCATTAACCCAGAAGTGTCCATCTATGTACTTCAAGAACCTTTCACTGCCTTTGATCATTACCTTAGCTCTGATACCATGTTAGAGAAATGGCAGTTATTTAGTTTCTCTTATCATGACATTATCTTGTGATTATTATTATGTGTTCTTGTGTTTTATCTTTTATCATCAAGACTAATGCCAAACAAATAGAAGAGGACACAAGATGTAGGCACGCTGCCAGGGAAAAACCCCACTCTTTGGGGAAAACCAAGTCAAAATTCTTTCTTCAATAGGTTCAAGATGAGACGAACAAGACCATTAGACTATAGGCTTCCTCCATCAAGTCATCCCTTCACTGTGTTAGCACTGAGATCTCCCTTGCTTGCACTAAAAACTTCATCCTTCTTCCTGAGATAGCCCTGAGATCCATCTTCATTGTGATCATCTTTGTAGTAGCTTCAAGTTTTGTAGCACAAGTATGGCATCATCATAGCACCGAGTTTAGCATCATCACAACATCATGTTATATCACATCATGTCATCATGGAGACAGCATCATATCACACCACCGAGTATCAGAACAGTGAATAGCACCGAGCTCCATAACCATATATCCGAACTGCAATCTCTGTAATAAATCTGAAACTTCTTTCTGCAATAGTATGATATCACTGTAATGGTTGAGCAGCATCTTGAGACTACAACGAAAGTATCTTTCCTGAAGTGATTAAGCAGCATCCAAACTTCTAACCCCTGTAATCCTTCGACCTCCTGAAATGATCCGAACTACAGAAGATGATCAGAAACTTCAGAGTAATCCGAAGTTCTGTCTCTGAAATGTGAAACTATAACCTGATATATATAGGTGTTCCTTCATGACATAAGCCGACATGACAGCAAAGTGTTGTGTCCTGGATTTGAGCCGACTTGGAGACAGTTTGTGGCCGACTTTAGCATGTTGTCTTGTAGATAATTTGAGGCCGACTTGAAGGTTGCTTATGAAGAAGATTTTTGCTGAAGACCAAGGATTATGATCTTTGAAGGAGATGACTTAATGGAGGATCCTTTTGACAAACCTAATATTACATGATTTAAAAGCCCAAATAGGAACAATTTAAATCTGTAATGACTAACCTAGAAGTCCACAATTGGGACCTTAAACTAAATATGACCCAAGCATGAAACCCATGCTTTAATAAGTCATTTAATAATAATAATAATAAATTCTTTTGACAAATACATTAATAATGAAGACCGAACCTAGTTACACTCTTCAACACAACACTCCCTCTTAACTAGGGAGTTATTCATAATTGTTCATCCAGTATAGGGTTGATGTCAATTTGAAATGTTCCAAGAAGAGTACAACAGTATACGCAAGGCTAGATACCAAACTATCAAGGTATCATATCAAAGATCCAAGTGTCAAGACACTATTTCAAGGATCCAAGTGGCATCATCAAGACACCAATTCAAGGGTCCAAGTGTCATTTCCAAGACACTAATTCAAGGATCTAAGAACTAACAGGGACTAAGGTGTCATCAAAGCAACATGCCACTATAGGTACCATCATGCTACAAGTAATGTCCCCAAATTTTGTGTGAGGTGGTTAGGAGGGATTCTCAGAGCTTGTGTCAGTGTGGTCATAGGAGCAGGATTACTCCATTGGTGTGTATGAAGGGTTTTAGAGGAGTTTTATGGGTCTGACTGGGATCACTTGCCACATTTCATCATCAGGATCAATTCCTCTCTATTGATTAGAGATCTAATCTGGGTCGTTGACGTCTCAACGAGAAGACTATAAGAATGGCTTGAAGGGTCATTTAGAAAATAAATTTGGCGAAGATCAGAGATCGATTTCTTTAGTGAACAGTGCTTAGAGAGAAAATTTGATCGTGAAATCTTTTGCAAAGAGGGGCAGTAATTTCGGTTGGAAGGATTCCTAGCCAGAGAGTGCATTGCAGCAGAGACAGAGAGAGCCACAGTAGCAGCGCAGAGCTAGTGACGCAGTGCTTACGTAGTCATTGCGCAGAGGCTGAAGGGAAGTTGATTTCTTGCTGAGGAGACAACACTGGGCCAGTGCCAAATCCCAGAGAGATTTTCCGGAGGCCAAAAGGCTTCAGTTTCCAGCCAGCAGAGAGACCAGCACAAAGACATAAGGGCAGTCGTAGTTGTGATGCAGAGACTGTGTGGCTGACGCAGTCACTGCACAAGGCAATCCAATTTTGGTGTTGATCAATGTCGGGTTCCCGTGGAGGAGTGAGATTTGTCTCACAAGATCTCTTTTGTCAGTTTCTCTATATGATTTGACGAATGTGTCAATCATAGATTTGTACTCATGAAAATTTACTGCATAATATATAAACCCTTAGATCTGCTGCATCGGTTTTCCCGCATTGGGTTTTCCAGGGGACATTAGTCCAAAAATAACTGTGTCAAATGTGTTTGTGATCTATTCTTTCTCAGTTTGTTTCCGCACTTGTATTTCTTCCGCAATTTATTTGTGTAGGTTGCACTATGACGTATTCAGTATTTGTCGTAGTAAACTAATAATATATTGTTAAGTTAGAAAATTAACAATTAGGTGAATATCTTCCAGTTGCTACAATAGGATTCCAGAGGTTAACAGAATTTTCACATGGTATGAGAGCTTGTCTAAGCTGAGTGCAGGAGGAACAGAAGAACAGATCCAGCAAATTCAGCGTTGGTGAAGCTGGGGATCAAAGAGCTGCGTAGCAATAGATCAATGTCCCAATTGATTGCGCAGTCCAAGCCAGGAGGGCTAGACCAGCAGCAAAATCTCTCTCTGAGTGAGCCGACAGAGAAGTAGGATTGTTCAAGATTGTTGTTTGTCTAAGGCAAAGGGAGCAGCGCAACAGATCTACGCAGATCAACACCTGGAGGGACGCAGTTGACTGTGTAACAGTGATCGCTAGTGCAGAGCGTCAGGAAGAGTAGTTGAAACACAGTTTTGGGGATTTCTGACCTCAGTGAGTTTCTTGCCCAAGAAACTCAGATTCCCCGTGCAATAGCAGCATCTTTTGTGGCTTGCTCCACAAGGAGTGCATAAAGCCAGCTGCCTAGAGGGTGAGAGGCAGCAAATTGACAGCAGTTGGGTGAGATGGCCACCAGCAGATTGCGAGACCAGGATCGGTTGGAGGGTGCCTCCAACTATGTAATATGGAAGGCAATGATTTCCTTCCTTCTAGATGAGCATGACCTCAAGCACTTTATCGATAGTGCTCAGGCTGAATTGGTGAATGTAGCACCACTAAGGGCCTTTAAGAAGAATATGGCAAAGGCCAAAAGATTAATCCTCGATGGAGTGAAGGATCACACTGTGTCTTACATTTCCAGCAAAGGGACAGCAAGGGAGATGTGGGAAGGGTTGGCCACGCTGTATGAGGGGTCTTCCGAGCAGCGAAAGATGTTTCTGGAGGAGAAAATGCGGACCACAAGGACCAGAAGGGAGAGCGTATTGATCCATTCTTGTCTAGACTTCAGGAAAACTAAGATCAGCTGGCAGCCTTAGGAGCAACTCCTAAGGCCACAAAGATGATAGATTGGCCCTCAACTCGCTGTCCGAGGACTACCAAGTCTTTGTCCAGAGCATCCTTGGAAATAGAACTTGTCGGACTGGGAGTCAATGTGGGCAGCTCCTCAACAAGAAGAGATGAGGAGAGACTTACTCAAGTCTCAACTTGAGGGCGGCAGCAGCAGCAGTTTGAAGATCGAGGAGGAGAATGCGGCCCTTGCATCAAAGGGGCAGAAGTAGTGGAAGAGAAAGAAGGATCTGTCAAAGATCAAATGCTTCCGGTGTAAAAATATGGAACATTACGCCACACAGTGACCTCTTAGAAAGAAGGACAAGGATGAAAAGCATGATCCTCAGGCCAGAGCAGCAAAGATAGAGGAGGAATTTGCTATGATTGCCCATATACCTCTAGGAGGGAGGTGGGTTGATTTGGAGTTGTAGACCCAAATATCTACAAGTTGGGCAGGATCCTTGAGGAATCCACCTCTCGGATCATCACCTTGCTATGTGAGCCCAAATCAGAAGTAGTAGGATGGACAGGTGTCGGTTGGTGCAGAGGAGTGTAGAAGCGACAGATGTAGTGGTTGGCAACGCAAGAATCTAAGCAATGCAGAGCAAAGTTGTAGCAGCGCAGAGGGACGTAGTGCAGAGCAGCAGCAGCACAGCAACTTCAGAGGGACAGCGCAGAGGCTGGCAGCAGTCAAACCTTCATTACCGAGATGCATCATACTTGTCCAATTTTTGGATGTTTTTCAGTTGCAAAAAGCAATTGTGATGCGGTGCAGTAGCAATTGGCAGTGGCAGATTCAGCAGCAGCACGAATGCTAAATTCGAAGGGAATTGCAGTAAAGGTGCAGTGTTGATAGTGGCAATGTCAGCAAAAGTACAGATGCAACATTTGTGCAGAGTTGATGGGCAGTAGTGTCAGACATCAGCAGTGCAAAGGGAGATGTTACAAGATCAGAGCAATACTCAGAGGGTGTAATGCTAGAGCACATTCCTCGCTAAAAGGGAGTGTTGATTTTGGGGTAGCATCGGATGTCTCTAAGTCTCAAATTTTGTGGAGAGGCTTAAACATATGTATTCCAGATTACCCAGAAATCGTTTGGTGAAATTCCACCCGAATTGTATTCTATAGAAATAATTAATTACTTTTAAAGAGACCCTACGTCTAAACTTAGGAAAATAAAATAATTAAAGTGAATTAATAGAATATGGGTGTGAATGTTCTAAAAAAGGCAGATCAAGTCAAAAGTTGATCTTAGCCATTGATTAGAGATCTAATTTGGGTCGTTGAAGTCTCAACGAGAAGACTATAAGAATGGTTTGAACTGTCATTTGAAAAATACATTTGGCAAAGATCATAGATCGATTTCTTTAGTGAGCAATGCTCAGAGATAAAATTTGATCGTGAGGTCTTTTGCAGAGAGGGGCAACAATTCTGGTTGGAAGGATTCTCTCTGCGCAGTGAAAACAACTTCCCTTCAGCCTTTGCGCAGTGAATGCGTAAGAACTGCGTCACTGGCTTTGCGCTTGGCAGTTATCCAATAATCATGACGGAGCTCCAACTGAAATTGACTAAGAATGTTTATAGCAAAACATATATCTAGCCTAGTGTTTACCAGATACATCAGGGAGCCTACCAACTTTCGATAGGAGGTAGGATCCACGAGACTTGAGTCAGAGCTCCTCAACTTCATGAGATTGGTGATCATAGGAGTAGTCATGGGTTTGGAATCCATCATCCCAAATTTCTGCAACAACTTGATGATGTATTTTCCTTGCCCCAAATATCTCCCCAAGTTTTTGCCATACTTCCAAACCTGGGTAATAGTGCATTAGTCCTAGATCCTTCATCTCAAATTCAACTCCCAGAATCTTCCTGCACTCTCGAATTCTTTGCTCCACACCAGTGATGAATAAATCATCCACATATAGTAGAATAATGACTGGCTCATTATCCTCCACCTTGATGTAGAGATTTGGATCAGCAGAACTCTTCACGAACCCAATTCTTAGAAGGTATGCATCCATTCTTGCATACCATGCCCTAGGTGCTTGCTTCAAACCATATATGGCCTTCTTAACTCGACATACATGAGTGTGTCTATTATTTATCTCAAAGCCTTTGGGTTGCTCTATGTATACTTCCTCATCAATGGTCCCATTCAGAAATGTTGTCTTCACACCCATTTGATGGATATTCCATCCCATGGTGGAAGCCAATGAAATCAAAGATCTAATAGTAGTATACCTTGCAGTGGGTGCAAAGGTTTCTTCATAATCTATGCCTTCCTTTTGAGAGAAACCCCTAGCAACAAATCTAGCCTTATATTTGTCCATGCTTCCATCAACAGCATGTTTGATCTTATAAATGCATTTAGAGGTGACCACTGATTTGTTACTAGGTCTAGGAACGATTTCCCAAACCCCATTCTTCATGATGGATTGATATTCTTCCTGCATTGCCTTCTTCCAAACCTCTTGAAGAGCGGCTTCTTCGAATGTAGATGGTTCAGCTTCAATTAATTTTGTTATATATGCAGCATATCCAGAGTATCTCTTCGGCCTTTTGCTTTCTCTAACGGTTCCTTTTGGAGCTTTATGTCCTTCAGCGTCTTCGAGGGTTTCTTTTAACCAATTTGATCTTTTCCTAGTGGTTGGAATGACCACGGGTTGAATAGGATCACTTGGTCCTTCTTCTTCTTCTTGAATAGTAGTAGGATTGTCGCGGTGTACTTCTTCTTCGAATATAGGTATGTCTTCGTCATCAGAATCAATAGGAACATCCTTGGATCTTTTGTAGGCTTGATTCTCATCAAATATGACATCCCTGCTTACTTCAATATGTCTTCCTTCTTTGATGTATATTCTATATGTTTTTGAGGTGAGACTATAGCCAAGGAAGATTCCTTTGATGTTTGTAGAGTCTAACTTCTTTCGCTTGTCTTTTGGAACGTGGATGTAGGCAGGACTCCCAAAGGTTCAAAGATGATCCACACTCGGCTTCTAAACTATGAATTCTTCCTCAGGTGTGATGTTTTCAAGAATTCTATAAGGGCTTCTATTTTGAATGTATATCGCTGTAATTGTTGCTCCTCCCCATAAGAATTTTGGTAAGTCTTGATCAAGGAGCATTGTTCGAATGCCTTCTTCAATTGACCTATTCTTTCTTTCAGCTACCCCATTTTGCTTAGGATAATAGGGAACAATGAGCTCCCTCTTAATTCCTGCTTCTTTACAAATGCAATTAATTCTTTAAAAGTGTATTCCCCACCATTGTCGAACCTCAGAGTCTTTATTCTTCTTTCACTTAGGGTTTCCACTTCAGATCTAAACTCCTTGAACTTCTCAAATACTTCATTCTTCTTCTTGAGAAGGTGGAGCCATGTCTTTCTAGAGTGATCATCTATGAAAGTTACAAAGTAAAGATGACCTCTAAGTGATTTGTCAAATATGGGTCCACACACATCAGAATTGATGAGGTCTAATATTTCTTTAGACCTTGTTTCACTATTTGAAAATGGTTTTCTTTGTATGTTTACCCAAAGAGCATACCTTGCAAACTCCTTCACAATCTTCTTTGATATTGGGGATGCCATGAACTAGTTGATTAAGAGTAGGAATGACCTTGTAATGTAGATGACCATATCTCCTATGCCATAGCTCAATGGGATTGATTTCCAAATGAACCAAAGCTTGAGGAGGTGGTGCAATGACTCTATATAGGCTCCACGAACTCCAATAACCCTAGCTTTATTGATACTTGATTCTTTTCCCCAAACGAAAACTTTTCCATCAACGAATGCAACTCTATCCCCTTTATCTTCTAAACAAGAAACAGAAATCATTTCTATTTCAAACCTGGAACATATAGTATATTGTTGAGATGTAGCTTAGCTCCATTTTCCAGTTTCAAATATGTTGATCCCGGGCCTCTAACAGCATAGCTTTTTTCGTCTCCCAATTCCATTGCATGAAAAGATGGTTCCTTTGATAGAGTGTGAAGTTGTTTTCTTTCTCCTGTCATGTGTCTTGATGCTCCACTATGAATAATCCATGCATTATCATCACTAAGAGAACCTGTACAAGCAACAAAGAACCCTTGACTCTTGACCTTGTTGAATAAGTAGTGGTAGATCTTCTTGATCCAGCTTCATGCAATAATGAATCCCATTCTTATATAGCTTGTCACAAAGGAAGAAGACATTTCCTTTGAGCCAACAGAGTGATCTTCAATCTTCCTTCACCTTAGCTTTGATCCCATGTTGAGAAATCAATGCTAGTGGAATAGGGTTTGATTTCTTCTTTCTTGATAATTACTTGTGAATTATGTTGGCTTCTTTTACTTCTTTATTTTATTATCTTTCATCAAGAAATTACCAAATTATGTGTGTATGAAGATCACAAAAACACGAGACACAAGATGTAGGCACTCTGCCAAGGCAAAAACCCTCTCTAGGGGAAAACCCAGTCAAAATCTCTTCCTTCAATAGTTTTTCTTGAGACACTTCAACCTAGACACAAACCTCCTCCACACCAAGTCAACCTTTACTTTGATCCAGAACTTCGACCTTGTAGCAGCAGTAGCACTTCGACCCAGCAACTTCGACTTGGCAACAGCAGGCAGCAACTGACAGCAGCAGCAGCTTTGATTTGATAAAAGACTTTGATCTCCTAAAGTAGCCCACATGAGAGAGAGATAGATAGACCAAAATTTCGTTTTTCTTCTTCTCTTCTTCCTTAGCCAAACTCACACTTTTTTTTTACCTTCTTCTCCTACTTTGCACTTTCAGGGGTGCGGGGGGACGCGGGGGTATATATATATATATATATATATATATATATAATGTGAATGATGAATGATATGGATCAATGTATTTCAATATTTCATTATTGAATTTTATTATTGAATCTCATGGTATGCATGAATGATGGATATGCTATATGAATGATGTATGTATCAAAATGAATGATGAGGATGGATCAATGTATGTCATTATTTAATTCAATTATGAATTTAAATTTTATGTGTAAATCAATGTATTATTATTAGTTTATTTATGCTTTCATTATTGAATATGAATTTGAATTATATACGGTAGGAGAGCAGAGCTCGACACAGCATGAGAGCACAGCTCGACAGCGAACAAGAGAGCACAACTTGACGATGGCAAGAGAGCACTCAACAGAGCTCGACAATGGGCAAGAGAATTGGGGAAATGAATAGGGAAGTTTTAACTTTTTAATTTTTACTTTCGTTTTATTTTTTATTTATTTTTTTTAGTTTTGCTTTATTTTTTATTTATTTTGAAGTTTTTTAATACGTGAATTTTTATTTTAAGTGTTATTAGACAAATTCGAGGGGGGAAGCCTAGAAGCACCCCTTTTGGGGAGTCGCATCCCCCACATTGGGGAAACGCACCCCCCTGTGTCTCCCCATGACTCCCCAAAAGGGGTGCGTGGGGAAACACACCCCTAAAAGTCCCCCCGCCCCAGGTGCGTGGGGTGAGGAGTGCGTGCACCCAACCCTAGGGGATGCGTCCCCGTGGAACACTGGTTAAATTGATCATTATTTTATTTTTAGGGGTTAATGTAGGCCCATTAGGTAAATCGAACTCCTAATTGGTGTATAAATAGGATTTAGATGGATTCGTTTGTATCATCACTTGGATTGGGATCTCTCTCTCATTAGAGAACTTCGCACTTTTTGCTTGGTGGATATTTTTGGACAGTGGATGAATTTTGATGTATGGATTGGGTTCTTTTATATCTTGGAGCTTCTTATATTGCAAATGTGATGCTGGTTGGATGTATTCTCTAACATGTAAGTGCAATTTTTACGTTATTTTTCATTTTGCTGCATACATTGGAACTTCGCTACTATTAGGGTTAATTGTTGCATGTGTTTAATGTGGAATTATGTGTTTATTTAGCTTATCTATGTATGTGCCATGTTGGATGAACGAAATGTCCTAGAGATCGTGTTATCTTGATAAGCCTTCACCATTTGCAACGAAGTATAAATGTTTCAAAGTCACTTTTCTTCTCTTGCCTTTAACATTGGACAAAGTTGACTTTTGGAGCCTCCTTGAGCAAGAAACAAATCTGTCTTCACAATTCTCCTTGACTCCATATCGCCAAGAAGAATTAGGCACTGGTCCATTAAAGGGTGATCACTTTAACCACATTTTTCACCTTTTTCCTCCCTTTCCTAGGTCTAGCCTCATTAGGTCACCTAGGGCATCAATTTCCCAGGAAACTAACCATAGAAAAACTTCGATCTCCTATGCTCTATTGCGCTGGTGGGGTCCCCTAGACCTCCTCCGAATTTGAAGGAAATTCGACAATGGAATCTCGGGATATCCCAAGCCCCAGCTCTAGGATCAAGTTATGCCCTAGTGTTCCCAAGGCTAGAACCTAATAGGATCAATTTGACATCATTGGGTGAAAATTCTTGTTTGATCCTTTCCCCTCACCTTGGTTAGGTTAAGAACACCATTGGTTGCTAGAATCCATCCCCTAACCTGAGCTGGGTCCACTTGGCCTCGTGTGGTCCCTTCTTTCTCCAAGGATTATTTATCAAGGACTACCCGAGAATCCAAGTTTCAAAGGGATTTTAGGGATTGGGAAACTCCTTTACAAGCCATATTCTTCTCCCTCAACCCCCAAATGCTCATTCCCTCTCCCTAGAAAACCAAGTCCCGTGCTTAGAGAGCAAGCAAGCTCCATCCTTCATCCTATCCTAGGGAAAGGCTCTAAGGGGTCACTTCTCATAATGTTTGTTGATATATCCTCTATACGTGGCTTCCTAAAACATCGGGTCTCCTCCCATTGGTGAAAGTCCATAAAGAGCAAGGAGCCTTAGTTGTGGCGACAGTGAGCTAAGTCTCCATCGTTGCCCTTAACCTAGCAGTTGCCCCTGCAGGCTTGAGTGGTAACATAGCCATCTACAGCAAACTTTACAACCATACCAAAAAGTTATTTCACCATAAAATTTTGCACAACACTCTAAATTGTTTCAAAAGCATTATTTTCACTTTTTAGAGTAATTTTATTTCATTTCCAGCCATTATTAACTGCATAAGATAAATCTAAAAAAAATCGGGCATTTAACTACATTATATTTCCCCCATAAATCTGAAATTTATTTTTCAGCCAACTGAAGTTGAATTTTTAGTCACATTTTGGTAGAGGAGAGGCCCCAAAGGCCTCTACATTAAACCTCTAACCTTTCCACCACCTAGGTTAACCCTCTAGGATTGTTTCGACACTTGTAGGGTGGTTGCAACAATCTAAACATATTATTGTATCTGCTTTTATTGCAGACTTTATAGTCTATCACATAGGACAACAAGTTGTTCTGAGCTATATCCCCCTAACCACGCACCCAAACTAAAAAATAATCCAAAGGCTTCTACATTAAACCTCTAACCTTTCCACTGCCTAGATTAACCCACTAGGACTATTTTGACAAATAATCCAAAGGCTTCTACATTAAACCTCTAACCTTTCCACTGCCTAGATTAACCCACTACGACTATTTTGACACTTGTAGGGTGGTTGTTGTTGAGAATTTGGAGGGTTGTAGGTTAATACAAATTCTCTTCTTGAAAATTACTTGTGAGCTTACTTATGTCTTCTCTTATTTAGCTTAGTTAATATTTCATCAAGTCAATTATCAAAGTACACGAGACACATATTAGGCTCCTAGAGCCAGGGCAAAACCTCTCCCTCTTGGAGAGGAAAACCCACAAAGAATTCTTCTTATAGATCTTCAAAAGACAAGTACCATGACCCAAACTTAGACCCTAGACCTAGATATGCTTCTAGGACCTTGATCTTCATTTTGTATATGCTTTGTATTTGAATTGTTTGAGCTGTGGGAAGGTAAATATTTACCTTCCTCACTATTGTTGCCGCTTCTTCTTATAATCACCGTCTCAACCTTGTTATTTTCTATCTTGTTACTACAGTCCTTAACAATGCATATCAGCCACTTACGTCTACTTCTTAAAACTTCAGAGATATATTTATTGTACCCTGTCCTTGACTATCGGCAGACTTTCTTTTTCCATCCACAGACTTCCTTCAAATCCGCATACACATGTTATTGTTTGTCCGCATTTAAGTGTTGCCCTTCCAGCACTTTTCGGTACTCAAACTGTTGCCCTAGTTCATTGTCCACAGTAATTGACCATAGTGTATCCACAAAATTTTTCTTGAAGTTGATCTGTACTGAAGTCCTCCTAATATCCGCACTTTGATCTCAGTGTTATTTGTTTAACTCCTTTCAAAACAGTCCGCATAACAATCCCAGACTTATCCGCAATTTTCAAAGGAATCCACATTGAATTTGTGTGTATTTGATCCGCAAGAACAGGGGTATATATATATATATGATTGTTCAACTTTTAGGCCAACCTGTAATTATACTTGTAGGCCGACTTCTCATCTGAATCTGGGCCGACTATAACACTTATAATAGATTGTTCTTCCAGCATTGGAGAGAGGTTTGTCTGTAGGTATTCCTTCCATAGATTCATGGATGTGAGACAAGGTCCTTGACAGGATCTGGAGCATATACTGATGACAGGTTCCTTCATATATATACATGACACTATAACTATATTCTATACTTAGAAGACTCAAGCCTAGTAGACATCAAGAAAAAGTCTATCTACATAATAATAAAATCTTGCTCATAAAACCCATGAAGCAAGTACACCAAGAATACATTTTATTATCTTTGATATCTTCTTTTCATAATTACATAGGCAACATGAAAACTGACCTAGTTACACTTTTCAACACTCCCTCTTAACTAGGGAGGCATTCATACAGGTACATGGTTACTTTCAAACAGAAGAATCTCGTAAGAAGAATCGGATTGGTAATTGCATCTGTATATCATCATATCAACCAGCATTGTCCTAGTGCAAGGCCTTGACTAACAGCCCCATCTCTCAACGAGACAATGGGCTACAATGCTGGTAAGACACATGACTAATAGACACCATAGTCATTGTCTCTCCATAGTACATACCCCACCTAGGTGTTCCCAGAGTATGACCTTCTTGGACTATTCTTCTCTTGGGTAGCCAGCCCTCAAAGAATATCGGTCCACGACTACTCTAATCTTGAAAGCCCTATCTCATTCTCAAAGAGTATCGAATGCCAAATGATTACCCAATCCTCCATTCTGTCTTCCAGGTGAAGACCAGAATGATGTGTCTATCCATTCCCTTCACATGGCCTTCACTAAGACTTACGGCTGTTAGTCCTAGTCTAGTGCATGACACATGTAATAGAGAATCACAAATGTCACTCCCTCTTAACATAGGAAGGACATACTTCAAGTTTCTTCCAAGCAAGAAACTTACTACCAGGCTCCTTATCAACTAGGGTCCTGCAGCAGCAATCCAACTACTCATGAAGATTTCCTCCCCTCGATGTCATGGTTTTTGATATTTGAGGAATCTTCAACTTTTGGCTTCATAGGGCACAGATCATCCATCACTTTTAGTTACGAGTCATGTCCACTATCAGAAAGTGATTCATCAGTCTTCCTCATCTGGTCCACCGTTATGCCATGCTGCTTTCCTTCGAATCATCCTCAAGGATTATACATCCTTTCTTATGATTAGCAACCCTGCACAAATTCATCCAGATAAACATATTCATATGAACTTTTAGAACAAAAGTTACCTTAGTGATGATCTTTCACCATGACATCTTCGTGTAGGCATCGGCATCCTTCATACAAATTGACACATCTCCTAATGATATGTTTTGCCAAGGGTCTTCTTCTTTACCAGACTTCCGTCAGAGTCTACATATCTTCTCAGGAGATCTCCTAGTCACACCTTCTTGGCTTCCGAATGATAACAGCCTCTTAACATGGTTGCATTTTATGATCTCTCCCTTTCTGCACATTCTCCATTCCCAGGAACTTGCAACCTTCCTAGTTTCTTATTCATATACAACCACCTCATTCTCCATGAGGACATATTATGTTGATTTTATCTGTCCATGCACTGAGAGATACTCCTCCATAGATCATACTTCTAAATACTGAAGTTCATTACCTACAACCATATGACATGACTTCACAGCATCTAATGTTAGCATATAAATGTATACATACCTCATACCTTGAGTCATCCTGTAGCAATTTCTCAAGAATGAAGAGCTTCATTCTCTTGGCCTACTCCATCAATATGTCATCACATCCCAGAAATTTTGTTTCCATGATGACCCTTGCTCTTGACAACTGCTTTCCATTAGTAATGTTATTAGAGAGGTTTTTCTCTTGAGCTTCTACACCAAGAGCTCCTATCTTGCTTTTATCATGATGCTATAATATACATTGCTCCCTATCATACTATTTACAACCAACAGAAATCACTTAAAGAAGAAGAAGATCCTAATCATGGTTGAGATCCCTCCCTTCTTCTTTCTTAGATTTCTTTTTATCAGGTTCTTTTATATGGGGTTCTTTTATATGGGCTTCTTCCCTTTTCCTCTTGTCCTTTCTTAGTTTAGGACAATCTCGTTTATAATGCCCAAAATTATTACACTCAAAGCATCGTGCTTTGTTCACATTTCTCTTATTATTTTGAGGACCAAATTTACTGAATCTTCCTTTCTTCCCGGACATGGTGGCAAAGGCTTGATTTTCTTTTCTTGATCCTTCTTTCAATCTTGATTCTTCTATCTTACCTAGACTTTGAAATGTCATAGCTTCTTCTTTCCCATCTATGCTGGAAGAGTAATCTCTCCATTCTTTTGGTAAGACATTTTGTACCATAGTGAGTATTTCTCTATCGGACATTACTTCTCCCAATTTTAGTAGTTGTTCTCGTATTGCGAAAATCTCCATCATATATGGAATTATTCCTTCCTTTGACATTTTCAATTTGTATAGTTTTTGTCTCAGGGATATTTCCTTTGTAGAACCTTTTGAGAACTGTTGCACCAATTTATCATATATTTCTTTTGAAGATTCTAGCTTTGATACATAGGGAATAAGAGAGTCTTTTATGGATTCTATAAGAATCCTTCGGGCTCTCATATCTCCCTGCATGTACTTGGTATATGTTGGAATATCTTCTTTTGGAGGTTGTATTGTAGATCCTTCTATGAAACCCATGACTTCATTTTCAATTAGCTTTAGATCTATCATTTTCTTCTATGCATTGAGGTTAGATAACCCAACCAATTTGTTGCTTTCTAAACAATAAGTCATTTGGACAGATTCAGATGAAGTCATAGATACTTATTTGAAAGAGTGACTTTCTTCTGCAGCAGCTTTCTTGATGATAACGAAGAGGTTAAGAATTTCTTCCAAGATAGAATTCTTCAATCTAGGTGATCTTGAATTCTTGATGGTAGAGGATGTTTGAAGTAGCTAGATAGTCTTCTTTGTAGACTGATTTGACTTTCCAACCCAAACTTACATCAACGCTTCCTTGAGTGTTTTTGTTAACAAGCAGCCCTTGTGTTCAGCACCTTAGCTCTGATACCATGTTGAGAATTTGGAGGGTTGTAGGTTAATACAAATTCTCTTCTTGATAATTACTTGTGAGCTTACTTATGTCTTCTCTTCTTTAGCTTAGTTAATATTTCATCAAGTCAATTATCAAAGTACACGAGACACAAATTAGGCTCCTAGAGCCAGGGCAAAACCTCTCCCTCTTAGAAAGGAAAACCCGCAAAGAATTATTCTTATAGATTTTCAAAAGACAAGTACCATTACCCGGACTTAGACCCTAGACCTAGATATGCTTCTAGGACCTTGATCTTCACTTTGTATATGCTTTGTATTTGAATTGTTTGAACTGTGGGAAGGATTTACCTTCCTCACTATTGCTGCCGCTTCTTCTTATAATCACTTTCTCAACCTTCCTATTTTCTATCTTGTTACCACAGTCCTTAACAATGCATATCAGCCACTTACGTCTGCTTCTTAAAACTTCAGAGATATCTTTACTGTACCCTGTCCTTGACTATCCACAGACTTTCTTTTTCCATCTACAGACTTCCTTCAGATCCACATACACATGTTATTGTTTGTCTGCATTTATGTGTTGCCGTTCCAGCAGTTTTCGGTACTCAAACTGCTGCCCTAGTTCACTGTCCGCACTAATTGACTGTAGTGTAACCGCAGAATTTTTCTTGAAGTTGATCTGTACTGAAGTCCTCCTAATATCCGCACTTTGATCTCAGTGTTATTTGTTTAACTCCTTTCAAAACAGTCAGCATAACAATCCCATACTTATCCGCAATTTTCAGAGGAATCCGCATTGAATTTGTGTGTATTTGATCCACAGGAACAGGGGTATATATACATATGATTGTTCAACTTTTAGGCCGACCTGTTATTATAATTGTAGGCCGACTTCTCATCTGAATCTGGGCCGACTATAACACTTTATAATAGCTTGTTCTTCCAGCGTTGGAGAGAGGTCTGTCTGTAGGCATTCCTTCCATAGATTCTTGGATGTGAGACAAGGTTCTTGACAGGAACTGGAGCATATACTGATGACAGGGTCCTTCATATATATACATGACACTATAACTATATTCTATACTTAGAAGACCCAAGCCTAGTAGACATCAAGAAGAAGTCTATCTACATAATAATAAAATCTTGCTCATGAAACCCATGAAGCAAGTACACCAAGAATACATTTTATTATTTTTGACATCTTCTTTTCATAATTACATAGGCAACATGAAAAATGACCTAGTTACACTTTTCAACAGTTGCAATAGTCTAAACATATTGTCGTCCCTGCTTTTATTGCAAATTTTACAGTCTGTCACACAGGACAACAAGTTGTTCTGAGTTATATCCCCCTAACCAAGCACCCAAACTAAAAAATAATACCATTTCCAATTAGGATTTTCAAGGTAGACCAAAAACTAATAGTGCGTGCTACATGTTTATTTAGTTTTAGCTACTAATATTTGTTGCTTAGAATTCCGCTACTACAATGACAATTTTACAGCTAGTCACCATGTATAAAGTGAACACTTCCACTCTTTTTGACTCAACATAAGGCACTGGTCTTGTACCAGAGTTGTTGAGGGTAATTCAAGGATTCCTCCAATGGCTATTTCGGGGGTGGTGTTGGGCCTAAACAATGGGGGCTTTGGTCGAGGTTACAATGGGTCACTGCCATGTGTGTGCCTTGTGAATTTCTTTAAACCCAGTTACAAATTTACTGTCTCAACAAATAATCACGGATCTAAAATAAATATTACTTTCTAATCTGATTTGTAACGATAAATATTCTGGGTTTTTAACCAAATAGACAGCAGAAGCAAAAATAGTTTAAACTTTAAACCAATCACATGCAATCACATTGAATAGACAATAACGCAGATATACCCTGGAAACCCCAACTAGCAAATGTTGGGCTTCTTATTCAGCTTCAGGAGAAAAAAAAAAAAATCACAACAGTCTTACAAGAATTTGCTCTGGAAAATACACAGCAAAATATCTTAGCCTTCCCTCTCACTCAGCCCTTATAAGACCCACACATGCGGCTCAACAGAAGAACTTTTGCACACAAGGAAAGCTCGGCCTCACGGCCCAAGAGAAAACTCGGCCTACTCACTCTAAGAAACTTAACCTTTCTGATGATCTCGCTTTCCCTGATCTTGCTCAAGCTAGCTCGATATAACCTTTTTCTCGCTCTCGTTGCCAAATACTACACTCCACTGAATCCCAAATCATTTGGCTCAAACCTCCTATTAAAAATATCTCAAGCAAAATCCCTAATCTCAAAAGTTGAAATTAGATCTCGACTCACTGAGATCAATGGCTGCAACTTAATTTGTCATTGACTTTACCTTTTTAGTAAAAAGGTAAGCAACAATTTAATAAAATTGTCGTCTAAAGTCTTGACTTAGAAAATTCATTAATTAACTGCCATAGGAGATAATTAAGGTGACTCGTTGCATGTCATGGCACATAGTCCATGCAAAATCATCTTCCGACCTACAATCTCAACTCTCCATCTTAACGAGCAAGGTGTTCTGCACAACACCCAATTTATCTCGAAAGAATACAAATTTTCCCTTTATCTAGGACTTTGTTAAGATCTCTGTTACTTGCTCGTCTATGGGAATGTATTGCAACTTCATTGTCACCTTCTGCACATAATCTTTGATGAAGTGGTACTTGATCTCAATATGCTTCGACTTGCAACTAGAGTTTAATACAACTCTAATTATCACAGTGAATGACAGTCAAATCCAACTCTTGATCAAAAAGCCCAACAAGAAGTTTCTGAAGCCAAATAACCTCTCATGTTGCCATTCTAAGAGCCATGTACTCGACTTCTACAAAACGCACAAATGACCTCTGCTTCCTATTGTACCAAGAGACTGCTCATGGTCCCAGATTGAAACTACACCCAGAAGTGCCGAACTTGCCAACTACATTGTTTTCCAAATCTGCATCGGTGTACCGTGTACCCCACCAGCTTCACTTCATACTGCTGACTGTACCTCAACCCATACTTAACTATGCCTCAAAGATATCTCAAAACATGCTTTGCAGCTACCTAGTGCACTCGCTTAGGCTCTACCATAATTAACTGAGTGTGTTCATTGCAAAACAAATGTTTGGCCTGGTGTTGACCAGATACATGAGAGAGCCAATAAATTGTCTATGCAAGGTAGGGTCCACTGCCTCTAATATGGAAGTATTGATCTTCTTCCAGATGGTCACAAGTGGCGTAGCCATGGTTTTGCAGTCCTCCATCTTGGAATGCTTCAAGATCCCAACTATGTATTTCCCTTGTCCAAGGAATATCTCTCCCTCTCTACCACACCTCCAACCCCAAAAAGTAGTGCATCAGCCCCTAATCCTTCATCTCAAACTCTTCTCCAAGATCCCGCTTGCAATGCGCTATGAGCTCCTCAGACCCTGTGAAAAACAAGTCATCAACATACAACACCAATATGAGAGGCTCACCTTCACCTAAATGTAGTACAGGTTTGGGTTTGCCTCACTCTTGGTGAAGCCCATGCTTTACAAATAATTGTCAATCTGTGCATACCATGCCCTGAGATCCTGCTTGAGACCATACACTGCTCTCCTCAACCTACGCACATGAGAATCCCTCCCATGCACCTCGAAACCCCTTTGATTTCTCTACATAGATCTCTTCCTGAATAATACCGATGAGGAATGTCGCCTTCACGTCCATCTAGTGAATCCTCCAACCCATCTAACGCTGCTATAGAAATGATAACCCTGAAGGATGATTATCTCGCTACCAAAGCAAAGGTCTCGTCATAATCGATCCGTTCCTTCTGCAAAAAGCCCTTAGCCACAAAGTGGGCTTTGAACTTCTCCATGCTACCATCCACAGCATGCCTGATCTTGTAGACCCATTTAGAGCCAACCATTGACTTGCCCATTGGCCATGGAACAACCTCCCATACATTGTTCTTCATAATGGAAGAATACACTTCCACCATGGCATCCATCCACACATGATGCTTGGACGCCTCTTAAAAGTTGGCAAGTTCAGCCTCAATTAGTTCACTCACCAACGCCATATACTCGGAATAGCGATGAGGAGCCTTGCTCTGTCTAACTGAATATCTCGGAATACCAACATAATCCTCGGCCTCTATCAAAGTCTACTCTACCCTACTTGGCCTTCTTCCTCCTTGTGCCAGGAGTCTGAAGTTGGTTGTGAGGAATCACTTGTTCCTCATCCTAATCTCTCTGCTCGACCTGCTCACTTTGCTCACAAATCTACGAAACTATGGTCTGTCGAACCTGCCCTAACTCAACCTTTGGTGTCTGCTCCTCCTGAACCTCAACTGTATAAGAATTCATGCTACCAGACTTCTGAAGAGCCCTCTCTTCTTTAAACTTCACATCCCTGTGCACTACTTTCTTCATAAGAGCAAGAATGTAAACGCGATAGGCTTTTGAAGTTTTGCTATACCCCACAAGGATACCTTTCTCTGCAGTAAGTTCCAACTTGGTCCTTTTCTATTCTGCAGATATACGGCAGTGTTGCAAGCTTTTGCCCATAGAAACCATGGTTGATTCTGGTCATGGAGCATGGAATTGGCCACTCCAACAACAAGCATGTTCTTCCACTTTGCAACCCCATTTTGCCAAGGGTTGTATGGAACTTTCAACTCCTTCTTGATGCCTTCCTACACAGAATTCCTTGAAGGCATTAGATGTGTACTCGCCTCCAATTTCTGACCTTAACATCTTGATCTTTCTCCTTGTCTAATTCTCGACTATAGCTTTGAACTCCTTGAATCTATTGAAAACTTCATCCTTATTTTTCATAAAATAGATCCAAGTCTTCCTAGAGAAGTCATCTATGAAGGTCACATAATATTGGTACCCACTCAAAGATGTTGACATGGGCCCACACACGTTTGAGTGTACTATATCCAAAATCCCTTTGGACCTAGTGTCATTGCTCAAAAAATTGGCCCTGGAATATTTACCAGTGCGTAACCCTTGCACACCTTCATTTTTGGCAGCCCTGTCACTATATCCCTGAGCACATTAAGTGCTCCATGATGAACATGTGGCATCCTCCTGTGCCACAAATCTCCAAAGCCTTTGTTATAGCTCACCAATGTGTGTGCTGACTGAAACTGAAATCGAAACAAGTTGCCCTTCCTGACCCCTATCACTTTCTAAATCCACAATCCAATTCTAAATCAGTGTTACACTTATAGCGATAATATTGCCAAAATATGACATGGAAATATTATCGTATGTATTTATCATGATAATTTTAGGTTTTGAAATTAGCACGATCATTTGAAATTATCGTGATAATTTCAGTAATTATCATGATAATATGGAAATTATAACCTTGTCTACATTAATACCACCTTATAACTAGATTCTTGGTCTTTAAATCCTCATTTTGAGAAAATGAGTTAGGGGATTAAGCTTTGAGGATATTGTGACCATTTCCATCAATCAAACAAGGGGAAATCCGTTGTTTTCATTGCCATGATTCATCTCATGAGATACATTTATTTGTATCCATGTGATTTTGTATCATCCTGTAAGGACTTACAAATCAGGACAGACATCATATTCAATATCAATGTGTGATGTACCACTCAACATCTTATACATCTTATGTATCAATTTAATTTTCAAATTTATGTGGCAATGTGTTTGTTTCCCGTTGTTGTGCTTTAGATGTTTAAAAAAATGAAAATTTATTATTTTTGTATGTTTTTAAGTTTCCCAATATTACATTTATTCGCACTAACAATAAATGTAACACTGTTCTAAATCCAATTGCCCTAAAGACACTTCTCATAAAAATTAAAAAGCATTTTCAGTACCATATAATAGCTCAAGGTAATGAACATTGCCTTGAAATTGAATTATCTCCGACACCATTCATCTTAAGGATGCATACCTCGTCTTTACAAGTACTATATCACATGTTGGGCAGTCCGTCCAAAAGAAGCCCAGTATACACTCAGATTCAACCTTGCACCGTAGATTGAATACTTTGGATGTTTCTCGATTGATGAATTCAACTTCTTGTTGAGATCGCTGTACACCTATAATTTTGCCATCCAAAGAATATCTAATAGATAAAACAGGCCCTTCATTTATTGTAACAACATTTGGAATACCCTCAGATGTAAACTGATTTGCTTGCCATGAAAATATCTGCATAAAAGTGGTAGTTTGATCACAATTCACCTAAAGCTATAAGAGAAGTTGAGTAAACTATTCCATAAAGAATCAATGTAACCTTCTACATAACCATGAGGAAGGAAGAAACACACCTGATTTGATGTTGAAGCAAGCAGTAACTTATTTCCATCATCATAGTGCAGACCCAAAACACCAGGAATGTTACATCTCAATGGTGGATATTGAACATAAACATGAGATAAAGCACCAGACCCAGCTAAAGCTGGTCTGGACCGAGAGCTTGACCCACTTTGTGATCGAAACATGTCTTGAGCTTGTTTCTTCCAAATAGCAGTAGAAGATTAGACAGTAAAACCAACTACTATAGCTCTTGAGTTAATAATGAAGTTTAGTTTTGGACAGCATGCTCTAGATTAGAATTGAGAGCCAGCTAAAAAAGAGATTTCCTCCACATTCTTGAATTCTAGATCTTTGGAACCAAAATGCTAATTAACGCTTGCTCTTTAACTGCAGACAGATCACAATAAGATAATTTAGAATATCAACATATTTAGAACAGGCTCTAGAAAAAGTTATGAGAAAAGAGACAGACTAAAAGCATACCACATTCTGCATACAAGTTTTCAATGCCAGGAACTCTTCCAAACACATGTCGCGCTCAACTTGTGGAACTTTTTTTGCCACACAGCATCCATATTCCTTAACCTGCAAACACATTAGGGACATGAACTTCAACCTTTGAGAGGTTAAACACCCGGAGGATGAGGAAGTGAACACCATTTCTATAGAGATGACAAAAAAATGACAGCAGACATAATGCTTGTAGTTTCAATCTAAGATTCTAAATCAATTGCTTTGCATATTCTCTGAAGTTTTTTCTATTACTTTCCTTCCCCCCTTTTTTTCTTTTTACTCCATCAAAAAAGCACGAAACAAAAACAGGGACATATAGAACATAACTTTGCACACTGTGTAATGTCATAATGGATATATTCCATCCAAGACAGATGGTCACCAATCAGAGAAGCCTACAAAAATGACTGTAGAGGAAATATGCCCACTAAAGTAGATTTCTCTGCTCCGTAATCAGCACCCTATGTTAGGTACTTGTCAGCTAAGTGGCATAAAAATATCCAAACGTACTGGATTTCTGCATTTGAACCTTGTAAACAAAATATTGAAGATATTCTTTTAAAGTCGATAAGAAAGCATACATTCACTAAAGTATGTAGATTTGGTTAATTGATGTGTGACAGATACTTGACCAATTTAGAGGGCTTACCTGTCTAAACAGGCCCTAACTGATGTCATAAAATACAGTTCAGAATAATATATAATATGCAAAATTACTGGATTCGTCAACATAGGGTGGCAAACCAATTTCTGGAGAGAACCAGAAATATGGAATCGCCTATCCACACCAGAATCTCCAGGATCCCACACCTTTTGCTTCTGGAACCATTTTCAGCTGCCAGATCTGTTTCTGGCAGCATGGGAACCGTTTATTACAGCAGAAAATGGTTACTTAATCTTGTAGCAGAACCCATTCTAGTCCATACGCAGAGCAGTTTTTGTATTCAACCATGAAAAGCCTGCAAAATTTTCAGAAAAATATCTCAATAGAGATTATTTCTTGAAATTGGAAGAATATCAACACATTATCCTTCAGTCCAGAGGAAACCAAGAGACACATCTACATTATTTAACAAAGAAGAAAACCATCTCACTAACACTCAAACGGGCCTTACATAAGAGTTATCTTCGTAGAAAGGCTTGAGCCTACAAAGACAGACTCCAGGTTTTGTCAAAATTGCAAGTCAACGCCATACTTGAAAATTCTACATTGACATTATCCAATTCAACTCAGATCAAGTCTACACTATGACGTTTAAATGAGGGAATTTAGTTTTGTCCAATGATACATTCTCATTTAAGTTAACAGGAAAAGCTAGACAGCTCTCACAATCCCTGCCCTGCCTACAGTCAGAGCTAGGCACTAATAGTTTTTTCCTCCCAGCTCTTCAGCCACCATTATTTGCAGCGTCAATGCACAAGCAGGAATAGGCACACAAGGACAAGCATAAAAGATTTATGCCCAAGCAGAGTTACTCATCCTTGAATCCATAGGTAACTATATCACATGAGTACGTAATTGTATATAGTTTTTGTGCTTGTGATTATACAGTTATTGTAATAACATTACATAGTATAGTTTATATTTTTTCCCCCAAGGAAAGAAATCGGCCTCCCTCTCAACCCGAGGGCTAGAGTGAGGTTGCTGGTACCAGGCCACCCCAAAGATATACTCACTTAAGAGTTTCAAAGCTCGAAAGCAATATAACAATATTCAAAGGCACGAAGCCATTACAATAATATTTATTGGGGCATTATAGCTCATCATGTCACTAGCAGGGATCTGAAACTGGGTGCGGAAGATAACAGCCATTCTGTCCAACCACCCGAGATAACACCAATTGACACAGTGTAGTTTATATATTATAAACAATTTGGTTATAAGCTATAATTTATATGTTAAAATAGTTCCTCTGACTGCACCAAAATTTATATATATTCAAGGTTATATGGTAGGAACTATTATTTAATAATCTGTTTCAAGAATTCTTTTATAGTTAATCTTAGAAAATTATACATTAGGATTAAAGAAAAGTGATTGAACAACATTAATGTAGATAGGTAGCATCAAGATTTTCCTTAATATATATATATAATCGCACTCGACAAAAGATTAGCCCCAAGGGTTAGCTCAATTGGTCAAGTTCCTGTTGGTAAAGTACCTTGCTAATGCGAGATCACAAGGTCAATTCTCCTCGACACCCTTGGGGTTAGGCTCTGCTAATAAGCTGGCGGGATGTGATCCCTTCGGGTGGATCTGCCAGGATATATTTCCTCGTGTAATGTACCTAATTACTATAATTTACAGTTAATAATTAATATGTAGACTTGTGTCCATTAGGGTAGTCATACCTCCTATATCCTATATATGAGATTTTTTTCATTGCAGAATCATACAATACCCGCCTCAAGACATTGCTTCCTCCCATCTTTAACTTTCGAACCTTAGACACAACCACAACTAAATACGACAAACTTTCCATAGCCCTCATGGAAGCAACCCTTGACTCCCACTCCCATTCCACATGCAAGTCTCGCCCTAAAACTACCCACATTGCATGTCCCATGAACAGTTGGTTTGATGATGAGTGCAAATCTTTCCATAAGCACCTACACCTCATGTTTATGCATGACCCATCTTTATCCTCTACCCTCCGCAAAGCTTACTATAGACTACTTTGCCACAAAAAACACACATTCCTCTCCCAACTAAGACAAGAACTTCGTGATGCTCTTTGCAACTCCCCAAAAGATTTTTGGCGGGCCCTCTTTCCTAGACATCACGCCATTTCTCTCGGCCTTGACCCCCATACCATGTTCTCCCACACCACCTCCCTTCATGACATCCCTGGACAAATCCCACCCACATCCGCTCCCCTCCCACCTTATGCCACCTCTTCTCTGAACTAGTGATCAAGAGAGCAGTCAGAAATTTGAGTACCAACAGAGCAACTGATGAGGATGGGTTTCAGGCCAAATTCCTCAAGCATGGCATCCAGTCACTTGAGTCATATGCTGTAAATCTTTTAACCACGTGGTTTGTTCAGGCTTCCCCCCTCCTAGACAAGACACATTATCCATCTAATCAACAAATTTGGAAGCAATGATGATCCGAATAATTATAGAACTATCATGGTGAGCCACACATCCTTCAAGCTTTATGCCACAGTTCTACACCAATGGCTTTCTGAGGAACTAGAGAATTATCATATCAGAGCTAGAGCTAACGCCCATACTACCAGACGATTGATCACATCTTTAGTCTTAAATCCATTACTTAAGAGGCCCACTATTGTGGGTTTACAATTGCTTTGTTGATTTCTGGAAAGCTTTTCACACAGTTCTGAGGGAGGCACTATTCCAGAGACTCCGCAACATTAGCGTATCAAAGATCCTCTTAACGACTATCATGATACTTTATGAGTTAGTGTTGGGGCGTCTATGAGTCAGTGGTTGGGCATCTCAAGATGGCTCGTGGTCTTTCAAACTTCATTCAAAGTGCCATTGGGGTGAAGCAAGGGTGTCCCCTCTCTCCAACTCTCCTTGGGATTTATATTGATGAGCTCAAGCCTTTCCTCCATGAGCACATACAGTAGGGTGACGATTGCCTACTGCACAATGTTTTGATCTCCTTGCTCCTCTTCACTGATGACTTGGTCTTGATGGCCTCTACTCCTGAGGGATTACAGAAACAAATTGACACATTGGCCAGTGTTTGTGACCATCGACAATTGAAGGTCAACCTGCATAAAACCTAGGTTCCAATCTTCAATGCCTCGAAGAACTCTATCACAAACCTACACTTCTATTACCGTGGGGCAAAGATTGAGATCACTGCATCTTACACCTACTTGAGGGTACATTTGATAGGACATGTTGCCGCCTTACACACACACCTAAGTTAGTGAGAAAAGCCCTTAACCCCACAAGATGCGGTTGGTGGGAAATTTAAGTGATGGGGCTATCACCTATTCCCAACTCTCTTCCGTTTAAGCTCTTTCCTAGTCAGGCTAAGGGGGGTGGTCCCTAAATAGAAAACTAAGTTAAAAAGGGGGGATGTGAGGTTTCTAGGAAATGTCGAATTTGGATTACTTCATATTATGAGCAAATATAATGAGCAATATGAAATGAAATATATACCCATCAACACATGAATCAAAGATTAGCATACATAAAACCAGTGCCTTCAATATTGCTTAAAAAAAATAATACTTGCTCAAGAAAAATGAAGTGTTTCAAATTGAAACACAAGTAACTCTGTCAATCAAACAAAAGATGTTAGCAAGATATGATATCACATGCAAGATATAAAATATCTATGTTGCACGGGTACCCACACCCGCACCGGGTTCCCGTCCCCACGTACCGGGTGCTAGGACGGGTTCTTCCCAGAAGAACCCTGAAGAACCTGGTTCTTCATGGAAGAACCCGAAACGTCCAACTCAAAAACAGGGTTCTTTTAGGGTTCTTCGGGTTCTTTTCGGGTGCTTTTAGGGTTCTTTTAGGGTTCTTCGGGTTCTTTTAGGGTTCTTCAGCGACGGAGAACCCCGAAAATGGGTTCTTTTCGGTTTCTTCGAGGGGCAATTTAGGCTAATTTTTTTTATTTTTTAATCAAAATTTGACTATAATCTAATTTTTTTAAATTAAAATTTAAGATTTTTTTATTAAAATTAAAATTAAATAATTTATAAGTTAATTATAGTCTATTCTTAAGGCGATTTTTATTTTTTATTTTTTATTTTTTATTTTTATTTTTAATTCAAAACTTAATTAATTTATTAAATATTAAATAATAAAAACGTAAAAATTAAAAATTTAAATTTAAATTTAAAACTTTAAAATTAAAATTAAAATTTAAAACTTAACTCATAAACTTAAAAACTAAAAATCAAATTAAAACTTAAAAATAAAAATTATAAGTTATAACACTAAAGTTAAACAGTAAACCTAAAGGCTAAGATCGATCAACCCTAAGAAGTTAACTGTTAGAACTATACCACTGCAACCGAACTATAGTCTATCGACTATACCACTGCAACCAATAGACGCAAGAAGAAGGATCCAATTGATTGGTGGTGGCTTCATGGTGTTGATACTCCTGAGTTGCAGCAGTTTGCCATACGGTTACTTGGACAGGTAACCAGTTTGGAGTTCCTCATCTTATTTCTCATTTAAATTTTTGTATTGGATTTTCAATTTTCATTTTAGCTTTTCTTTTTAAATTTTTAATTAATTTAATGGGCTTCCCCTATTTTTCCAGGTAGCTAGTTCTTCATCTTGCGAGAGGAATTGGAGTACTTATGCCTTTATCCATTCAATAAAAAGAAATAGGTTGGGCTCAAAGAAGGCAGAGAACTTAGTGTACATTCATAGCACACTTCGTCTCATATCTCGAAAAGACCCTGGGTACAAGGAGGGTCCTTTCAAGAGATGGGACCAATACACAAATGATGCTATGTGTGTGGATGAGGAAATACAACCAGATGGCCTTATTGAGCTACCTTCAACTGTTATGGATGAGCAGGAGGCTCAAGATGAGAGTGATTCCTACCTTGAGAGCATGCTGACTGAAGATCTAAGTGATGCTGATGACATGGATGCTGATGATGTGGCTTGAGGAAGCCATTGTTCACTATTTTAAATTTTTATTTGAGTATTTTGAAATTTCCTAGTTCATGTTTGGAGATGTCTTGACTCTATGCCCTTAAAAGAATATTTGAATGTAGTATGACAATGGACATATATCATGACTTTTATAACTTATTAAGTTATTTAATATTATCATGATTCATATTATATATATCATTATGTGAATGTTGAATGTTCATTGTTCAATGATGTGCATGTTTAAATCTTTGAAGTTTAAACTTTAATTTTTAAATCAAAAATATTTTATTTTTCTTGTTTTATACAAATTCACATATATAAATTATAATTTATATATAATATATATATATATATATATATATATAGTATATACCCCCGACGCACCCACGCACCCTGTTTCAAAAAGTGTCGTCCCCGTCCCCGTCCCCGTCCCCGCACCCACGTTTCCTGGCAACATAGTAAAATATGCTTTCAAGAAATGCTTTCAAAATATATAATCATTCACAAATCGAAAGAATGTAAGGAAGCAATATAGAATGACTTGCAAAGGAAACAAGTTAAAAATCTACTTGCAAAAGATGAACAAGATGATAAGATAATCAATTCCAAACATTTTCATCAGTGACAAGTACATGAATAATTTGCAAGTAAAATAGTAAAATGTGTTAGCATGAAATGCACTTAAACTAAGATTAAATGCAATTATCTTGGTTAATTTTAATCTAAATGCCTAGTCTAGGTGTGATATTTCTTTCAACTATTTTGAAATAAGTCTCTTATGTACGTTGTGGAATGGGTCCAACGAAAGGCAGCCAAGACTATATTAATGATAACTCCTTTGGATTATCCAACACACCCGATGCCTCTGGCGCTGCAAAGATTGTGGCTATAACGACTGCAAGGTCATCGTGTTAACCACATAAGAGGGTCTATGTCCCTCAAGTTGGTGAAAGAAAGGGGTCCTTTTGTGATGTTTTTCAACCAAGCTTATGCTTGGAGGTAAATTTACTTTAAATGCAACTATGCTAAAATGTCTTATATGCTATGCAAGTAAGATTACAAATGCCTTACTTAAGGAAATGCTTCTAAGTAACTGCAAATATGTTCAATGAGATAAATTAGATAATTGCTCAAAATTGTACAAGATACAAGAAAACAAGCTTCATAAGCACATAAGATTGTAAGTTTCTCAAAGTAAGTGCTTTAACAAATGATATATCAATGATCAACCAACTAAAGCAATGAAATGAGATAAAGCTTCAAGGTATAATATGCTTGCAAAATGAGCAAATAACTTTAAAATAAATGAGCAAATAACCAATGAGCCTATGGTGAGGCAAACATGAAGAAAATTGTCAAATTAACTAAATCAAACTTTGCCACATGAAATGAGATGATTGCATGAAATAAGTTGCTCCAAAGTGAAATTCCAACTTGTTCTTAAAGGGCAAAACTTCAAATGCAAGGCATAAAATGGAAACTAGTAGCAAAATCAAATGTAAATGGAAACATCAATTGCAACTATAAAGGAGATAGTACTTGAAAGTAAATGCTCAAATGATAAGATAATGACACCAATTACTCATGAGCTAAATGATCATCAAAGCAAAATATATATGAGATAACTTGAAGTAGAGTTGCACCAATGAAGGATATTCCAAGTACACATGAAACAATTTGTTACACTAAATGAAAATGAATTACTTAACAAAATGAAAGTTTGCTAGAAATTGAAATGCTTGCATGTGAAAAGCAGATTGCTTAAAGTAAAGTGTTTGTAGCTCAAAGCAATAAAGTAAAGAATGCAAAGCCTTAAGTTGAATTGTTGCAAACTTATCTAATGTGATGAGTGAGATTGTGTAAATTTTAAGCATGCAATTAGAATAGTAAGCAAGAAAATGCACAAGTAAATCCAACCACATGTTTCTCTCCCTTAGTGGAGAGAAGGGATGCCATGGGTAAAACCCAAGCTCCCACAAGAAAAATAGATCTTTTATTAGCTTTTTTACAATGAGAAATCTTCCATAGGATCTCAACTAAAACTTCAAGAGGAATCTTTTACAACATATGAGGCTTTTCAAGCACCATATTTCCTCTTGAAAGTCAAAATTAGAAACTAAGGTAAGTACAATAAAAATGCGCTCAAATTTTAAATGTTAGGTGTCTCTTTGCATCCCAAAGATTAGCCTCCAATGGTGGATGAAATCTTGCACAAGAAAAAGGAGTTAGTCTTCTTTGTCCAAGGCCTTTCCAAGTGAGAGATCCTCCTCTATGTCCACAGCCTAGCTAAATGGTCAATTGTGAAGGCTTGAGAGGTCCTACAAGAAAATGGTTAGAGTTTGTATGATCCTTCTTCAATGATCTTGTCATCAACACTCCAACTTTATGGGCTGCAAAACTAAAAGACAATTAGTGTAGAGAACATATGCAAAACAAATAAATATCATACAAACAATGTACAAGAAATCAAAATCAAGTGATGGGAGTGAACCCCATCACTTGCTTTAGTTTAAAAAAAATGCTCTCAAATAGCAAATAAAATCGATAATAGCACAATAACTTGAGACAGAAGATTTTAAATATGGAATGTTTGTTTGTATACAAGCTAATGTCCAACGAATCCCTGCAAGAGCACTTCTTTGTAAGATAAACTGTGAAGACCCAAATAACAAATGTGAGTTCCTTTGAAGATGCTTCAAGAGTGAGTTGGTCTCCCAAAGACTTCCCCTCACGCTTGATCCAATAAAAATAATTCTTCTATAATACTCCAATCACACATTAGTCCATATAGATTTAGAGTAGCAAACAATGAATGGAAACTTCTAGAAATTTATTTGAAAATAAACTAGAACTTCTAACATCTAGAGCCTAATTCCAAAACCTTATGCTAACACAAGATAGCTTTGCACTAGCAAGTCTACAAGAGTATATGGAAAATGAAAGATCTCAAAGCATAAATAGAAGAGATTATTCCAATAGCTCACAATGCACCATGCTCCAAAGGAAGAACACCCATGAATGGACCCCCAAAATCTTTTTATTGAAATTCTTGAAAGTGTACAAAGTAGCAGCGCTTCGAGCACAATAGCTAGTAAACAAATGATGATACATACTGAGAGCCCATGGCTCTATTATACAAAAGTTTGGGAGCCAAGCCCAAGGAAAATGGTGACAATCCCAAGACAAATGGGTGACAATCCCAACGCCTTTACATGCAAATTCGAATTTCCCAAGTGGCCATTCGATTTCCTCTAGAGAGGCCCACGCAATCCTTGAGAACTCACTGCAGTGAGAGAGGGACATGTGCTTGTGTGAAGTGGAGTGGTAGGAGACCACTCTTCGCTTCATCTCAAGCAAACTCAATCAAATCTCCACCAAATACTCAACTCAACTTGGAACTTGAGCTATTTTCCACAATTTATGTGATTTGTCTTTGGGAACTTGTGGTCCTTCTCCAAGAAATTTGGTTTCCCTTTTTGTCACATGTTTCTCCTTGATTCATAGTCCATGGCAGAGTCCACATCACTCTTTAACTCCTTGATAATTTTCCACATCATTTAGCATGTGTGGCTATTTGTTTTCTCCAATTTATTTAATTGTTGCGCTAATTTATTGCCACATTTTCCACAAAACTTAGGAAAAGTGGGTTTTGAGGGCATAGAACTTACTTTTTACCCTTCAAAGTGTGTCATAGTAGAAAGTCGAGGGTGAGAGGTGTAATTTTGAGCACACATACCCCATACAAATTCTCTAGACATCACTTATTACATTATACATTTTAATTTTATTCAAATTTCCACCCTGCGGGAAATTTAAAAAATGACCCCTAGACCGAATCAAATTCCATGAAATTTTATGAGTGATCTAGCATGGTAATATACAATGACTCTAGACACTAGGACTCACCCAAGGCCTTGCCTTTAATCCGTACTCTGGATTTGGGGTTACGCGTGGAGGAAAAAACTCAATTAATTATTAAGTCCCCGTGTGGATATAATAATTGACCAAGTGAAAAAACCTCCCAGAGTATACTCACTTGATGACAAGGTCCCAAGTTACCAAGGTCTATTACATGACTCAACTCATCGTACCAGCATCACTTTACATCATCCCCGCAAGGCTTGTGGAAGCTGAGCACAACAGAAGAAGCAAAGTTAAAAAACTTTGGTGATATGATGATCTCTGATGGTAAATGAAGCCTCTGATACATCCTTGGGCATGGAGTCATCAAAAATATTTGGGTACACTTCAGTGGTTAACAGGACCTAGATTTGGTATGTGGCAAGCACTCCAAACTTAGCTTACTAAAGGCTACGGCTCCCTAGCCCTCATTGAGTGACACTGCTTCCAAGCATAATTCCAAGATATCTCGTCCAAGCTCCACCTCATGTAGGCCATTATCAGACCCATGTTCCTCTATGGTTCTGAGATATGGGGACCCAGTTTACTACAGTTAGATTGGGCCATGATGGAGAGAGTCTAGACCATGCTTCTCTAGTGTATCATCCAGTGTAAACGCACAATTTCGTAGCCCACCCATTTTGCCTTAAGGTCCTTTTCCATTCCTCCATAGAGTCAGGGCTTACACAGACTCTACTACTAGGAGAGAGAGATACCCCTATCTTGCACTTTGCTCTTCGAAGGACATCGCTTTGGATTCTCCCTCAAGTTGTGCTCGTGGATGGTTCGCAGAGGCATCTAAGCTCCTCAATCGATGACCATCTCCCCAGACTGCCTTCTTCTATTTAGTTTCTTCCTTGAAGAACTAGCACATCCCCTACCAACTTGGAAAAAACTGAATCAGGCCATCAGAGAGGATATCTATAGATTATACATTTAGGTCACTTGGACATCCCCCTTGGTGAGCGTTGGCCCAAAGATGCCCTTCTACCTAGAGATTTTTTTAGTGCTACAAAATGGTCTCATCGTCTGCCCCCTTATACTCGCAAGCACTAGATGCACTCACTTAGGATCCCACTAGGCGGCTTTGAGTTTCGTCCCATTAACTTCGGCTGGAGACAGATCACCATATACCACAATCTGACAAAGTCTGCTAGTTATGCCAACTACAGGAGTCGGAGACTGAGATGTACCTCATTTTTCAACACCCCATATACTATGAAATCGGAGAATGATATCATTGCCTAGAGTCTGGATGATCCCTTTCTACTTTCTTTTGATATCTAGACCAAAGATGCCTAGCCCTCTTCATCAGGGAGATTTTTTGACACGAATCTTAAATCCTGCATACATCACCTCACTTGACAATGATTCGGATGATCACAACATACTTTCAAGTCGATCCGACAGGTCGGAGCAACAGGCGACGAGCCGAGTTCCAAGGTATTTCAGATAATAAATCAGTGAGACCTAGGGTCTTCCCTCAACCACCCTCCTTAATAGGCCAACCGGTACCAATATTATCGGAATCGAATCAGTTCCGCCAAAACCAGCAGGATCGACTGGTTTGGTGGCAAAATCGGTTCAAATTGGCCCTCTGAACCGAAAAAAACTGGTTTTGTACTGAACCGGCCAGTTCGGTGTCGAACCGGTCCAGACTGCTTCAGAGATCGGTTCCGCCGGTCTCCAAGGCCCATAGCCGTGCGTCCTAGGCATAAAAAGATCACATTTTTTTAATATTATTTTTTATTTTATTTTTTTATTATTTTTCCTAGTTCCTAACGCTACTCTAGCGCCCCCTAAAGCTATTTAAACACCCCCACCCCCTCTATTTCACTCGCACTATTCATTCGAGTCTCTTATAATTCTTGAGATGAGTTCGATGAGGAGAATTCAAAGATTTTTTTGTAGGGTTGTTCTGAGGGAGATTTTTTGCAAATTTGAAGAGTTGATTGGAGTCTTGGAGAGTTGTTGGGTTGGCAGATTTTCGAGCTACTTCAAAGATTTTATCTTTCCCAAAGATCTTTGGGTTTTCTTCAGTGTTTGAATGAAATGGTTTTTGTTCAATACAACCTTAGGTTAAGGCACAACCAATTGCTGAATAAAACCCCTGAATCAAGCAACATTGTCTTGGGTGACTTTGATCCAACATTAGAATGGGTTGTGGAGAGTCAAGCACCAACATTTGACAATGAAGACCTTTCTTGGTTGGACTTGGACCCACCTCCACAGGATGCAGAGTCAGATATATCAGAAGCACCAGTAGCAGCTTCGGGGCCAGGGGAATCAAGCCATAATCCCATTGTAGACTTGGATGCTACTCATTCTTCAAATGAGGATGAAGAGGATGATCACGAATCGGATGATGATTCTGATGATGATTGACGATTTGATCATTGATTTGTTGTAGTTGTAGCTTGTAGTATTGTAGTTTGTAGTATAATACTATGATCTATCATGTTATTTTGGACTATAAAGGCCTTTTAGAGACTACTTCTTGATGTTTGTAACATTTTTGGTTCAACGATCTTTTGCACTAAGTGCTATTTTGGTTATATGCACTAGCTATATAAATGAGAACTTTTGCATATTTGTGTATAAATGGTTTGGATTTATATGGATGCACATGAATATATCTAGTGTTTCTTTAAAATATGAATATTTTATGTGTTTTTGGTAAACCGGTTTTTTTCCGGTTTTGTTTCGGTTTCGGCCTAATTTCGACTAGTTCTCGGTCCACAAGGTTTTCTGGTTCGGTTCGGTTCTAATAACATTGATTGGTACCCTTGAGACCATTATGGAGGTGCCAAACAACACATCAATTCACTCACACCCAGATCGTCAAAGGGTTTAGTACCAAACGGTTCACAAATCCCCCCCCCCCCCAAAAAAACGAGTTCCTCCCTGACCTCAACGAAGCAGCCAGAGACTCATCCAAATCTTCTTTCCTTTGGCCTCAAATGTTAGGAGTACCCCTCGCTCCTACACCCCCCCCCCAAGGATCATGTAGCTAGAATCCTCATTGGATCCAGGGAACTCCAATAGCAAGTCAGCGCCACTATCGCCCCCCTCACCGTCAGTTATCAAACTCGAGCATTCTTGACATCATCGACCTCCAACCCTAGACTTATTCACTTAGTCTTCTACATGATTTGGTTATATACATGTTTATGAGGTTGGCCTATTATTGTATCTTTTTTTACTTCATTTTGCCCTAAATTTAGCTTTGGAATTTAGGAATTGTGTTTGCACTCGCACATTGTACTTGTACAGATTGTATCCCTCAATCCCATTGACCTATTTATGGTCATTCGTTGGACATTAATAAAATTATCTCATCTTATCTCATTAGCTTTTAATACATTATTTCTATACTTTTGACAGAATGGCCACATGCCTTTAGATATGAGTGCCTATCGCACTTGTCAATTGGATCTAACTCCCCACACAGGTTTAATTCCCGCATGTGACATGTTGAGCTTGTAATGAGCATGTCCGTGTATTGGCTTCAAGCCTTGTTGTTTGAGAGTTCTTGTGGACAGAAACATCTACAAGGTGAGAAATATCTTCCGGATCCATCGCATAGGTTGTTTTTAAATCATCGTTTCAGACCAACTAATGTGGCCCATCATCAAGAACATGTATATTCCTCATATGGAATATAAAGATATTTCTTTTAAGGAAATGAGAGCCTATTGCACACCATGACTATATAAGGTATGTCGCAAGTAGTAAAAGATCAAGTCATCCCACTACCTAATAACCATATGCAATTCTAGTTCACAAAACAAACAAAGAATGACTCTAGGGAAAACAAAGTTACAATTACATGGGAAAAGTTGTAGTGGAGATTATTGACCAAAGTAATAGATATCAAGCTATACACCATTACTATTGCACCTCATTGTAGTTGTCTTAAGAATACACAAAATAGTGGTTGGATGAATCAACACGCGAGTTATTTTTACTTCATCAGACACACCATTGCAGTGAAACAAGGTCGCCCTCTATCTCCCACATTGTTTGGGATCAACATCGATACATTGGAGATATTATTAGGGAGTATAAAACTAAATATGTAGAATATATGAAGAGATAAAGAGATGGAAATGAAAGATCATATTATATCATGATTCTTCAAAATGGCATACAAATGTGTTGTGTACACATCACGCATTGTTATTATTGTTATTGCGAACCACTCACCTAATTTCTTTATTACAATAATGACTTATCATGTCATGTCAAAATAAGACATATAACTTGATAACATCTCTTTATATCATAACCCATGTTGCCCCTTCAAGATAACTACCTTAGATACACTCTATCAAGTGTGATGTTGCTACATGTACAAGGTTCCTATTCCAGCTTCTCAGATACATGTTTGCTTCTCTCCATCATACACCTATGCCTCAGATTCATCCTATAGTGGTACATCAAATCCTATTCCCTAGCCACTTCATCTCTTATGTGCTAGCATACATTACTCCATGATAACTTTTTCAGTTAGTATGAATCCATGTGTTGTTTCCTAGCTTAGAATGGTGTCGATAGTTCTAATTCGTTTGTAAAATGTGTTGTGACATAGATATGAACCTTTATTATCTATAACTAAGTAAAAATTTTACCTTCTTGTCTCATCAAATCACGGGGGGGGGACATAATTGTCCTCAAATAAGTGTGTCTTGGCCTAGGCCACTTGGCACTACTAGGGATCAAGGTGGGTAGCATAATCATATCACCTTCATACCTAATACTTTTCACAAACTCCCTTACATTTTCATCTCAAGCATATAAATTTATATTCCCCAACTTATCAATAGCGTATCAAATGTCCCCAAAAAGGTCTCAAATTTCAATAAAAGATTCAAAGAAAAAAATCATGCAAACCTCAGTTAAATCAAGCCAAAAATAAACGGCTAAGAGGTAAAAATCAAAGGAAATGAAAAGACTATATAGTACTTCAATAAAAGGCCCACCCCCTAATGTCCAAGAGCTAAATGTTTATCAAAAGAAGAAAGGAATAAAAATAATAATTTAAAAGAAAAAGGTGTTGAAGCGGCAAAATATTGAAAAAAAAGACTCCCTCTAGAAGGTTTGCAATTAATTAAATGAAGATTCCTAGTCAGAAAAAGACTAATTCGATAAGGTACAAACTTAGTACTTCACTTCATGACCTTGACGGTTATTTTAATGATTTTCCCTAGTCCCCTTCCACAAATTAAATCACCCTTACCTATCCATAATCAATAAAATTAGGAAGATACCTTATGTCCTATCCAGATCCAGTGGTCAACCTGTACATCAATAGCCAGGCTTGGAAGGATTTGGAATGAGAATACAAGTGGTGCTCATAAGGATGCATTTCTTTTAACAGTGACATTGACATATGGTTGATGGGTAGTGGTGACTCATGGAGGCAGGATCAAGAGGGAGTTGGTGCAGGAAAATGAAGGAGCCACTCTCATATCTAGAGAAGAAAGACAGTCTTGCCTCATCATCAGGTACACTTTCATTATGTTTATTTACTTTCTTATTATTGCTCTTGCTCTTGTTCTAGGGTACATCAGATGGATGTAAGAACCTAGTCCTCAATATCGAGAATGAGGAGGATGTAGAGCCATCCCATTTTTAGAGTGGCACTTGAAAATGGAGAAGAGTCCAGACCTTGAAGGAAGGATTGCAGTCTCCCAGATTGATGACTATGACTGAAGACGCTTCCTATTTAGAGGAAGTAAACTGTTAGATTGAATACAATAGTCTGATGAGATGTTATATGTCCTTCATGCAAGGACCATTCTAGATGATAAGATGCAGTAGTGTCAGATGCTTTCACGATATTAAGTGATATGCTCTCAAAGGGAGGAGGATTGTGATCAGATCCTAGCACCTGCTGTCAGATGCACTATTATCAGATATATGTGAAGCTGGCTTCCTCCATGAAGTACTTAAGGAAGAAGCCTACTTAAAGCTATGAGAAAGAAACTCCTGATTGCAAATTGAAGAAAACCCCATATTGACTCTAGCAAGTCCCCTAGGCTTCGTAAGCTTGGATTAATGAACATTTGATACAAACACCAACCTCTCTTCAAGGCTGAAGGTATGTCTTTGATATTTGTTTATATATATGCTAATTATTTATTTCTGACATGAACAGATCATCTCATTAATACTAGAGGGAGTCGGCCTCTAAGCCCAGGAAATCAACTTCTTGAGATTAGAAGTGTAACAGAGAGATGATGAGGACTTCTTGGTCAAGGAAGTGTATTTTCAAAGACTTTGCATGATGGATTACACTAAAGCAGTTGAGAGACTCCTCTTCAAATTCAGATTTGATGGATCTCGTGATGAGAAGGCAGCCAGATGGATCCTTGCTTTGTAGGGCTTGTATATTGGGAAGTTGGTATTGAGATACCTACAGTCAGACATGGATTGAGACAGTGTTGTGCTTATGCCAAATGAACTAGGAGCGTTGTGATCAGGAAGAACACATTGAGGTGTTGCTTCAGTATGGGTCTCGCTTTGATTTCCTGAATGAGCAGGTAGCATACTTCCATTGCACTCAGTCCAACAATGGTCGGTCATTTAGACATGGTGCCACTGATGGAGCGATGAGGCTCTAGCACAGAGGGAGCAATGAGGCTTTGTCAGTGATTTATTGCAGAACTGAAGCGATGAGGCTTCAACTATTGAGCAGCTTGCTGACATTCTCATCAAGCCTTTGTCGGAAGGGAAGTTCTTGGTCTTCAGAGAGCATCTTGGAGTTGTGCAGAAAGCATCCTTTCCGGGAAGCGATCCTAGCTAATCACGAACATTGAGCTCTGGGAGCTCCTAGGGGCATGGGGTACTTCTTGGAGCTATAGGGTTTTGGGGATCCTTATCATTTCGATAAGTTAATCTCCCCTAGTCAAGTTCGAGACTTGACGGAGTACATACCCCAGCATGCATCCTACCCACAAGTCGGGCTTGTTGGGATTACCACTCATCTTAGTGAGGAGACTTAGGTATGGAGGATCTTTACCTATGGAAAACACGTTTGGTAAATTGATCTCCCTAAGTCCGAGATGCATGGGGTTCAACCACTTGATCACTGAGATGCTGGATATGACATAACGTATGGAGGATCTTTAACACTCTTGGTAAATCAATCTCCCCTATGGTCGACGAGGATCAACCAGTGAAAATAGGGTCTTGAGTATCTTTACCCTACTGGTAAATTGATCTCCCCTATGATGATTCTTCTTCTTTATATCGGGACATCATTGTTCAGCTGAGATGAGATGAGATGAGATGTGACGAGATGAGATACGATGCAGCAATGATCAAACATGTACATCCGAGATGAGACTTATGATGCAAATGGAAATTCCTCCCTAGCTGAGTGGGAGTGTTGAAAATTGGCAGCTTTAGAATGAATTTCCACAAGAGAAATCCAATTACCCCAAAAGAAGCCCATCTTGCCCCAAGGAAGAATTCAAATTGGTTAAAGGAAACTATTATTATTGATGTGTTCTTGGCGCTCCCTTTTAAATTTTAATGTGACAACTTTACTTGGGCAAGCAATCATCAAATTAATTAGTAAATTTATTTTAATATATTTAGGTATAAGTTGAATGGGTTTTCATCAAGTCGGCTTTTCTAGATGAAGGTTTTTCATGGGTGTTAGTGTCAGTCTATTCAGCTTGTTACTAGTGATCAAATGGGCTCTTATCATGTGACATGTCTTATTTGGTTCTCAAAGTCAATTTTTTGTCATTTCATTAGGTTTTCAAATAAAAATTTGGTCATTGGGTAGTGTGTCTAGGGCTATTTCCACTCCTTTCAAAATTTTTACATGTCGGTCCTTGTCATCACTCAGTTGAGTGTACCATCATTAAAAGGTCATCATTATCACTTCAGTCAACATCATCATCCTTTCATTCAGCTCAGTGTCTCAATTAGGTCATTAGGGTTTCAGTCATCCAAAATCTGTCATTCCATGCATAAAATCAGGCAAAGGAGGAGTGGTAAAAGGTAAATTTGTTCAATAAAGTTTGGTTTCAAATGAAATTTATGTTTCAAAATGTAATAAGTTCATCATGTTCCTAAAGTTGCATAATCAAGTTTCAAAGCTACAAGTTTTCAAAGTAAAGTGAAAAGACATGTAGTGGGCCATCCCACTACCATGAAGAAAAGTGACCACCACAAGCTATAAAAGGCCAATTCAAGCTCATTTGTTCATTCACCTCATTGAAGAAGAGCTCTCATTCATCACCAAGCGCAAATTCAACAAATTCAAGCTAAATACAATCCAAAATTTGATGCCAAAGCAGCCACGTTGCGCTTTCTAGGCTCCACGCTACGCTTTCTTCCACTTGTTGTGTTTTCTCTCCTGGCTGTGTTTTCTCTCTTGGAGGCATCAAACCAATTTCTAAAGGCTTCTGAAGGATATCAAGGTGTCTAGCATCAATGGACAAGTATGTTACACCTTAGAAAATCCCTCTTTGAAACTCAATTTCATTGATTTAGAGTGAAAACCTTCCATTGGCCCCTACGTTGTGTTTTAGTGGTTGGCCCATCTTTTCAATTTTTGCAAGGTAAACATATTCTCCCCTACACTTGTTACCCTCCCTCACATTCAAAATCATCTCCCATAGCCTTTACATCCCTTCATTTCCATTTCCAAAGCCCCAAACCCTAGCCTAATTCTGCAATTTTGGGCAGTTTTCCTAGCTAGAACTGTGTAAAAATTCCCTAGCTCAATTCCCTTACCCATTTCATTCCATTCCACTTCCTAAAGTTCCCTAAGACCCCTGTCCATCTCCCTAAATTTTCCTACTCCCATATCCCTTCCCTAACACCATCTTATCCCTTCATTCCCCTCCCCTGTTTTGTCCCATTAGGGTTTTCCCCTTGCAAACCATCAAATGGAGGAAAATAAGTCTTACAATAAGGGAGGCCAGTTGATAAGATATGAGCCCTTAACCACTCATGAAATGATGTCTTCACCATTATCAAAGCATTGTTTTCAAAGGGTAGGATGTTTTCCTTTTTGTGAACAAGTTGAGAAAGTCAAATACCATGCCACATTGACCAAATTGTTTGCCACTCAACTCAAAAAGGATATGGTAATGATTGCAGGGGTTACTTTTGTTGAGATTTTGTATAGTTGGTGTAGCATCGGGTGTGCTCTAGCCCTAAAATTTTGTGGAGGGGCTAAGACACACTTGAACTCCAAAACCTAGAAAGTGTTTGGTGAAATTCCAGCTGGTGTTCAAGTTATTCAAATAATTAATTATTTTAATGTATTTCCTAAGTCTAAACTTAGGAAAAATAAATAATTAAAGTGAATTAATTAACATATGTGTTGAAATGTTCTAAAAGACACGCATCAAGCAGTCTTTTAATCTCAGTCGTTGATGAATGTTTTAATCTCAGTTGTTGATGAGATGAATGAAAAAGTATAAGAGAAAGGCTTGAGGGTCAGTTGGAGACACACAGTTGCAGAACTGAGAGACTGATCTGGAATTCTAGGGCAGGGTTTGCTAAGAATTTCCGGAGGAGTTTTCTACAATGAGGGGTAGTATTGGTTAAGGGGATGATCTGATCCCGGAGCCAAGAGTCAATAAGAGGCAGAGGAGCAGCAAACAAGGACAGCGCAGACGAGCAAAGAGCAGCAGCTGTGCAGGTGCTACGTAGGCCAAGGAAAGGGCAGCATTGCAGCTCCAGAGGGTTTCAGAATTACGCAAAGGGTCTCCAGGGCCAGCGTAAGGCCTGCATCACCCTCTCTGGGGTTATACAGGCCTTCTCTGGGGCAGCGCAGTGGCACACAGAGCCTAGCAGGGCTAACGTTGGGGCTTCAGAGGCAGCGACGGGGTGTCTAGGACCAGATCCGGGTTGAGTCTTGTAAATCTCGTTTCAGTGTGTGGATCAGTCAGATATTTGGTCTTGGAACAACAGGTTAGCTGCAGATTTCTTTTATTCTCTGTCGGGTTTTCCAGATATGGAACCCAGATTTACTGTACTCAGAATCTACTTAATAAAATAAACCCTCATATCTGTTGCACTGGTTTTCCCGCTTTGGGTTTTTCCGGGGACTTATGTCCAAAAATCCATGTGTCACTTTGTTTGAATGAGCGCAATATTCAGTAAATGATCTGCATGTGTAGACTGTTAGTTGTGTTTACTTCGGTATTTTCTGAATTTAATTTCTAAAGATAACTTGTATAATTTAATTCAAGTAGGAGAAGGAAACCATGATACTGCAGTAGAATTTTCACATGGTATCAAAGCGATAGCAGATCAAACTGAACCTCCAGCAATCAGCAGAAGAATATTTTTTCTGCAGGATAGCAGCAAAAGAAGCAGAGATCCGGAAGGGGCAGCTTGATAGCAGGAGGACGCAGATCCAGGAAGGGACAGCACTGTAGATTCAGAAGGCCATCAGGTTTACGCAAAGCCTTCCCAGGCCAGCGTAAGGACTGCGTCACCCAGTCTGGGGTTACGCAGTCCACTTTTGAGCAGCATTGAGGTTGCGTTGGGCCAGTCAATGAGACGCAGTCCAGTATTCCTTCTGTTGCAGAAAGCCTTGCCAAGATCGGGAAGCAGTGCTTCAGATCTTCAACAGTGTTGGTGTGGTGGAGATTCTATCGGTGCAGAATTGTGCCTAGCTAAGTCAACAAAGGTGGGAGGAAGACAACTACTCAGCAGATCTGAGCTAAACAGATCTGAGATTCGATCAGGAGGGTGATCAGAGAGTACTGTCTGATTGTGCTTGGGTGAAAGATTTCCAAAAGGGAAATCAGTGGTCAAAGGGAGCAGCTACTATAGATGGTTTCTAATCACCAAGAAACCTAGATCCAGCATTTTCTGTTGAGTGTTGCAACAGAAAGAGGGAGAGGAGTATCTGTTCTGACAAATCTGAACAAGATGGCGAGATATGGACTAAGAGATCAGGATAGGTTGGACGGCATGTCCAGCTTTGTTAGATGGAGGGCCAAAATCCGATTAGTTCTGGATGAGTATGGTCTCAAAGATCATGCAGAAAAAGTTCTAGTTGTACCAATCGATGCAGATCCTCTAAAGAAGTATGAAGAAAATCAACCGCAGACTAAGCGTTTGATCATGGACTGAGTCAAAGACCATGTCATACCTCATATTGCCGGAAAGAATACGGCAAATGAGATGTGGGTAGCCTTGGACACAATGTATCAAGGAGGCTCTATCCAACGAAGGATGCTTCTGGAAAATCAGATACGGTTGTTCCAGATGATGAAGGGTGAGGAGATAGATCCATTCCTCTTCAAACTTCAGACTATCTGGGATCAGCTGATTGCCATGGGTGCAAATCCGGATGAAGGGCTCCTAGTGAGGACGGCCCTAAATGCAGTCTCGAAATATTGGGAAACGTTTGTCCAGAGCATTCTGGGAAGAGCAGCGTTACCATCATCGGCGGACATGTGGGCTATCCTCTGCCAAGAGGAGATCAGGAGGATCACGAAGAAGAAGAATATCAATGGTGGAAGCGGATCAGCCAGAGTGAAGAAAGAAGAGGAGAATGATGCAGCCCTTGCATCAAAGGAAAGGAAGCAGCAAGGGAAGAAGAAGAGGGACCTTTCCAAGGTCCGGTGCTTTAACTGTGGCGATCTTGGACACTTCGCCAGCACTTGCCCTAAGAAGAAGGACAAAGGATCTTATGATTCCAAGGCTACAGCAGCAAAGGATGATGGTTTTGATGATGATGCAGCCATGAGTGTTCATGTGCCTCGAGAGAAGAGGTGGGGTGACATGGATCTGTAGAGCATCTACAGACAGTGTGGTGGGATCCTTGAGTCAACCCTACTCTTGGATCACATACGAGCTACGGGAGCCTTAAGAAAATAGCGGGATGAGTTGGGAGATGGTTGCAAAAGGTCACAGTGAAGCAAAGGGCAATGATGGAGAGCCAAAGAGGGAGCAGCATAATGCAGAGGCAGCAGCGCAGAGGGCCTAATGGGACTTCAGCAGCGTAGAGAGGTTGTGCTCACACAATGCAGTGTTGCAGCATAACAGTGGCTTCAGGAGGACAGCAGAAATCAGCAGTCAGGGAGCATCAATGATAGATGCAGCTTGACTTATCTGTCAAACAGTTGGGCAAGAGTCCTTCAGTTGCTTACTTCTCAACAACTGAGTTGCAATGCAACAGTTAGCAGTGGCAGTGCTATGGGCAGCATGATGCAGCAAGTTGAGAGGGAGTTGCAGTAGAGATGTGGCAATGTCAGTAGCAGTGACATGGGCAGCAGTACAGAGAGCAACAGTGCAGTGGTTGGAGGGCAGCAAGCCAAGCATCAGCAGCACAGAATCCAACTTCAAGATCTTGTAGTGCATGGTGTGGATGCATTGCTAGAGCACACTCCATGCTAAGAGGGAGTGTTGAGATTTTGTATAGTTGGTGTAGCACCGGGTGTGCTCTAGCCCTGAAATTTTGTGGAGGGGCTAAGACACACTTGAACTCCAAAACCTAGAAAGTGTTTGGTGAAATTCCAGCTGGTGTTCAAGTTATTCAAATAATTAATTATTTTAATGTATTTCCTAAGTCTAAACTTAGGAAAATTAAATAATTAAAGTGAACTAATTAAAACCTGAAATGTTCTAAAAGACATGGATCAAGCAGTCTTTTAATCTCAGCTGTTGATGAATGTTTTAATCTCGGCCGTTGATGAGATGAATGAAAAAGTATAAGAGAAAGGCTTGAGGGTCAGTTGGAGACACACACAGTTGCAGAACTGAGAGACTGATCTGGAATTCTAGGGCAGGGTTTGCTAAGAATTTCCGGAGGAATTTTCTGCAATGAGGGGTAGTATTCTCTGAGGGGATGATCTGATTCCGGAGCCAAGGGTCAGCAAGAGGCAGAGGAGCAGCAAATAAGGACAGCGCAGAGGAGCAGAGAGCAGCAGCAACAGCTACGCAGCAACTGCGCAGTCGCTACGCAGGCCAAGGAAAGGGCAGCGCTGCAGCTTCAGAGGGTTTCAGAATTACGCAGAGGGTCTCCAGGGCCAGCGTAAGGCCTATGTCACCCTCTCTAGGGTTACGCAGTCCCTCTCTGGGCAGCGCTGGGGTGTCTAGAACCAGATCCGGGCTGAGTCTTGTAAATCCCGTTTGAGGGTGTGGATCAATCAGATATTTGGTCTTGGAACAACAGGTTAGCTGTAGATTTCTTTTATTCTTTGTCGGGTTTTCCAAATCTGGAACCCAGATTTACTGTACTCAGAATCTACTTAATAAAATAGACCCTCATATCTGTTGTACCGGTTTTCCCGCTTTGGGTTTTTCCGGGGACTTATGTCCAAAAATCCATGTGTCACTTTGTTTGAATGAGTGTAGTACTCAGTAAATGATCTACATGTGTAGACTGTTAGTTGTGTTTACTTCGGTATTTTATGAATCTAATTTCAGAAAATAACTTGTATAATTTAAATCAATTAGGAGAAGTAAACCATGATACTGTAGTTGAATTTTCAAAACTTTCACCATATCAACCATGATACTGTAGTAGAATTTTCACAACTTTCACCATATCAACTGATGTAATAGCTGAGGCCACAAGAATACCCAATCATGGTGAAAAATGGTTCAAAAACCAAGACCTAGACCTTCAAAATTATCAGCCCTATCTCAGAAGATATTATCAACAACACAGGAAGAAGATTTTCCCTGTTGGGCACATCCTTGAGAAGTAGACACCACTAATGAAGATCATCATGAAGTACTTCACCTGTGAGGGAATATTTTCTAGACTATATGGGTATCATGTCAAACTTCTCATGCATTTCACAGGGGTAAAGCAACTCAATTTGCCCTATTACCTCTACAGAACTTTGGCAAAGATGGCAGAAAAAGTTCAGCATAAGCAAAGTAGTCTTGAAAGCAGCCTCTTTCACCATGCTCTTATCAAAATTATTGTTTTACACCAGATTGCCTGCAAAAATATTTTCCCTTGAAGATATTACATTCGACCTGAAATTTGAATTATCTCTGTTTAGATCAAAGTTAGAAACTTACTTGTCTGAAATAGTGTTTGATCCCTCGAGGTTGTCTAAAGTTACATCATTATCTGAAATAGTATTTGATTCTCTAAAGCTTGAAGATAGCATATTGTCTGAAGAATCCAAATCTGAGTCATATTTTGATAGGAAAGTCTGGAGTCAGTTTGATAAACTTGAACAATTAGCCAACCAGCTCCAATATAAATCTGAGAAAGCTATCATCCAGTATCAGCAAGAGTCTTTGTTCATTCCAACACCATCTCAATCAGTTGTTGCCACTTCTTCCATTCCTTCTACATCATTTCCTCCTCATAAACCTTCTCAGTCTACCCCTCCCATTGTTACTCATGCACCATACTCAGCAGGGTTCATGGTGAGATTTGCACCACTAATTTTACCAGCTCAACTTGCAGCCTTACCACAAGGCTATGGTCAAAGACTTCCCCTCTTTGATGAAACCTCAGTGATTAGTACCAGACAACACCTAGTGAAGGTCACTGGTTTCATTGACTTAGAAGAGATTGATGTCGATGAGACAAAAATGAGAATCATTGCCCAAACCTTCCTCGGGGATGTAAAAACATGGTTTCGTTCTTTGACTGCCAATTCCATAGCAAATCCAGAGCAATTAAATGATGCATTTCTAGCTAGATGGGAAGTGAAAAAGAATCCACTTCAAGTTCTTTCTGAATACGATAACTTAAAAAGAAATCCTAATGAGTTTGTTAAGGATTTTACTGCTCGCTTTAACCATGTGTATAACTCAATCCCCAATGATATCAAGCCTCCTCCAGGTTTGGCTCTCTTGCACTATCTGGATGCTTTTGATCCGGATATGGCATATCAGCTCTGAGAAAGAAGCCCTGTAACACTTGAGGAGATGCAGAAAAACGTGGTTAGTGTCGAAGCAAATTTGATGATCACAAAGTCAAAGACTAAAGGTGAAAGAAAAGTGACAATTAAGGAGGAACCGTCCACATCCTCTGATGCCAAATTGGATACCCTGATCAGGACTGTGGAGAGAATGTTGGATAGAATGTCAATCACTGAAAGACAACCAGAAACTCAAGTTCGAAATCCTAAATTTCGAGGTCAACAACAACATACTCAGTTAAGGATTAAACAGAGGGAAAAAAAGAGCTCCAGAGCAGCCAACACAACACCAAATCCGCACTCCTTTACAGCAGAATTATGCTAAAGGGGTTGAAGAGGAAGATGAAGTTGTAGAAGAGAATCATTTCTTCACAAAAGATGGACAGCCTATTTTCCTTACAGAGGATGAAGAATACATTGAAAAAACAGATTTACCGAATGATGAGGACTATATGCTTGCAAATGATGGTGAGTTGGAGGTTCAATCAAATGACTATCAACGGGGGTATCTTAATGCTCTCAGCTCACAGCAGAGACAATATTCTTTGAGAAACCGAGATGTTCCTATCACTCCTATCCAGACAACTCAACAAAAAGATACTCAGCCCAAGCAAAATCCCCAAGCTAGTCAAAACAAGGGAAAGGAGCCTGCTGCTACAAATCAAAGTAAGAACAACCAGGTATCTATAAGTACACCAAACAAAGAGAAAGAAGGCCAAAAGAAGGAATCTACAGCAAAAGACCAGCCCGACAAGAGGGACACCGTTGTAAAAGAGGTAGATAAACAATCCAATTTATTTAGCTTAGAAAATGAAATTTCCAAGTTGAAAGTTTCTATCCCCTTGACCGAGCTTGTGAAAAATAACCAATACAAATCTCATGTTGCTAAAATGCTGAAAGTAGACCCTACGTCAAATATGGTTAATGTTAAAGATGATCAACCCAAGCTCCTTTTTGGTCCAGCCATAGATGGTCAACTAGAAGATAGTGAAGTTACCCCGTTTTATCTCAGTTTGAGGGTTCATCTGTGTATCCTCCATAATGTCATGCTTGATTCCGAAGCTTCTCATAACCTGATGCCGAAGGCCATAACGGAAAAATTGGGCTTGGACATAACCCGACCTTACCATGATCTTTACTCTTTTGATTCTAGTAGAGTACGTTGTCTCGGTCTTATAAAGGACTTGGTGGTTTCACTTGAGAAAATTCCTGCTAAAAAAGTCTTAATGGATGTGGTAGTGGCTGATATCCCTCCACGGTATGGCATGTTGCTGTCAAGGTCATGGGGAGTAAAGTTAAGAGGTACTCTGCAATTGGATTTCTCTTATGCCACTTTCCTGATTTTTGGGCAACTAAGGAAGTTGTACTGGGAGACAAAAATGAAGTATATGATCACCAGTAAAGAGAAACCAAATAATCACCCTATCAATTATGTACATACTGATCTTGAGTCCTTTATTTTGTTTAATGATAGTGGTTTTGATGATTTAGATAGTCAGATTATAGAAGTTGAGGAAATTCCAGAAATTTCAAATAGTGTCCGAGCAGTTTTGGGTGAGGGACAAGGCAATCAGCCTAGTACTTCAGAGAAGATATCAAAAAAATTAGAAAAAGGAACTGAACAGGTTGAAAAAGTGGCCCAAAAGGAAGAAACAAATCACACTGCACAATTCCAACTTCTTGATGATGAAAATGGTCTTTGGACCATGGATTTCAACGCTGCCTTAGGAAAAGATGATGCAGGAATCAAAATCTGGATCCGTAGTCCAATTCATCAATCAAGTAAACCTCCAAAAAGTGTGAGATTGTGTTCCTATAAGTTAGCTTTTGATTGCTCCAATAATGAAGCTGAGTACGAGGCATTGATCACCGGCCTCAAAATTCTTAAAATAGTTAGGTGCAAAGAGAATCATTGTTTATGGCGACTCTGAGCTTGTAATCAAACAGGTAAAAAGGGAATACCAAGCAAAACATCCAAGGATGAGAGAATATCGAAATGTTGTACTTGACATTCTCAAAAAGTTTCCTGAATATACATTGTCGGTCATTCCAAGAAGTCAGAATCTTATGGCATATTCACTTGCCATAGCGGCAAGTAACTTTAAGATTCCCATATTCTCTAATAGGAAGTTTGAAATTCATGTCAAACACCAACCAGTTGTCCCTAACAACTTGAGGTACTGGCAAGTGTTCTGGGATGACAAATAGGTGAATAATTTTCTGCAAATGAATGTGAGTTTGAAAATTATTTTAATGATGAAGTATATGAAAAAGATGATCAAGTGATCGAGGCTACTCAAGTTGATGTGCTACAGCTTAAAGATAATAACATTCCAAGGGGTCTTGTACCTTTGGAAGAGTTGTTTGATCAAGATGATGTTGCCAGAAAGCCGACCATGGTTCCTACCGAGAAGGGTGTCGAAGATGTGAATATTGGAATAGCAAACAATCCCAAAATGGTCAAGTTGTCCAAGTCCTTATCTCCAGAAATGAAAGATAAATACACAGCCCTGTTATCTAAATTTTCTGATGTATTTGCTGGGGACTATGTAGATCTGAAAGTATATGACAGAAATATCATCCAGCATACAATTCCGGTCAAGCCTAATCAAAAGCCTTCCGACAAAAGTTGAGAAGAATTACTCTAGGCTTACAAATATTATAGTCGATGGTGATTGGTGTGGATGATGGTCTCCTTTCCCATTGGATGGTTCTTCCATTTCTAACAATTTGCAACAAAGCATAGAGTTGCTTGTCATATGTGGGATAGTTCAAAATTGTACCATGAAACAAATCAAAATGATATCATATTGGCTTACCTCCTTGGATCAAGACTATTACCAAAGCATATCTAGTTGAATCTATCTCTAATTGCTTCCATAACATATCCACTTGCATTTGTCTCTACTTTAAAGGGCATCTGCAAATCGGGCAATGCAAAAGTTGTTGCTTAACTCATCTTTCATTTCAACTCTTCAAAAGCCTTTTGTTGATTCTTTACCCACTGGAAACTCTCATCGTTGATTGTTATCACATGAAATGGTGCAACCATAACTGAAAAGGACGTTATAAACTCCCAAAGGTACTATGCTACTTGCACAGAGCTTCTAGCTTCAATGACATTGGTAGGAGTTAGCCACTCGAGGATGGTATCCATCTTTGCAGGATTAATCTTGAGTTCCCCTACACAAATCACATACACAAGTACGCTAACGATTGTTGGACAATCTCTCATTTCTTAAAGTTTGCTAATAGTTAATGCTTTCTTATAGTCTCTAATACCTACATCATATGCAACGTATGCTCTTTCTAGATAGAGCTAAAAATCAATATATCATACAAAGTAAACTATTACAAATAAATCTAGAAAGGGCTACAATACATCATTCAACAAAGACATAATTGTGGTTAGTGAATTACACAAACCAAAAGGCACTACCAACCATTCATATAAGCCTTGCCTCATCTTGAAGGCGATTTTCCAATAGCTTTCTTCTTTGACTCGTACCTAGTGTTATCTCAATTTGAGATCCAATTTGGTGAAGTACTTGGCACATGACAGCTCATCCAACAAGGCAATGATCCTAAGCAAAGGGTATCGATTCTTGAGGGTGATCTTATTAAGAGCTTTGTAGTCAATCAATGACCAATACACAATCTCCAAGTCCCATCCTTCTTGAGCAGTATGATGATAAGCGACCCACAAGATTGGTACTTAGTCAAATTACTCCCTACTACAAATATTGTTGCGACTGTTTCTTTACTACGTCCACTTCCAATTTGGATTGTCTATATGGCACTATGTTTGGCAATGGAGAGACGAACAACAATTGTATCTCGTGCTCCACTTCCCTCTTAGGTGGTAAAACTTTAGGCTCTTGGAACACTTCTCTATACTTATGCAAAAATTCTCCAACTTTGCAAATCCCTCTTGAGATGCCTTAACTTCTACCAATTCACTTCATTGTTAATTTTGCCTCAAGAAGAGCAATACAAACTCTCTACACGATTGGAATCAATTTCTTATCTTGGTTAGCACTTACCAAAGAGCTCCTCGATGTAACTTTCTATGCATTGATGATTAAGGATTTTCCACCCAACCAGATGATATTGTTTTTCTCTCCTCATGAAGTTCACATGCCTTGCAGATATGTAGGAGCACCTATCAGGTGGCACTCTACCTCCACCTCATCCATGTACTCTGCATTCATGGCATATCTAATTTTACACTATTTAGTGACTCAACTCAACATACTTATTTACCCATCTCAATGGGTATGTGCAATGAGGACGGTTATGAAATTCCAATCCAAGATTACTCACCAAATCCTTTGTTATTAGGTTGACCTACAAAGTAGAGTCAAGTTTTGGGTCAAGTAGATAATCCAATTTTTTCTTCTTTACTTGGATCTTGATATGGAAAAGTTTATTCATCTCCCTCTCTTCATTAGGATCTGTTACCCACCACTTTGTGGGTGATATCCCTAGGAGAAAAAAATTCTCCAAGATAATCCTCAGTCGGCAGCCCCTTACAGCGACCAACTAGCTCATTGTGCCATTTCTTCGCCACCTGAGCCAGCCATGTGGTCCCTCACCCATCTGCCATGATCTTATGTTTGAAGGTGGGCCTCCCAAACCTAAAGGTATGCCTTGTTATTTGGTAATTGAGTAGTAAGGTTTACTTATCATGGGAACTCTTGGGCATGGATTGATGGGGGGATTCGGCGGAAAGAGTGGGCTAGGTTTGTGCTCCTGTCCCCTAGATCTCTTTTGGATGTTAACCTTGGACCTTAGTCTCGTGGGATCTCTTTTACTGGCCTTTGGGCTTTAGGGATGGTACTACATGGAAAACCCTGATTTTGGTTGCATGGTCCCACTCCCTCATCCACATATATCATTCCCCCTCCGCTCATTATAACCCCATTCATATTTCCTCCCACTTGGGTCTACATTCCTTCGTTGGGTCCACATTGTGTTAGCCTCCCCCTCCCCTTGTCCACACTTCGGGTCGAGCATGGAACGATGCCCAGAGCTTGATGCAACTAAAAAAAGAAAAGAAAAAGCATAATTGGCCACATTCAACAGGAAATTGCACAACAAAATGCAAAAGGATGGTTGCGACAAACACATTTAGCACGTGGGAAAAAGCCCATACATGACCTCTACCCCCACTTGAGCCAGCCATGTCATCCCTCATCCATCTGCCATGATCATATGTTTGAAGGTGGGCTTCCCAAATCTAAAGGTATGCCTTGTTATTTGGTACTTGAGTAGTATGGCTTACTTATCATGGGAACTCTTGGGCATGGATTGATGGGGGGATTCGGCGGAAAGAGTGGGCTAGGTTTGTGCTCCTATCCCTTAGACCTCTTTTGGATATTAACATTGGACCTTAGTGGGATCTCTTTTACTAACAGTTTGGGCTTTAGGGATGGTACTACATGGGAAACCTTGATTTTGGTTGTGTAGTCCCGCTCCCTCATGCACATATTTCACTTCCCCTCCACTCATTATAACCACATTCATCATTCCTCCCACCTGGGTCTACATTCCTCCGTTGGGTCCACATAGAGTTAGCCTCCCCCTCTCATTGTCCACACTTTGGGTCAGGCCTGGAAATTCAGTCTATTGGGTATGGGGGCCCTTGTCCTTGGTAGTGCATCCTTCAAGTCCCTAGTCCTCCCAACTGCATCTTGCAGCGTAGTGGGCCGAGTAGACCTCACTAGCCCATGCAAAGCCTCTGTCAAACCATCTATAAACATGTAAATCCTCCTTTGTTCTGATAGATCTAGAACCATCACCAAGAATCTCGGGAACTCTAAAATGTAGGTCTTCAGGTTTCCTGTCTGCTTGAGCTTGGTCGGCTCCACGAAGTGCTCCTCCGGATCCTTCTAATCAAACCTCTCCAACACCCTCCTGGTAAAATCATCGTCCGCTGTCACTCCTGAGTGGCCCAGCGTGGTCATACCATGGAACCACCAGTCATGGGCTTCTCCCTCTAGGTGCAACGCAACCACCTTGATGGCCTCCACCTCCGTCATCTGGTTAAGCTGGAAATAGATGTCCAGCTTCTCCACCCATGCTTTGGCTGAACTTTTTGATGACCCATCAAAAGTTGGCAGGAAAAGCCTGCCCACAGTACGCTGCAGGTCATTGCCCTACATGTGCCCTCCCCCTCTAGCTTGGCTCCTAGGTCTGTAATTGTTCTTCAGCTGACAAACTCATTGAAGATGAGAGCATCTCCAAACTCTCGCCCATAGGACTGATATTCTGCAAAATAGTCCCCATAGTGAGCCACCTTCGGCTCTTGTGGACCTCTTGCTCCTGAACCTAGAAATGTGAGGATAGTAGAGCGTGGTGGAGTGTGTGGCACCACCTGCTGTGTAGTGTGAGGACCAGGTGGGTGATGTGAAGTGTCGGATCCTTCCCCAATCTAGAATTCCCCTTGAATTCCCTTTGCTTACTTTCTCCACCAAGAATCTGCCCCATCTGCTCAATCCTCTTGGCGAGTTCTTGCACTGATTTCAAAAGGAGTTGAGAAAACTCCTTACCCTCATCTCTTTCCTCCGCCATGGGTTCCTTTTCTCTTCCTTCTACCACCGGAACGTTGCAACTTGGTCGGATGTGATATCGAGCCTTCTTTCCCTGCTTTTATTCTCTATCTCCGATAGATGATGTTTTGTCTATCCTTCGGTGTCATAGACTGCGTGTTCCACAGGCTGAGCCAAGTCTATGAGCTCTGATACCAATGTAATATCCCAAATTGGGATTTAACAGTAATATAGAACAAAATAGACTAAAACTATAGCAAAATAAACACACCATCAAAACACATGAATTGGAGCCAAAAACAACTGCTGAGCCATTTTATTATATTGGTCAAAAAGAGTACAAAATGGTGTTGGAAAGATAGCACCTAGGCCTGCACTAAGCAGGCTGAAGATCAGCTCTAAATCCGACCAAAATGTGCTTTGCATGGCTCTCCCTCTACGCTGCCAGTCCTAGAAACTGTTATTGTTGGCTGAATTCTGTCTGCAGTTTGGCCTAGCTCTCGTGCTCAAAAAAATTTGAGAATTCGACACCGAACTCTCCTCAAAATACCCACAAAAACCCGCGAAGGGTTTCCAAAAATCTTGACCCCGAAAATTGGCCCCTTAGGGCTTAGCATGCTGCTCTACTGGAGAAATCGATCTCTTGGCTAGAACTGCTGGAAAATGCCTCCAAATCACTACCAAAATCCCTGGTAGGAGGTGGCTAGCCTCCCCTCCAAACCCTCCGACTGACTCCTCACTGCGGCCCCACTTCCCACGCTTCCTCTTGGCTGGACTGCGCAATCGCTACGCAATCTGGGCTACCACTGCGCTGTCCTGAAGGGACTGCATGTTGTTGTTGATGCCTCTCTGCAATCTCCTCACAAAATTGATGAATCTCCTCTCCTGACCAGGCACTCAAAGTCCCCTGAGGCAGAGGTTGAGATCTCCACTTGAAGATCTCTGTGCTAAACAGGACTACAGACTTGGCTAAACAGCTCAAGCGTGCTCAGTCAATGAAGACAGAGAAATCATAGATGAATGAATGAGCAAATGAGCTACTCTTCTTCCCTTTTGTCAATTCAGCCTCCAACGTTCCCTTGGGTCCACCAAGGACTGCGCTGCCCCTTCATCCGGCCTACCACTGCGCTGCCACCATCGCGCCTCTCCCACGCAGCCACCTAGGATGCTGCCTCCATTCGATGGCTGGCCACATGGACCCCACTAAAGCCGCAGAATTTCCTTAGGAACTATAGGGAAATTGCTTTTTGTTGCTTAGCTATTATTTGTGGGTCCCTTACCCACTTTATTCCTGACCGACATTAGAAAAAGCAAAATTAGCCAAAAATTAATATTCCAATTAGCTGACTGCTAAGTTGGAATATTACACCTTTTCACCTCCCAACTCTACATTGTCTCTTTTGTCCTAAAAATTGCACATTCTACTCACACTCTTCAAAACTACACATCCTCTCTTTCGTTTAAAAAACTACAATGTTGTGCTCTCTAGTTCAAAACTGCACAACCCACTTGACTACTCAAAACTACGCACTTCTTATGCGACTTGCTTTTACACAAACCAACTTGGTCTCACCAGCTCACTTCAACCGTGATTTCATTCTACACTTTCTTCTTTCACATCTTCATACTTTTTCTATGAGTGTGCTTCACATTTCCACTTAGACTTTGCCTTATCATTGTATTTTGCACACTTCTATTCATTGCTCATAGATCAGTCCAATGTACTTATTCCATGCAAAATGTGTTTTGAAATGTCTGAGACAAAACACTACTACACTATGTTCAAGGATCCCAATAGTAGTGTGCCAACAACAAACAACTCCTTGTTTGCATAATTAAAAAATAATGTTCAAGAGCATATGTGGAAACTGCATCCAATAATGTCGCTCTGGATCATAGGCCTTCCACCCACTAAATAAATTCAATGCTCATTGGGCATTCTATTCATCATCTGCTCTAACCTTTCAAGCATTATGTTATATGAATTATAAGCTACAAACACTTGCTGTCCTAAAGTTCATTTGCTCTGATATGTAAACATCAATATTGCAGTCATGCAACCTCTTCGTGATTATTAACCAAATATTCACACTCTCTCACGGTTGGACTTTATTATTGTTAATTCTACTCAATATTTTAAATAATATTTTCATAGTTAATGGAAGCCCTAACTTCTTCAATAATGACATACTTGGTTGCAGAACCCACATCAAGAAAAAACCACACATGTGACAACAAAAGATTCAGAAACAACCATAAATACCTATAACAACCCAATGGGCTTTATCACTTCTCCATGTCCTACAACAAAGTATTAACCTAGCCTTAAACAGCCCATATCCAAACTCATTTACATGTTCTTCCTGCATTGGTGTGGGAGGAAACCTCTTACATACCTGTGATCTACATGGACTTGATACCATGTCAAATTATTATGAATGTAAAAATAAACACATTAAAAAATTACACAAATAATTACCCCAAAAAAATAAATTTCGCTTCATTATTTGTAATATTCCCAATTAGCCTTGCTAATTGGAATATCTCATTTTTGTTTAATTTTGCCGCTTTAGTTGGAAATAATAAATAAAGTGAGAAATAAGAGGGGTCACCTCACTTTAGTCACCTCACTTTATAAAATAAAGTGTTTTCCTAGTTGATCAACGTTATAACTTAAAGAGGGGGCCTTGGGGGTCCACATGAGTATGATAGGGGAGGCATCAGGCTGACCCAAGGTAAACTGCGCAGGTCAAAGGAGAGTTAAGTTTTGGAGGGAGTTTGGCATTATAAAAGGAGAGGTTCTCACCTCATTTGATCATCCATGATTTTGATATTCTTATTGATAGCTAGACTTTGTCTGCTTCAGCACGCCGGTTGTTTAGTCGGTCTGCAGCACTGCTTAGTGCACGAGTGTCTCCGGTCGGAGATCTCACCCTTAGCCTCGGGGGACTTCGAGTGCCTGCCCTGGTAAGGTTTTTCTGGTTTCACCCTTAGCTTCGGGGGACTTCGAGTGCCCGCCCTAGTAAGGTTTTTCAGTAGCAGAGCAGCAGCATTTCTGAAGCACATCTGAGGAGGAGGAAAGCCCTCTTGTGGCTGCGCAGAGCAAGAGAAGGGAGGACGCTGAATCTTTGAAGAGAAGGACGCTGTTTTATCTGAAGAGAGGACGCTGTCCCTTGCAGGAGAGGTAGGACGCTGTCCAAGAGGACGCAGTTCCAGACTGGCAGAGAAAAACGCTGTTTGAGAGGCAGAAGGACGCTGATCAAGCCCAGAGTGAGGACGCTGTCCATTCTTGGAGGTGAGGGTTGCGGATCTGAAGGTTTCTTGTCAGATCTAGCTTGGTGAAGGATAGATCTTACAGATCTAGTCCTGTATGTTGCAGATCTAGCCTTGTATATTGCAGATCTGAGGGTTTTGCAGTAGATCCAGCTTGAGGAGTGACAGATCTGAGGAGATATTGACAGATCTAGTCCAGATCTGAAGGGGAAACACCAGATCTAGCCCTAGAGGCTGTAGGTCTGAGGAGATAGTTCCAGATCTAGCATAGATCTGAGGGATTGGCAGCAGATTGGGTTTTGGAGGACGCAGATCAGGAAAGGGAGGACGCAGTTGTGATAGGAGGCTTCAGATCCATCAGGTGGGACGCAGATCTGAGGAGCAGATCATTGTGAGGAGTGCTTAACGGCGTTTTCCAGGATCCTGTAGCAGCTTCATCTGTCTGGAGAGTTGAGGGCTTGGTGCTTTATCTGTTTCTGCGCTGTCACTGGCAGAGACAGCGTTTTTCCATTTGAGAGGGTTTGCAGTCTTCAGCCCCAGCGCAGTTCATCTTCAGCTTGCAGAGCAGCCAGGACGCTGTCCTTGTTGCAGCCACTTTTCTGTTGAGAGGGTCTCCACTTGCCTAGGGCAAGGATAGGTGCCCTTACTCTGATTTATTGTACTCCTCTCTATGTACTTTCTGATTAATAAAATGGCTCAGATTTTGGTGTTACATGTGTCATGATTCAGTGATCTGGTTCAGTTTATATCTGTATTAGTGCATTTCTGTTTATTACTGGTTATTTCCCTTTGGGGATATTACATTATTTGACATTACAAAACTCAGCCTATATATAGGAGGCCATGTATCAAAACGGTAGTAATCCATCCATTAGCCGAAATTCACAGCTTATCACAAAAGGCATTATTCAAATTTCATATACTATTGGCGCATGACTACCAAAATCATGGGATAGTGCCACTGAGTGGTCTCATATAGTAAGCATGACGGAACAATACTAAAATTGACATTAAGTTTAAAAACTAACATTTTCAATACCATTTTAGACTTACAACGGTGATCCAACATTTTCACTAGCAAATTAGCAACATCCCAAAACCCAACCCTTAATTAAACATCATAAAATGAAAAGTTGTATATACAGCTATGCAAAGAAAACACAATAAGAAGTTAAATCTTGAGCATGAGATGAGCCTGATAGCTGACTATAATTGAATATTACAAACATGCACATTAGGCTATTATAGAAATATTTCCAATTCATATAGAAAAAACTGAATCTTGTCCTAGTGCCATCAAACGTACACATTTGGAAGCATGGTATTGCATAAAATCAACCATACTGACCTGAGGAGAACATTGTACCATAATACGCTTGAGTGGAAATGCCCGAGGAGCTGCTCGGTCTGTCATTTATGCTCTGTAGGCATATCCATTAAATGCAAAGAATCATAATTCAATAACCTAGCATCGTAGACCTGAATAAATAACAGATCTGCCTTTGGTGCACACAGAAGCAAACTTGAAGTTCTACCTGAAAATATGTAACAAGCCAAGTGAAAGCTGGAATCAATGATGCAACGGTATACAAGCTGTGTATGATTCAATTAACTATGCAGACATCCACCCACGATCCACAACAAAAATGTCCAACCATGTAAGGATGATTAATCTAGGTTGAAGATACCATTGTTTCTAATTATGAAAACCCCATGAAAAGAATAGAACAATGAAGACAGATAAATTGATGTGACAAAATGAACATTCCTAATAATTCCAGTGCTAGGAGATTCGGAACAACTCGAGAATTTAGTTGTTCATGTACAGCAGCATGAATCTCCCAAATAGACAAACGATGAGATAGAAAAGGTTTAGACTAGTAGTGAATGGGTTGCATTCCCCAATCCCTGGGACAAGATCAATTCCCGTGGAATTACATGCCTTGATACCTTTCAGGAATGTACAGAAATATCAGGTATGAGAACCCCATTCATCTCAAGAGCTGGGCTTAGCATAGTCTATTTTATGCAGAAAACATGTCCCCATGATCAAGTTTCTTCTTCGATAAAAATCATCTAGCCAGACATCGGGCATAAATAAATTTATATTTGATCAATCAACACGGGAATTCAATCCCAAAAGAACATGTTACATTCTGACCAGCACCCTTTTTCAAAAGAGACTATTCAGAATCAAAAGAAATCTCAGTACGTGACTCCGAGAGCTTGATCAAACAATGAAAGCGGTGAACTCCAGTTGACTTGGCCAGGGATTAAGTCGCAATAAAAGGCAGGGAGCACTGCGAGGCTTCACTCGTAACAAGCGCTACTGAGAAAGTTATTGCCTTGCACAGTGGTGAATAACACGTTGCCTTCAGGCTGTGGTCAAGTGGCTATAGCCAAACACTTACAGTACTCAAACCCGGGTACAAAATCCTCGAGACAAGTTGTCGCATTAATGTGACAAATGAATTTGATTCTAAGTAAAAAGGTCCTACAGACCAGGTAGGTAAGTTATTCCCAGAACTCATAAGGCTTAACCAATATGGATAATTGTAAAAATTAATGCATTGTCCCATTTTAAGTAATTGTATAACTTGATTCTTCAGTTTAGAAAAACCCTAGTAGTGTCATGCCCCAGTGAAAACAAAAAGCCAACCATGAGAGGTGTTGCATAAATGAACCCACCAGTGCAAATCATAAATTGACCTTCTAACATAAGCAAGACAATAAAATGCATAAATCTAAAACCAATGCCCTGCACATAATGTCAAACTTTCGTTTTACAATAAAATGCATACATCTAAAACCAATGCCCTGCACATAATGTCAAACTTTCGTTTTACAATAAAATGCATAAATCTAAAACCAATGCCCTGCACATAATGTCAAACTTTCGTTTTACAGGACATTTCTCTATAGCACATCTAAAAATAATAATTCATAAATATTTAATATCTTCAAAATGAGTTAAACCCACCTCAAATTGGATCAAACTCGGACATCCAAGTCGAACGCCCAACAAAATTCAGAAGACTTAATTCTCATATGACGGTCAATTACAATATAGTAGACCGATGGTCAGCGATTGGATTTTCTCCGTGTCTCATCAGATGCCAAAATCGAAATTTAAAGCGTAATTAATATTGTAAAATCCTCCCTGCACTTGAGTTGAATAAAACGTATATTATTCAGCTGTCGTTCAAGTACAGCGATAAAAAAGGCATTAGAATATATATGTGTGTGTTTTTTTAGGATGAAGATGAAAAATGCCTACTCCGTTTCTTGACTGTTAGGTGTGGAATGTAATTTAGAACCTTGAGACGCCACTCTCCAACTTTTAACGCCTGTAATTTATATTTCACACTTTAAAATCCTTCTGTGACAAGCTTCTTTTGAAGTCCTCTGGTGGTGGCAAGCTTGACATATTCCCAAAATACCCATCACACACGTGGATGGTCATATTTGGAATATCGATGAAGGGAAAATAGGTCAAAAATCCCTCGAATTTTTCCATTAGTGTAAATTTTAATCATGGGTTTGATTATTGTTTTCTGTTGTATTTTTGTATTGAGTGTATTTTTATCAAAATATTATTTTTTTATCACAATATTATTTATTTTTTAATAAACAATTAATAATGGTAATGGAAAGAGGAAAGAGTGATAGCTGAATGGTAATGGAAAGAGGAAAGAGTGATACCTAAAGAAAGAAAGAAAGAAAGAAAGAATTTTTAATGTCCACGGAAGCAAAATACCTGGCGGGAGCGCATTGCTTCTATCCCACCTTGCACTGCGCCTCCTTTTCGTGAAGTTTTACAATGAGCACTCCCAGCTTATTGACAAACTCTTCGCTGAATAGATTATCCCAAGAATTAGCTGCCAAAATGCCTGCATAGTTTTCTCTGGTGTCCTTGAAGGCCTCACATTCTAGAATGAAATGTTTTTCTGTTTCCTTAAATGTAATATGTATTAAGATGTATTAATTATAATTATTGGCCACTGTTTTTTATTGACAATTGGTGTTGATAATGTTACTAGTACATGTTAGTATGTATGGCTTAACTTGGACATCGTTAAGCTCTAGAGGGCCACATGATCAATGAATCACTTAGTTTGCATATGCAATTGATTTGCAAGGGGGCATCTTACAAGAAAGAAGCAATAGCAATAGCAGTGCAAAGGCTTCGTGTAAGTTTGTTCCCAAAGTTTATCAATAGACATGATAATCCCTAAAAGTGAGACTCTTTTAGATATTGTTGTTGATGAATATTTTATTGTATGTGATGGCCTAAGAGGAGACACCCTCACAAGGTATTTTGTGGACAAGATTTTGCTAGAGCCTATAATCAATCCCTAGGTCAACAAAGCTTGGGAATCATGTGGCTAGTTTTATACAACTACGTATAGCCCAATTAAGGATTATTTTCAATGCAAAATTTAGGATGAAGCCACAAAACTAGATTGTACAATTGAGGTGGAATTCATAAGCCTCCCTTTGTAATTTTAGGACTTCCTATAATGTGTATCTCCTCCCGTTGAGAAGTATGTGCTTCATGAGTCCCAATGATTCTTCAGTATTTGCCCACAAAGGCATGCATATCCCAAATTTAATCTTTAAAAGGACCTCAAGGAATATGTTTGTATCAGCATTTGACTAAAGGTAATAAGCCAGTCTATTGGTTATATTAATTTACCTGACAACTATTATAGGTGGCTAAGTCTGGACCATAAGCTTACTGATAATCCCTTGCTAGCGAAGTTGACTCCATATGCACCTTTTTTGTTTCTTATCCTCCAACTCAAGCTCCAAAAGCTTAGACTTCAAGTGATCAAAGGGGTATAAGGCTTCTCTATGTAAGATCTTGGTTAATTATAAGTTAGCTTCAACCAAACCTATGGTTTAAGTTGTGAGGAAAGAGCCCAATGGATCATCATAGGGCACCTCCACCAAGATGGGAAGAGTTAAAAGACTAAGTCTCTACCTCTAATGTTGAATCCTCGCATTAATTATCAAGTTAACGATGTGTAAAGAAAGCCAAAAAATAATACATTGGATGCATGGGTAATGCCTAATCTTGCTCAAAAGAATATTGTTTCTCCAAGCCCTTACCAAGATTTTTCAAGGGCCGAAGGTTAGCAAATGAATGCTAATATTGAAGGTCATGGATGAAGTGTCTATCATGGAATGTTCGCACTCTTGTAGACCCTGTAAGAAATACCATGATTTGAAGAGTTTTCTCATCATTTTCAAACTTAGAAATCTTGTGTCTTTCGGAATTTAAAGTCGTTAATTTCCTATTAAGCACAACCCTTCATTACATCTAGTCTAGAGTTGTTATTTTTTATCTAAGCATGAAGAAGATAGAGCGAAGGTGGATGTATTGTCTCGCCAAAACTTATTGCATGTGTAATTCACCATGGGTTTAACTCCATGCATCACTTAATGTGCACATTGCTCAACTTGGATGGTTGGGTACTTAGCCTAGCTACAAGATATGCTTCTATTAACGGTAATGAGAAAATTAATTTTTGCCTTCGAATACTTGAATGTCTCCCATAATTATAGTGGCTTAGGTGTGGGGACTTTAACAATGTTGAATTATTAGAAGACAAAGAGGGGTTGAATTTTATTCGTATGTTCTTATAAGATAGAACAACTAGATGGAATGGTATTAAATCTATAAGGAATGGATTGTTTGATATTTGTTTTACTTGGTATAACCTTAGAGCAACCTTAACAAAATAATGAAAAGGTCAGATAGATCCACGTTGTTAAAACAAAATTATTTTTTCTTTAATTGTGGAGGAAGCAACATGATGTGAGTGTTAGGTGGACTTACCCTCTTTAATGATCAACCCATTTTTCTCTCCATTTACTGGGTTGTTAATAAGATGGCAATGCCAAAATCAAGATATATCATTAATGTCTCACACTGATCCGGATCTTGGTTGAATGGACCTTTTGTTGCAACTTTACTAATAACTTATGTTATAGGTGATGTCAAAGACCCGTTTGAGGGATTGAATAGATATATCCAGTGATATAAGACACTTGAAATTTGATGACATGTGGGGTGAGAAAATGATTCCACAAACTCATAGGACACGTGACGGTGCAATGTTCCAGACAAGTGTAACTTCAATTGCTCATATCTCTCACACTAGGAAATGAAATGAAGTTTCGTAAAAAATCCAGTTGAGATAGTGAAAAATACTTTCAAATGATATATTTTGCACTCTCTAATATGATATGTGGAGACGGTGGCACTTGCATGAAGTTTACTGAAGATTACTGCAAAACATTGAAACTGAAATATGTTTCAAACCCTCATGGAGCCGTAACCTGAATCTAGATTTATGCAAGAAAGAAATGAAATACATAAATAAACATAAACACAAAGATGTAGCAAAAATAAAACTTAATTTCATTAATATCAAATGACTGAAATATGCTTACAGACAGAATGGACATAAACTAGCTAGGGCGATGGTAGCTTATCTCTAAGAAGAGATGTGGCAGCTACATGCCTTTGAACTGTGTTACAATGAGGCTAAAGGGCCTTTTTATTATTGAACAATAAGATAAAAACCTAAACAACCAAAACCCTAACCAAAGGAGATGTGACACCAAGAGTTTATGGGCCCCGTTGGGGTTAGTTGGGCAGCCAACTTCGCGAGGTCGTCACTTGCTCATAATATCTATGTTTGGCTTGTATGATACCTCGTTGGAAAGATATCTCTGAGGACTATGCCATTTAGGGCCTAAAAATGCCTCTAGAAGTTCGGGAGCTGAAAAAATGCTAAAAATAGTAAATAAAAAAATTGATGAAACTGACTAGGTGGAATAAGCGAGTGGCCACCAATATCCACTTGGATCACACACCTTGTGTACATTCAAATCATTAAATGGATTTTGAACCTATTGCCCAAAGCAGAAAGTGATAATGGGTGGAATGAGTGGTGTAATGATGTCATTGGTTGAGTTATTGAATATTTACCCAATTTTGGTCTTCATGTTGTAGTTGTTCAATGTTCATTCTATAAGGTTGCCAAAAAACAATTTGAAAAACTATCTTGTTCCCTTCAATTCACTCCTTATTATGAAGCCATTAAATCAGAGTGCCTAACTCATAATTATTTTAAAAGTGGATGAGGTTTGTTGAGCCCGTGGAGCACAAATTTGAGCACAAATTCATTAACCAAGAATTAACAACCAATCTACAAAACACTGCCTTAGCTTTTAATGAAGTTATATAATGGCTTGCAACCTTAAAGACTCCCAATCACTATGTTACTTAGTAAAATATATTTTGTAATCATTTTTTATCCATTATCACATTGTTAACCAATTGCAATCACTAACATAAGAATGCTACGTGGGAAAGCAAACATGAATTAACATTGTACTTAGGAAATAGTCTCTTAAACAAGAAATATTTGGTGATAAGGAGTTAAAAAGTCCCTCGCTAGTGTTGGTCAATGATGAGTCCCCTAGGCTTGATGGATACATGTTTGAGTTCCAAAAGCCCATGTGGGAATTTGTTGGGCTTGACTTCCTAAATGTGTACAAGGAAGTTGTTATGAATAAATATTTGGGAGAGCTTATCAACATATATTTGATTTAAGTTTATTCCCAAGGTAAGGGACTCGTCACTTATCACCACTAAGTGGTCAATTAGCTTATTAGATGTCTCTTACAAGTGTATGTCTAAAGCACTTGCTTTCTAATTCAAATACATCATACAAAAGGTTATATTTCCTAAACATGTGAGGCTTATCAAATGTATCTTTATCTTAGACATGTTTATTGTTTAGGAGAGCATGGAATGGGCCAAGCACCTTGTCAAAAAATGTCTTATTTATTCACATCGATCTTGACAAAACATATGATCTTGTTGAATGGTTTTTCATCCCAATGATGCTCAAATCCTTAGGGTTTGGCTATTTATCATTTTGAGTAGTGGACAATTTGGTTGCAAACATGATTTTTGTTTATTAATGGGGTATGTTTTAAATTATATTGACTTCTTTAGGCAAGTTAGTTAAGGTTTCCCAAAGGTATTGGCATTGTACTTTATGGAATTAAAGGCCATCGTTTGTTTGCTTCACCATAGGGTCTTTCAAAGACTTATTAATTCATTCTTTTGATTAGCATAGATGTCAACTAGTTGGTTAATGACTGCTTCACAAATTACACTTGCCCAACCATTATGGAAGAAAATAAGTTGACATATAACACAATGGATTAAATTCAAATTTTAAATATTTCTTTAGCCTCCAATTTGCAAATTACTAAACCTCAATGCTATAGGCTAAGACAATATTACCTCCCAAACTAGGTGGCCAACATGGTTTGGTCATGGTTTCGACAAAGTTAAGTCTTTAAATTCTCATGCATCCCCTTTGCATCACTAACATTCTTAAAAGGATTATGGTAAGTGATTCTTCAAAGGATAGGTAGGAAGATGGACAAGTTAATTATGAAGTCAATGGCATTGGCAACTTAGTTCTAGATAGTCTAAGGTCCTCGCTACCACTCCTCCTAGTGGGTTCCCTTTACGATAATTTTTCAAAGGATTGAGAATCTCCTTTGAGACTTTCTTTGGGCCAACTTTAATGGAAAAAAAAAGGGTTCCACTATGTAAGTTGGAACCTTTGTTGGAACCTATGAAAGTGTTGGGGAGACTTATGAATACTTGGCTCCTTTCAACATACTCAAACCATGTGTGCAAAGTGGAATATTTTGATAGTGAAGGGCAATGAAAGTTGGAATACACTATCGAGGACCTATATTTCCTAGGGTACTCTAATGGGTAAACGAAGCTAAAGAAATGTGAACCCATAGACCTTCTTTGAACATTGATCCAAGTGAACATCAAATGATCATTTTGCACACAAAAAATATGGAAAGCCTAGGAGGCAATTAAACCTCATTTAACCTTAAAAAGTTGACTCACAATGGAGTATTTTGTCTTTTGATGGGCAGTGTATATGGTAGTCATCCCTTATGTAGTATAATGATAAAAATTGAATGGTAAGCACTTGGATTTTGAACAAGCATTTTACAAAAGGAATCTTATCAATGTCAGGGACCTTTTTTATGCATACAATAAATAGTGGAAGCTGTAGCATGCCTTGAAATATAAACTAAATTTATTAAAGATCATGAAAATGAGATTATTCTAGATGATTTGCTTCCTAAGCTTAGTTTGCAAGGCCCAAGCACTTGGTGGTGACGCTAGAGCTGGAATTATTCCATAGGTTTCAAAAAGTTTTGTCCAACATATGGTTGTCATTGATTGGTACAAAACTCACTTTGAATGTCTAGCTTGACAAAGTTTAGAAGATTCCCTCTAAGTAGACAACGTTTTCATTTCAACTTCAAACTACTTAGAAGTCATCTATCAAGCAAAAAGGGCATTTTTTTCATGATATTTAATATTGGGCGGCCTTCCTCTTACACAACAACTTCAATATATAGGGTCGTTCCAACCCAAGTGTCCTTTATATCACAAGGAAGAGATTGTTAAAACATTGTTTTAGTTCTAAACTTTTACTAAATGAACCTAGGAGTAGGCTTCAGGCCTCTACTGCGGCTATTTACTTCCTACCACCATCACCCAAAATTTTTGTGTCCTTAGAAATAAGCTCCATTGGGCCATGAACTTCCATGTAGCATGGAAATTAGTTATACTATTATTTTTTATTCCTAAGAATGAAATAAATATGTATTTAAAAGTTCTTCACATTATTGCAAACTTAACTAGTATGATGGTGCTTTGATTCATGCCAACTTCCACATAGACATTCAAGTGCAATTTTGAAAGGTAAACCCTCAACCGAGATATATTTATAGGATTCTATAACTCTAGGGTAGTGTTGAGTCCCAAACTTGCATCTTTCTTATACACCTTTCTAGACTTTTTCCATTTACCTGGACCTCCTAAGTCATCAACATCATTGCATATTAATAATAAAAGAGCATTTAAAGTGGTTTTTAACTATGTTTTGTGTCTGCTGTTTGAATTAGATTTTTGCTCATTGAGCTGCGGAATCTTGTCACTTTCCGCAACTGCTTCAACTTTCCGTAGCCATTTTGTTAAAGTCTATATTGCAGGTGTCTTCAGGAAAATCAAGCCACATGGGCAACTTGGAAATGACATGGATATGGACCGAGTCCTATTGGCTCAGTCGAATTCACCAAAGAAGGCCGTGGTCAAAGGTAGTCAAGCGGTGGTCAACCTAAGAGTCCTACGGTGACAGAACTTCGTTTTTCACCACGTGAAGACTTGCGTGGCCGTTCTTAAATCTCAGGGGACATATCAACACATGTGAACTGCTCCATAAGCCGAATCCAACGGCCACCCTCCATAGATTTAATCTTCACAGCAGCCATAATGCTAGATTTCTGGACGTGGTTGTTCATGTGTTTTTTATCAGCGTAGATTGTAGGAAAGTAGTTATGTCATCCTCTATTATAAATAATGCGTTCTCATACGCATAGTAGCTAGCTTTTGTAATGTAATTTTGCTGTAAAGAAAGCCCACTGTGCCGTGACATTATTTCCTTGTTATGACTGCGTTTTGAATACATGAAAAGACTCTGTTCATAAGCATAATTCGTGGTTGATAGTTGTTCCCCGAGGATTGTGCAGAGGGCCCCTGCACACGCCGAGGTTTTGTTTATTGCTGTATAGTTTCAAGATTTATTTCCTTACGTTCATTATGCCATAGTTATTCACGTGTATATATTACATCTCTTATGGTATTAACATTTTATTTCTGTCCATAATTTTTCATGCTTTATACTGTTGTTAACTGATCAGTGTCTTTGTTCCAGATTACAGTAGGCATCCAGGGCATTTGCACATAGTTTTACAATGACTAATGACATGGAATCAGTCTTGTCCTTCTGCTGATTTATTTTTCTTAGCTTTTAATTCCAGCACTGTTTTATTTATTTCAGTTTTGTACATTTGCTTTATTAGTTAGATTAGATATTAAATTATTCATGTCATTATCAGTTACCTCCGAAAATGATAGCGAGACTAATGGTGAGGGATTGAAGTATGAGTGTGTAGTTTGATATTAGTTTATTTTTCTGCAAGTTAGATATTAAATTGCTCATGTCATTATCAGTTACCTCCGAAAGCCATAGCGAGACTAATGGTGAGGGATTGAAGTATGAGTGTGTAATTTGATATTAGTTTATTTTTCTACAAATTAGATATCAGATTGCTCAAGTTGTTTATGATTACCTCCGAAAGCCATAGCGAGACTAATGGTGAGGGGTCAGAATATGAGTTGATGTAATTTGATTTTAGCTTTACTTTGATTGCAATTCTTGGATTTCTTTGAGCACAGTTTCTTTTGTATTTAGACAGCAACAAGGGTAATGGGTTTCATAATCAATAGTTCACTATTTGTTTGACTAGTATAGTGGCACATTTTCATTTTCTTTTTAGGAATTAATTTTGTCATTGCATGTTTTAAAACCCTTTTGAAGTTTGAAGTTTGGGAAATCATTATAAAGGACATCATTGCCTTGAACATTTATATCCATACTTGTCTTTTAGAATTTCCATCTTACATTAGGAAACCAACCAAGATAAAAACCCCCAAGATAAATTAAAAAAAAACCAAAAACGACAAAAAGTAAGAGATAGGTTATCTTGCACATATAGTGCGCCACACTTCGTCAGCTTACGAATCCCGGATTGAAAAATTAATGTAGCAATTTAGGACACACTAAATTGACCAAACATTTTGGCGCCGTTGCCAGGGAAGTGTAATTAGGTAGCCAATTTCTTTAAAAAAAAAAACAATAAAAAGAAGGGAAAAATTGATAACTTCTTGAAGTATGCTCTCTTCTTGCACCTAGTGTGATCTGGAGGATCAGAAAAGAGAGTTATTGGTTCAATAATTTCTTAAGTATGCTCTCTTCTTGCACCTAGTGTGACCTGGAAGATCAGAAAGAGAATTATTAGCCCAACTTAAAAATAAAAAAATGACATGCACAGAGCAAGAGATTCTAGGGGAAGGTTTATAGCTAGAGCCAAGAGTTCGATTTTCACAACTCCATCTTCTTCAAGGCATAGACAAGATTCACCACCATCTACCCCTAGCCTTAAGATTCCTGGAATTCAAGGAGCAGCTGAATTAGAGGATTCTCCTACACCATCTACCAAATCTCATTTAGAATAAGACCCTTTCTTTACTTCTACAGGAGAGCATATTGTAATTAAAGAAGTAGAATCACCTGAAGAAGAAAAGGAAGAAACTCCCTCTCATCCTCCCTTGATAGAAGAACCAAATGACTCTGAGGACTCTGAAGAAACTATCATGACAGAGGAAGTAGTAGATGGATTCGGAGGTAGAGGTAGAGGTAGAGGAGGAGGAAACAATGGAGGCAACAATGGTGGAGGTGGAGGTAATAATGGAAGAAATAGGAAAGGAGAAAACTCGTTTGGATTCCCTATAGTTGATGAGGAAACTCATACAACGATGAAAAACATCTCACCATCTGTCCTCCCCAACTTTTATGGATTGCGAAGTGAGGATCCTGAAACATTTTTGTTTGAGTTTGAAGTCGTGTGCCGAACCTATGACTATATGAAATACTCTCAAAAACTCAAATTGTTTCCTTCAACATTGAAGGGAGCCGCTTTGAAATGGTTCATGGGATTAGTCACCCAATCTATTAGGACTTGGAATGATATGAAACAAACATTTTTGGATAGATACCTGGACTATTGCATGCCCACCAATCATAAGGATGAGGTATTCAAAATGGTGCAAAAAGAAGATGAAAATTTGGAGGATTTACTTGAAAGATTTCAATACAACTTAAAAAGAGCAAAGATGAGCAACGTAGATGAGGAAACTTTGAAAGCCCTTCTATTAAAAGCCATCAGAGATGAATGGATAGATATTTTAATCATGATGGGGAAAGGAGACATTTCTCAACTTCCACTTCGTGACATAGCAGAACTATGTGTCCATCTCTCAAGGGGAAAATCTAAAACGGGAAAAGGGCCTAGAGATCCTTTTCTTATCAGGGCAAACAAATCCGCAACTGGATCAGTAAGTAGGGCAGAGATTGGCAATATGCTTGATGAATTCAAAACTGATATCTTAGGGAGCCTTAGTGAACAACTAGACACCCTTAAAATTCAAAACAAGTAGAAAGCAGAAACTGATGCTCTAGCCATCTTTTGTTCGAAATGTAGGGAGAAACATGCTTTAAGGGAATGTCCCTTGGATGAAAAAGTTGTAGAAACATGTATGACTTGCTCAGAGAATCATGAGACCAATGATTGTCCTTCAATTCCTGGACTCAAAGCTGTCTTTCAAGAAGATCCAAATTCAGTAGAATCTCTCTGTTTTGTTGCAAGAAGACCTTGGCAGGGGCAACAAACTCAAGGGTTTAACAACCCTATGAATTTTCAACCCCCACCAAATTGGAATACTTGGCAACAACCTTGGCCCCAACCTCAAAATTCATATCAGTCATGGGTACAAGGTATGCAAAATCCTTATGGGATATTTGCTCAATTTTATCAATATCCTCCATCTTTTCAAAATCAACAAGCTCCACAACTTCCAAACCCAAATCTACAAATTTCATTTCCATTTCCACAACAACAACCTTCTCAACAAAATCTAAATCCTCAACTCATGCTTCCATTCCAACAAAAGACAAATCAACTTCCAGCTCAGCCATTTCCAAATCCTAACAATAAAAATCCTCAGAATACTTACATGATAGAAGGACAACAATTTCCTACCTATATGATTGTTCCTCTCAATGATGTACAACTCAGTTCTGGTAGAGTTTTAGAAAAACCTTCTATAGATGTCCAAGAGCAAGATACCTCTAAGGAGGACTCTCTTAAAGTCAATAAGGGTTCTGAGGAAGCATCTCTTCAAAACTCAAACATTAAAAAAGAGAAAGAAAAGTTAACCCCCACAACTCCTATAGTTGAGCAACCTGCATCTTCATCCACACCTCCTTTCCCCGAAAGATTACAAATTGATAAAGGGGTGGAAAAACAAATCTTGTTGCCTAACTATGATTTTCTAGATGAATTAAAGAATGTTTGTATCAAGATTCCCTTGCTACAAGCCATTAGAGAGATTCCTATTCTAGCGAAAACAATAAAGGAGTTGAGTCTCAAAAGACCAGGAAGGAAACCAAGAGATACAAGAAGAATCCACCTGGTAGGAAAAATTGCAGATATCATGATGGGAAAAATTACTATGCAGAAGTATGTAGATCCAGGTAGTCCAATTGTCAAGATACATATAAATGGGATAGAAATTCCAAACACATTAATTGACTTAGGGGCTGCTATCAACATTATGAGTAGACAGATTATGGAACAACTAAAACTTCCTAATCTTCTTTTTACACCTACTTTACTGCAACTTGCAGATCAATCAATTATCAAACCAGATGGTGTATTAGAAGATATTTCAGTCTCCTTAGATTCTTGGGAATATCTAGTAGATTTTATGATTTTGACTCCCAAGAGTAATCTAGGAGGGCACCCACTTATCTTAGGAAGACCTTGGCTAGCCACAGTTGATGCTTTCATTAGTTGTAGATCTGGGGATATGTACATTTCTAATGGTAATTCGACAAAGAAATTCAATTTGTATCCTCCAGCAAAAGCAATCACAGAAGTAGAAGACAATGAATGGGTTGATGATGAGGACACTATACAACATGTCTTTACCATTTCTGAAATCAGTGAGGATAGTCAAATTCTGAACACATTAGAAAATTTTGAGATATCTTCAGAATATGACCCTACACAATTTCAATTGGAATCTGACATAGAATATTTATCATCAAGGAAAATGTCTCTTTACTCTATGGAAGAGTTTGGTAGTTCTACTATTGAGATTTTTCTAGGAAAAACATTGAATATCAACAAACATTTGGAAAAGTCACAACAAGAAGAACTAACCAAAATTTTGCAAAAACATTCTACTGCATTTGCATGGGAGTATACTGACATGAAAGGTATTGATCCTAAGACTTGCATCCATCATATCTATATTGAGGAAAACAGTAGACCAATCAGACAACCTCAGAGAAGGATGAATCCAAACCTTAGGGAGATAGTGAAAGAAGAGCTCCAAAAACTATTCAATGTAAACTTCATTTATCCAATTTCAGATAGCCGATGGGTTTCTCCTTTGGTTATAGTACCTAAAAAGAATGGTAAATGGAGGGTATGCATTGATTACAAGGAATTGAACAAAGCAACTTTGAAGGATCACTTTCCTTTGCCCTTTATCGATCAGGTATTAGATACATTAGCAGGCAAAAAGTACTTTTCATTTTTGGATGGTTTTAGTGGCTATAATCAAATTCAGGTAGCACCTGAAGATCAAGATAAGACCACATTTACTTGTTCATGGGGAACTTTTGCCTACCGAGTGCTTCCTTTTGGGTTATGTAATGCACCAGCAACATTCCAAAGAGCAGTACTAGGAATTTTTTCTGATCTAATCCATGATTGGGTAGAGGTTTATATGGATGATTTTACAGTTTATGGTAATTCATTTGAAGAGGCATTAGAAAATTTGGAAAAAGTTCTCATAAGATGTAAAGAAACAAACCTTTCATTAAGCCATGAAAAATGCTTTATGATGTTTACTGAAGGGATTGTTTTAGGACATCATATTTCAGAAGATGGGATTAAGGTTGACAGATCAAAAGTTGAAGTCATCTCCAAGTTGCCTATTCCAAATTGTCAAAGAGATGTTAGAAGTTTTCTAGGATTTACTGGTTACTATAGAAGATTTATAGAAAACTTCACTAAAATAGCATCTCCACTCTTCAAGTTGCTTACAAAAGACTGTGAATTTAAATGGGATCCTGATTGTCAATCCGCTTTGGAAACTTTGAAAACAAGAATATCTGAAGCACCTATCTTGAGAGGACCAAATTGGAAACTTCCTTTCCATATTTCTACAGATGCTTCAGATACAACTCTAGGAGCTGTGTTGGGTCAAAAAGATTTAGTCCCTTATGCCATTTACTATACCAGTAAAAATTTGACTCCCACAGAGTTGAACTATACTGTAACTGAAAAAGAGTTTTTAGTCGTTGTTCATGCAATTAATAAGTTTAGACATTATATAACATGCTATGAAACTTTTATTCATACTGATCATTCTGCGATTAGATATCTAATGAACAAACCTGTTACTAATGGCAGAGTGACAAGATGGCTCCTACTTTTGCAAGAATTCAATATTACTGTGTTGGATAGACCAGGGAAACAAAATACAGTAGCTGATTTCTTGTCTAGGATTCAGAATACCAAAGAAGATTCTCCTGTAGAGGATAAGTTTCCTGATGAATACTTGTTTGCAGTAACTACTAAGACCCCTTGGTATGTAGATATTGCTAACTATTTGGTTACAAGGAAACTGCCTCCACATTTATTTCCAAGTGAAAGAAGAAAGATTATTCAGGAGAGTTCAAAATATTCATGGATTTCTAACGAATTGTTTAAAACAGGGCCAGATCTTGTGATCAGAAGATGTGTCAGGGAGGATGAAATGCCTGATATCCTCAAGGCATGTCATGATGAACCATGCGGCAGACACTTTGCTGACAAAAGGAAAGCCTATAAAATCCTCTCTTTAGGATATTATTGGCCTTCCCTCTTCAAAGATGCAAAACAATATGTCAAAAGGTGTGACAGCTGCCAAAGAGTAGGGAAACCTACCCTTTCAAATGAAATGACATTGCAACCACAGGTACTCATTAAACCCTTTGAAAAATGGGCTTTAGATTTCATTGGACCTATTAATCCACCATCTAAGCAAAAGAAGTATATATTGGTTTGTACTGATTATGTTACTAAATGGGTAGAAGCCAAAGCATTAGTGTCTGCTACTGAAAATTCAGTTGTTAATTTTATTTATGAGGATATTTTTACTCGCCTTGGTGTTCCAAGAGAAATTGTGACAGATCAGGGAAGCCAATTCACATCCAACTTGGTGGAGAAGCTGATGGAAGAATACAAAATCAAGCATAGAAGATCTACTCCTTACCATCCGCAAGAAAATGGTCAAGTGGAGTCTACAAACAAAGTTCTCGAAAGTATCATCACCAAAACTATTCATCTACACAGAAGAGATTGGGCAGAAAGGCTTCCTGAAGCCTTGTGGGCCTACAGAACTACATGGAGAAATACAACAGGACATTCTCCCTATGAACTTGTTTATGGGAAAGAAGTCCTGCTCCTCATTGAGTTCCAAGTCAAAACCTTCAAGATGGCAGTTCAGTTGGGGATGGATCTATCAGAAGCCCAAAAGCATAGAATGGAGCAGTTGAATGAGCTAGATGAGATCAGACAAGAGGCAATTCTAAGAACTGATCTAGTTCAATATCAAAGAGCTAAATGGCATGAAAAATACATCAAAGAGAAGAAGTTTCAAGAAGGATATTGGGCATTGCTATTTGATTCCAAGTTTAAAGATTTTAAAGGAAAATTTCAGACTCATTGGCTTGGGCCATATGAGATTGACAAGATCTTTAGCAATGGAGCGGTAAGAATCAAGACCATTGATGAATCTCAAACTCCTCTTATTGTGAATGGCCACAGATTAAAGATCTATCATAAGCCACTCTAAAAAGAGGAATTTGTCAAAATGTTTCAAGATAATTCTGCAATAAGGCTGGTGAAGAAGAATCCTTCTTCTCCACCAGCCTAGCCTTTGTTCTTTTTAGTTTAAAAAAAAAAAAAAAAAAATGTATAAGCCTGAAAACCAATCACTGATTGTCAGTTTTATACAGAAAATGTAGGGTGAAAATCAGGAACACCTGACACCCTATATTTTCCAAAAAATTCTCTCTCTCTCATTTCACAAGTTTTATGACAACCCACTCCATTTCATTCCACTTCATTCCACTCCACTTCATTTCATTTCACTCCATTTCATCTATTTCATTTCATTTCACCAATAAAAATTTTCTTTCATGACCATTTTCATTCAGTCAATTATCATCTATCCATCTCCATTCACCCAAATAATTGTTGTGTCAGTTTCCGCAGCTGACACCAGTTTCCGCAGCCAGAAGCAGTTTCTGCAGCCACCACTCTGTTTTTCAAAAATTTACAGTCAGATGTTAGTTCAATAATCATGAAATCAAATGCAGGTATGAGGACATATTATGAAGACATGAGGCATTCAAAAGCATCAACGAGGAGCAACTGATTGAAGACTAATGAAAAATGGCAAGAATTCCAAGGTATGAGTAGAAATTTATTTCAAATGGCATTCAAGCACATTTTTACATAGTTATAAACCATACCTCCATTATATGCAATGATTGCGTTGATAACTCCATAACCGTTCCACGATCTCTATACGATTCCCCCACAATCCTTGCATTCATTTTTAAACGGCCTCATAATCAAGCCTCCGGTCTTCACTCGTGTTCGGCTATACTTTGATACTCCACCTGTAATTATGGAACGTGATTGATTTGACTACGGCTTCTCTCAGCCGCACAAAATCCGCAGCCGTTTCATAAACGTGCTTGCGTCTACTCTACAGCCACCCAATTTTAAATACTGCCAGATGCACTTTACTCCCCCTACTATTCTATTGACCTCACGGCTGCATTTCCACCATGTTCACATAAGCCTTCACCCCATTTTGTTCTCTGTTCCGCTTCATTTCGTGTACCTATTCTCTGATATCCGCTCACAGTCACTGGTCTCCTTCATAAACCCTGTTCATTTCTGCTAATTCAACCGTCTTACCTCCGCTAAACCCTCCTCACGCAGACGAGTTTTAAAGAACAAAAGGAAGGATGGGTCGGTTGTTGAGGGCAGAACCAGAGGGACCCAAATTTATGGAAGGATACCCGCAAGTCAAAGACATATTGAAAAAGGCAAAATGGCTTCGGTTTATTCAAAAGTTTAAAGGCTACAATAAGGAGGTAACAAAAGTTTTTGCGAGATCTTTCAACGGTCTGGAGGTGGAAATTGGGGACCTCAAATTTACAGTGACTGAGGCATCCATAGCAGCTGCTACAGAACTCCCTCAAGAAGGTGAACGCTAGTTCAAGAACAAGAGCATTGGCGAGGAAGCCTGGAGAGTGATCCTACGTAACCCAGGTATGGATGTCACCATTTTCAAAAAGGGAATTCCTGTTCATGCTTTAAAAGAAGAGTGGGCCAGTTTACTGTTGGTTATTCAAAAGTTTATCACCTGTGAGGGACGTTTTGGATCAATGTACATGTATCATACTCGACTGTTGATGAATTTCCTAGACAACCAGACCCTCAATCTGCCATACTTTTTACTAAACAGTTTGAAAAAGATGTCTGTAACCGTCCAAAAGCATCTGGGGGACGTAGAACCACATTTGTATCACCATGGTCTCGTGAAAATCTTGATAGAAAAACAATTAAAAGAGAAAAAGGACACCTGGGAGCAGCTTTTAATTAGAAATTTCTTTGAAGAACCCCAAGAAACCCCTGAAGGCAGTACATCAAAAAGAAGTAGAAGAAAGAGAACAGGTGATAAAACTCAAAGCACTCCTACTAACACAGTTGAAAGAACTAGTAGAGAAGAAAGATTGTCTAAAAGGAGGAAGGAAAAGATTGAGGGTAAAAAGTCAACAAAATCAAAAGAGAAAAGAAGCATTGAGGCTGTGCATCAAACCCCTTCCTCAGAAGAAGACCATCAAGTATTGTCTGAGAGACTAGTTCACCTTCAGGAACAGTCAGCTATGGCCAAAAAGAAAGGAAAAGAAAAACAGAAGGAAAAAGACAATAGTCCACGGCATGTAAGAAGAAGCACCATGCTTAAAGGAAAGTGGAGGAAAGCACAAACAAAAGGACCCCATTTTATTGATTTGGGAGATGGAACACCTGAACAAACTCCAGCTGGCTGTAGTCCACCTCATTCTCAGCCAAACGTTGAAACTAGTCCTCAAGATGTTGACATGAGTCCTTTTCGGCCAGATTTTGAAGTCAATTCTCCTCCACAGCATTTTGGGGACAGCCCAAGGAAAACGACACCCGAGATAGATCCAAAGCAGCAAGAGGTGTATGATTACATAGAATCCTTAGAAAGAACAGCCACGGGTCCCAGCACTTCATCCACTCAGCGTCACACAACACAAGAAGCTCCAGTCCAATCGTTGAAACAAGAAGTCTTTGAGCTGGAGGTTTTAAATAGACATATTAAAAATGAAAATGAAGCATTAAAGGAGCAAAGCAGATTGGACAAGATCATTCATGACAACACTATGCTACATCTGGGACTGTGGCACAAAAAGAACAGGAAATTGAAGAAGAAATGCAAGAAGATAAGTAGAGCACTGATTAATCTCAAATTCAGATGCTTGATGAAGAAGCCCAGGATGTTAGCAGCACCAAGAAAGATGAGAAGAGGACTGGATGTACTGGCAGAGGTATCAGGGCATATGAATTGAAGGAGGATGATAAAATTTTTGGTTGCATGGGGACATGCAACACCTTCACAGTGGGGGTATGTTGAGTCCCAAACTTGCATCTTTCTTATACACCTTTCTAGACTTTTTCCATTTACCTGGACCTCCTAAGTCATCAACATCATTGCATATTAATCATAAAAGACAATTTAAAGTGGTTTTTAACTATGTTTTGTGTCTATTGTTTGAATTAGATTTTTGCTCATTGAGCTGCGGAATCTTGTCACTTTCCGTAGCTGCTTCAACTTTCCGCAACCATTTTGTTAAATTCTATATTGCAGGTGTCTTCAGGCAAATCAAGCCACATGGGCAAGTTGGAAATGATATGGATATGGACGGAGTCCTATTGGCTCAGTTGAATTCACCAAAGAAGGCCGTGGTCAAAGGTAGTCAAGCGATGGTCAACCTAAGAGTCCTACGGTGACAATACTCCGTTTTTCACCACGTGAAGACTTGCGTGGCCGTTCTTAAATCTCAGGGGACATATCAACACCTGTGAACTGCTCCATAAGCCGAATCCAACGACCACCCTCCATAGATTTAATCTTCACGGCAGCCATAATGCTAGATTTCTGGACGTGGTTGTTCACGTGTCTTTTATCAGCGCATATTGTAGGAAAGTAGTTGTTCTCTGTTATAAATAATGCGTTCTCATACGCATAGTAGCTAGCTTTTGTAATGTAATTTTGCTGTAAAGAAAGCCCACTGTGTCGTGACATTATTTCCTTGTTATGACTGCGTTTTCAATACATGAGAAGACTCTGTTCATAAGCATAATTCGTGGTTGATAGTTGTTCCCCGAGGATTGTGCAGAGGGCCCCTGCACACGCCGAGGTTTTGTTTATTGCTGTATAGTTTCATGCTTTATTTCCTTACGTTCATTATGCCATAGTTATTCACGTGTATATATTACATCTCTTATGGTATTAACGTTTTATTTATGTCCATAATTTTTCATGCTTTATACTGCTGTTAACTTATCAGTGTCTTTGTTCCAGATTACAGTAGGCAGCCCGGGCATTTTCACATAGTTTTACAATGACTAATGACATGGAATCAATCTTGTCCTTCTGCTTATTTATTTTTCTTAGCTTTTAATTCTAGCACTGTTTTATTTATTTCAGTTCTGTACATTTGCTTTATTAGTTAGATTAGATATTAAATTACTCATGTCATTTTCAGTTACCTCTGAAAGCCATAGCGAGACTAATGGTGAGGGATTGAAGTATGAGTGTGTAGTTTGATATTAGTTTATTTTTCTGCAAGTTAGATATTAAATTGCTCATGTCATTATAAGTTACCTCCGAAAGCCATAGCGAGACTAATGGTGAGGGATTGAAGTATGAGTGTGTAATTTGATATTAGTTTATTTTTCTGCAAATTAGATATCAGATTGCTCAAGTTGTTTATGATTACCTCTGAAAGCCATAGCGAGACTAATGGTGGGGGTCAGAATATGAGTTGATGTAATTTGATTTTAGCTTTACTTTGCTTGCAATTCTTAGATTTCTTTGAGCACGGTTTCTTTTGTATTTAGACAGCAGCAAGGGTAATGGGTTTCATGATCAATAGTTCACTGTTTGTTTGACTAGTATAGTGGCACATTTTCATTTTCTTTTAGGAATTAATTTTGTCATTGCATGTTTTAAAACCCTTTTGAAGTTTGAAGTTTGGGAAATCATTATAAAGGAAATCATTGCCTTGAACATTTATATCCATACTTTTCTTTTAGAATTTCCATCTCACATTAGGAAACCAACCAAGATAAAAACCCCCAAGATAAATAAAAAAACCCAAAAACGACAAAAAGTAAGAGATAGGTTATCTTGCACATATAGTGCGCCACACTTCGTCAGCTTACGAATCCCGGATTGACAAATTAATGTAGCAATTTAGGACACACTAAATTGACCAAACAGGTAGCTCCTTGCATCATCAGTTGAGTTCCTCAAGATAATGAGTCTCATCCTAGCTCAATGCATTCTCGCAATTTAGGGAGTTGACCACATAATAGAGTTGTTTATCTTATTGGTGATTTTAAAGAATACCATAGTAAGGACCACCATAGCCGCCCACCTCCCCCTAGCCTAATAGCGATACTTTCCCTTGACTTGAGTTAGCCATTTCCATGGACAAGTAGCTTAAGTAGGAAGAAAATAATGGATAAGACACTAGTGTCCTTGTGGATGAACGTGTTATTGATGAATTAGGCCGAAAACAAGATGGAAAAAACTCCACACCTAACATGAAGATTGTATCTTATGTTACTTAATATGTATATATATGTTATCTTGGTATGAAGTTGATGGCCCTTGGAATTTGTATAGTTGTATTCTGCTTATCGACCCATAAAGCATGAACATTTGTATTTTTTGTTTTATCCTTTGGGGTAGTTTATAAACTCTAAGATCCATGCTCAATGACAATTACTTTATGCGGCTCATATTATATTTATATATAGACACACATGTTGTGTACATGTAGTTTTATTAAAAATAAAAGGAAGCATTTTATTAAAAATACAAATAAATAAATAATAGTGAAGGTATTGTGTATTAGAGGCTTACTATGGGCCTTTGCTGAAGAAAACATGCCCATATGTAAAAGGTTTTGAGATTGATCTCTTTTATATATACCTTTAATTCTAGCTCGAAGTTCACCACTTTTTTTCTTTGTGTCTCACCTAAAAATTGTAATTGCTAAAAAATATTTGTTTCTTGACTTATTTCATGTGATAAAGATACTTCCATATAGTAATTATTTCAAAGAAAAACTAATGAAAATTATGTGTCCATTATCGGAGTGAACTCTACATAATTTTCATTTTGATTAGTCTCACTTTGTGTAGAGAAAAATGACTTCCAACAACAAGGACCATGATAAACGTAATTTGTCTTTACTCTAAGAAATGAGGCTTTTAATCAAGTAGGGTACGACCTAGCCTAGCAGGGTGGTATGACACTCCTATATGAGCATTATAAATTTGATCATACTAATAATAATACACTCCATGTTGATCATACTAATAATAATATTTTGTCAGCATGTCTTACAAATCAATTTTAGTTGCAACCAGAGTTTATATATCTCTTGTCAAGTTCATTGTTATTACCATTCTATATGTGCTCTTATTTCTTTTGGTTGTTTATTTCCCTCTTTTCCATAGAGTGTTTGAACCTCATTTCATATAGTGAAGTTAAATTTTTCGCCTTGTTATATGCTAAATTACGAGCCGAGAGGAACAACTACCATGGCCCAATTTTCTTCAAAATTTGGTCTACAAGATAAACAATTAGATATTAATAAAAATTGATGGGACTCCATTCAACGTGTCAATGAGAATAATGAAATCTCTTAAATATTATTTGTATGGTTAAATCTAAACTTCGAGGAATAAAGCATCTCGAAATGCATATATATGTTTCTCTTGAATATTCTCCACGTGAAACATTAACAAAGATGAACTTTTGATGCAAATTGATCATTTCAAACCTACAATCTACAAATGTGGAGATTAGAGAACTTTCTCATACTGTTGGAAATGGAATATAATGTATCCAACCCTATTCCCCCCTTTAAATTTAACCCACATTGGTTGTAATATGAGAAATTTTTGGAATTCGCATGAACATCTTGCATAAAATTCAACCTTGTCTTGAATATAAGTGGCATGACACAATTTTAAGAGAAGTTGAAGAAAATTAGGTTTCACACAAAATATTGGCGAAGAATACTTTCATTGAGTTGATATCTATACTTGCACAAGGGAAGAAATGACTGAAATCTTTGCATAAGAGATATGTCTCTAATTGTTTGAGAGAGGATTCTCTAACAAAATTGGAGTCACTTAAAAGAGAAAAGGCCTAGTAACTTGCATCAAAAGAATTTAATGGAGATACAAATGCAAGGCCATTTGGCAAGACCAAGAGGATGAAAACACCAAATTTTCCATAGGCAAGCTACATTAAGAAGATCACAAATCCAATCTAGATTGTTTATAATGGAAAGGGAGAGAAATGCAAGTTTTTTTAATATATTTCCAAGGAAGTTGTTAGACACTATAATATATATATAAACAAAACCACCAAGGAAATATTTCACAACACATTAGCCAGTAGTATACATTTTGGATGTATGGTAAAAAATGAACATATTGAAAGGATTATCCAACCTATGGAAAAAAATGAACTTATGATGGTAATCAAATATTTTAAGGCATGCAAAGCTTATGACCCTGATGGTTGGACCTTTGGATTTTTATGAAATCATGGACCTACTTAAAGATTACCTTTAAAAGGTGGTGAAAGAATCTAGATAAAGCGAGAAGGTTTTGGGTACCATGAACTCTATAGTCATTGCAACCATTTGTAAAGTTTTATTCCCCCACAAAATTTGATTTTTCCAAGCTAATTTCATAGTGTAGTTGTGTACATAAAATCAACATCAAAGCATTGTTGTTAGATTGAAGTCCATTTTCCAAATCAAAATATTGGTTTTGTTTCTAAACGAAAGACAAATTCCAAAGACCTGTGGCTTTACACATGAGGCACTACCCATTATTAAGACTAAAAAGAATCAAGCATGTGACTTTAAGGTGGAATTTTGAAAATTGTAGGACAAGGTGAATTGATCATTCCTTCTTATTTAATGACTCAAATTAGTTTCTATCACAAACTTCTAAATTTGCATAAAAAATATTTTTCTATTGTCAATTTTGCATCTCTTACAAATGGGGAGACTTATTGAGAAACCAAGCAGAGTGTAGATTAGACTTGATTACTCTTACTTGATAATTACTTGTGAATATTTTTAATCTTCTTATTACTTGCTATGCCTTCATCATCAAGAAATTATACAATTATTTAGTCTTCCAAGAAAAATATAGAGATCATAAAGAAGCAAGAGACACAAATGTTAGGCTCCAAGCCAGGGAAAAAACCCACAAGGGGGGAAACCAAACAATCCTTCTCTTATATAATCGGATCAAAATGAGATTTCCAAGATCACGACAAAGACCCAAAACCTCCACCAAAATGTCAAGTCCAAACCTCCTCCAAGTCACCTCCAAATATGGTGAACTCTAGTTAAAGTCAATGATGGTCAAACTATCCAAATCTAGTAAAAATTTAAGACCTGCAGTAGGGAGTAGAAATTCATCCATGTGGCAACCTCAGAAAATTTGGCCTTCTCCACAGAAATTATAGTCCACACATGCGAGTCGTCACTAGGTCAAAAATATGTTCAAACTTGGAATATTCTTCTTACTTTTGACTTCATCCTTCTCTCTATTTTGGCTTTCTTTGACTCCTCTTCTTCCTTGGTTTTAGATGTATTATTGTTATTTGAATGGATTATCTCCAATTAGGTTGAACTAGCTTCTTATATATAGCTATTTAAGAGGTTGAATAGGTGGCTCTTGGAGGCCCAGGTTGGGAAGGCCGGCTTTGACCATTTTGGTGGATTTCAACTCACACAAAAAATCAATTTTATTTTTCTTGTGAATGTCCAAATGGGACATGACTCAAGTACATTTTCGTTGACTCACAATAATTTATTTTTGACTACTTATTTACTCTATAAGCATGAAGAACATGCTTTGACCATAAATAAATATAATAAATACATCAATGATAGATTTATATTACATTATGAAGACCAACACTAGTTATGTTAGGTCCCTATATTACTAGTATAATCCCCTATTATTGTTAGTGTAACCCCCTTATTGTTATTTTTGTACCCCTGTAACCCCAATATTGTTATTATTGTGCCCTTACATTATTATTGTTAAGTCGGCTAGGATTATATTGTGACCCCATGGACTCCTATATATAGAAGGAGGTTTTGTCATTTGTATCGTCCAAGAATTATTCATTTATGCAATTTATTGGAGGTTTCCCCCTCGAAGTGGTTGATTTCTAAGGCGTTGATCTGTCTTTTCTTCTATTTTTGGATCTGGTTTCATAATATTTGGTATCAGAGCTTTGGATTCTAGGGTTTCGCTGCTCCAAACAGGTCATTGTGGAATTTTCGCTATAATTTTTTTTCTACAAAGTTTCAGAAGCTGAAATTTTTATCACGCTTATCTGAAATCCTGAGGAATGTCGTGTAAAAATTTCAGATCTTGGTTCATAATATTTTCGGAGATATGGTCTGTGTAATTTAGGGTTTTTTCAGGCTCCCAAATTTCATCTCAAAGAGGCGACCGTGGGAAAATCGTCATAAATCTCTCTCTCTAAGCATCGGATTGGAATTCTATAAAAAGTGGCTGCAAGTATATGGACTTTAATTTTCTGTGTATCAATTTTAGATCTGAAGGAGGAAACAATGACATGTGACACGTCGTACAAGTTCGCTCTACTGAACTAGTCCATAATTAGGTCATTGTGAGAGATTGGGAATAATTGTTCCTTGAAGAATCCAAATCAGGTCAGACCTATGGCATTCTAAAGAAGATTCAGAGGGCTACTACAGGGCCGAATTTTAGATATTGAAGATTCGAAATCACAGAGATAATTCAGTTTCAATGTCAAACTCCTCAAAAGCAAGAAAAAGGTGTGTATTTTTTGTCTGGATTACATAAGTCTTGTGTGAAAAATCAGTTTGAATTGATTCCAAGGGCATATTGTAGAATAGATATCAGTATCGGGTTCTAAAATTCCCTCTAAAAAGAATTCAACACCCATTAAGCCTTCAGAAGGCTCTACTATGACTCATGAAAACGAAGAAGTACACCATGACATATTAGAATTACAAGAGCAAGTGCACCAAATTTCGCTCTCGCAAAGAGCAACAAAAAATGAAATGGATGTTTTGAAGAAAGGAGTGGAAGTTAAGATGGATGGTTTGAAGAAAGGCATGGAAGCTAATATGGATGGCATGGAAGCTAAGATGGATGACATGGAAGAAAAAATGAAAGACAACATGGAAAACATGAAGAGTGATCTAAAAGCAGACATGGAAGGGTTGACAAAGTTTATACAAGAAATGTTTCCCAATGGTGAAAAGATAGTAGAGGAAACTCATGATGAGAAAATAAATAAATATTAATCGTGATTTCATAAAATCTAATGTTGGATGGAAGAACCACCATATTCCAAAGATGGACATGAGGAAATTTGATGGCAAGGATCCCTAACATGGATGCTACACATGGAGCAATATTTTGATCTGAATAATGTGCAAAACACACAAAAGGTACGCATTGCAACTTTACATTTAGAACAAAATACAATTTTACGGTATCGATGGTTTTGTTCCCGTAAAAAATTGTCACTTGGTCAATTTTATGGAGGAAATGATAGCACATTATGAGGATACAAAGAGAAACACCCTCTTCAGCCAATTGATAAATCTCAAACAAAAGGGTTTAGTGGTGGATCACATTAAGGACTTCCAAAAATTGAATAAGGGTAACTGATATTCCATAGGAACACAGGATTTATGTCTTCATAGGGACTTTAAAGGATAACATCCAACGTGAAGTTCGTGTTTGGGAACTTGATTCATTGGAGAAGACATTCAGGTTAGCAAGAAAAATTGAATGTAAAATTATGGCGACAAGGAAGCCTATCACTCACATCTATAAATATGGAAGTGTTGCTACTCCTAGACTTCCACAACCTACAAGGTTGACACCACAACAATTGGAAGAAAAAAGAGCAAAATGGATTTGCTACTGTTGTGATACCAAATACACTAAAGGTCATAAGTGTGCTGAGAAGAAGTTATTTTACATAGATTGTGAAGAGGAGGAAGAAAATGAACAAGAAACTTCAAAAGAAGAGGATATACACCAGGAACCAACCCTAGAAGAAGAAGAAATGAGTCTGACCATATCGTGTAATGCATTGGCAAGGAATTACCACTCCTCAAACTCTCAAGATAGAAGGACATATCAAGAAGAAAAAGGTAACAGTGTTGATTGATTCAAGTAGTACCCATAAATTTATTCATTGTAAGGTATCAAAGGAATTGAATTATTTCCTATACCCAGCACCAAAATGTCAAGTGATGGTTGCAAATGGAGGAACTATAAATTGCTTTGGAAAATGCCATAATATCAAGCTAACCATGGGGGAATATGTATTGAATAGTCCAATGCTGTCCATTCCAATGGGAGTTGCTAATGTTGTACTAGGAGTACAATGGTTACAATCTTTGGGGGCGGTAGCTTTTAATTTTCAAGAAATTTTCTTGAAATTTTTTTCTCGAAAGGAAAGGAAGTCGAATTACGGGGTATCGTAGGGAAGCCAAGAAATATAATAAGCTCTAATGTCATGACAAAGCTTCTGAAGAAAGAACAACGAGGCATACTTGCACAATTATGCTCACTAGAAGTTCCAACATAAAAATCATCTATTTCTCCAGATCTCCAAAAAGTCTTGGACAATTATTCCAAGGTGTTTGAAACTCGCAAAGGACTCCCACCTATTCATGATCATGATCATGCTATTCATTTGATTCCAGGAAGTGTTCCTCCAAACATCAGGCTTTACAGATATCCTTATGTCCAAAAGAGCGAAATTAAACGTATGATTGCAGAAATGTTAGAGCCTCGTATAATTCAACCTGGTCAAAGTTCTTTCTCTGCTCCAGTAGTATTGGTGCACAAGAAGGATAGATCATGGCGCATGTGTCCAGATTATAAGGAGCTCAATAAGATCACTATTAAAGATAAATTTCCCATTCTTGTGATTGATGAATTATTGGATGAAATACATGGAGAAATTTATTTTACCAAGTTGGATCTTCATTCAAGATATCATCAAATTAGAATGAAGACTGAAGATATTCCAAAAACAACATTTCGAACTCATGAGGGTCATTGTGAATTTTTGGTCATGCCTTTTGGCCTTACCAATGCACCTTATACATTTCAAGGGTTGATGAATTCCATTTTCAAACCCTTCCTTAGAAAATTTGCGCTGGTATTTTTTGATGATATACTAATATACAACAGGTCTTGGAAGGATCATGTTTAACATGTTGACAAGGTGCTCAAACTATTGGAGGAGAAACAATTATATGCAAAAACATCCAAATGTTTCTTTGGAGTACAAGAGGTGGAATATTTGGGTCATATTGTATCTCACAAGGGTGTTAAGGTAGCCCCTAACAAAATTAAAGCCATTAAGGAATGGAAAGTCCCCACAACCATAAAGCAGTTGAAAGGATTTATCGGGTGAACAGGGTATTATCACAAGTTTGTTAAGAATTATAGGAGAATATCAGCTCCTCTAACAAAATTATTGAATAAAGATGCATTTTCATGGACTCCTGAAGCAACTAAAGCCTTTGAACATCTTAAAGAGGAAATGTGCCTAACACCGGTCTTAGCTACGCCAGACTTCACAAAAACCTTTATTGTGGAATGTGATGCCTCAAGAAATGGAATTGGTGTTGTTTTAATGCAAGAAGGAAGACCCATTGCTTTTTAAAGTCGTCCAATCAAAGGAAAGTATTTACATAAATCTATTTATGAGAAGGAAATGTTTGCAATACTACATGCACTAAAGAAATGGAGACCTTACCTAATGGGAAGACACTTCAAGGTAAAAATTGTTCATGATAGTCTTAAACACTGTTTGGAGCAAAGAATATCTTCATAAGAGCAACAAAAATGGGTCACAAAGATGTTGGGTTATGACTTTGAAATCATCTACAAAAATGGAAGTTAAATGTTGTTGCAGATGCACTCTCAAGAAAGGATGAACAGGTGGAAGCATTGCTTTGTGCCATTTCTATTATCCAACTAGATTGGATAACCAAAGCAAGGGATGAATGGAAGAAGGATGAAGAAGTATGGACACTCATTCAAAAGTTGCAGCAAGATCCTAGTACATCTGATACATTTAGTTGGAAAAATGATTCCTTATGGTACAAAGAGCACTTATATATTTGTAAGAATTCCCAACTAAAACAAAATATTATTTTGGAATTGCACACTTCTCCTTTAGGAGGACACTCAGGATTTTTAAAAATTTGCCACAGGGTGAAGAAAGATTTTTTTTGTGATGGACTTAAATCTGATATTCAAAAGTTTGTGGCGGGATATTTGGTTTTCTAGAAAAATAAAGTTGAGACAATTAGGACCTCGGGTCTTCTACAACCTTTATCCATTCCAAGTCAATGTTGGGAGGAAATTTCAATGGATTTTATCACAGGTTTACCTAAGTCCAAAGGAAAGAGTGTCATCATGGTGGTAGTTGATAGACTTACCAAGTATGCACACTTTTGTGCATTATCTCATCCATTTAAAGCAAGTATAGTTGCTACTGCATTTATGGAAACAATTCAAAAGATACACGGAAGCCCAAAGATTATTGTAAGTGACAGAGATCCCATTTTTACTGGAAATTTTTGGATGAAATTATTTTCTTGTTTGGGTACTCAACTAGCTCGTAGCTCATCTTATCATCCTCAATCCGATGGTCAAACTGAGATAGTGAATAAATGTTTGGAAGGATATCTTCGTTGTTTTGTATCTGATAAGAAACCACAATGGGTCAAGTGGTTACCTCTCACTGAATGGTGGCATAACACTTCCTTCCATACTGCAGCAAAAATGACCCCATTTGTGGCACTTCATGAATATCATCCACCGTCCATCACATCATGTTTAAGAGAAAATTCTAAGGTTCAAGCAGTGGAAGATCACATCGAGCATCAACAAGAAGTTCTCCAACTCTTAAAGGATACCCTAAATTTGGCACAAAATCGAATGAAACAACAGGTAGATCAACATCACAACGAGAGAAGTTTTGATGTAGGAGACTGGGTATTTTTACGGCTACAACCATACAAACAAATGTCCCTCAAGCAAGCTAAGAAGGATAATAAATTATCGCCAAAGTACTATGGTCCTTACAAGATGTTGCAAAAGATTGGTACTATGGCATACAAATTGGAGCTTCCTGCTTCTTCGCGAGTACATCCAGTTTTCCATGTTTCATGCTTAAAGAAGGTTATAGGTGAAAATCTTCCAGTTCAAACAATATTGCCAGAACTTGATGAGGAAGGAAAAATCATATTGGAACCTGAAGCGGTCATGGAAACAAGAACTCGACAACTACGAAATCAATCAATTTCAGAGTATCTCATCAAGTGGAAGAACTTACCCACTGAAGATTCTACATGGGAGGATGAGAATTTTATACAAAAGCACCCAGAGCTACTCAAGCGTTGAGGACAACACTTTTTTTGAAGGAGAGAGGCATGTTAGGTCCCTATATTACTAGTATAGTCCCTTATTGTTGTTAGTGTAACCCCCTTATTGTTATTGTTGTACCCCTGTAACCCCAATATTGTTATTATTGTGCCCTTACATTATTATTGTTAGGTCGGCTAGGATTATATTGTGACCCCGTGGACTCCTATATATAGAATGAGTTTTTGTCATTTGTATCATCCAAGAATTGTTCATTTATGTAATGTATTAGAGGTTGCCCCCTCGAAGTGGTTGATTTCTAAGGCATTGATCTCTCTTTTCTTCTGTTTTTGGAGTTGGTTTCATAACAAGTTACATATTCAACAAGACCTTTGTTGTTTTAATCCATTTGGAGGGTTTCTTCATGTGTTTCTAGTTCCCCCTCTATTTTTCCTTTTGGTGGCTAAGAGTTTAGTTGAGAAGAAAAACAATAACCTTAGGGGGACAAAATTGTTTGATGGAATATATGTTTCCCATGCATTGCTTACATATGATATATTGATTTTAGGGAAACAAAATTGTAGAGGAGATCCAACTTATTAACATAGCATAACCTCTAGGGCGTTGAGGAGAATTAACCCCGTGACCTCCAATTAGCAAGGTACTTTAGCAATGGGAACTCAAACAATTTAGATAACCCTCGAGGCTATGGAGCTTTTCTACTCTATTGAAAGTATGAATATTAACATTAAGAAGTCTATAATTACTTTTCATATATCACCCAACATAGAAATATTTCCCTTTGCTAGTCATGCCTTTGATGATATATTCAAGAATTCGAGTCTATGAATAAAATCCAATAACACTATTATAATACAAGCTTATAGAAGCCTTATTGCATCACCTTTCAAGAAAATTGGAGAATGGAACACAAGGAAATCCTCTATCATCCTTTTTAATATCCACTTTTACGTCATGTGCATCCTTTTTTACACCCTTCCATATTTAGCATGTATTTAGCCTCATATTTGTATGTGTTTACACATCATTTTTGCATTTTATAAGAATCTTTTGCGTTCTATTACATCTCATTCTCATCCTTTTTTAATGTCTTATTTATATTCTTTTAGTCTTACTTCCATCTCCTTTCCCTTTCTTTACTTCCTATGTGTGTCCAATTCCCATCTTGTTTCATTATTTAAGCATCTTTTTGTGCATAATTTTGCAACATTTTTTCCCTTCATGTTGTGGTCTCAATTCTAATGGCTTTGAAAAGGTTACTTAGTCACATGTCCACACAAATGCATATTAACGCATTTGTGACATCACATATGTATGTGGTAATATGTAGGTTAGTCATTGCTTACATTAGGTGTGTGTGGGGGTTAGGTTTGTAGATAAGTTCATATTTTAGGTGTGCCATGTATGCCAAGTCAATTACGTATATGCATGGATGGATCACTTATGTAGATGGGTTAGGAGCAAGGGTTAAATGAAAAAATAGGTGCATAGGTTAGGTGTATGGGTTAGATCCATAAGTAGGAGCACAAAATAGGTGTATTTATTATGTTGGGTGTGTTGCTTGTATGTTTGAGTGTATAGGTTAGGTGTGTGGGTGTGTGCATCACCTATGTTAGTTAAGTCATTTATATGCATGAGTTTTTTAGTTAAGTCATTTATATGAAAGTTAGGTGCATGGGTTAGTAACATGAGTTACATTCATGGGTTATGTTGGGTTAGTAACATGAGTTACATTCATGGGTTATGTGCAAGGCTTAAATTTATGGGACATAGGGTTATGGCTAGGTGCATCACTTCACATTAGATGTGTCGTTCATGTGCATGGGTGTGTGAGTAAGTGCACAAGTTAGGTGCTTTCCTTATGTTAGGTGTGACACTTATATGTGTGGGTGTGTCTTTTTATGTATCTAGGTTAGCCACATGTTCTAGTTACATGAGTTATGTTGTAACACCCCGCCCCACTTTTAGCCTTGTACAAGATCTCCAGGGTAAATGAGCTGAGAGTTACTATGCACGACCCAAAAATCAAGTTCCAGTTATGGAAGCGGGGTCTACCATACTAAAAATCATTTCAACTTCCCAGGGACACTAGACCACCCAAATGTTAGACAACATCCACTGATGATCTTACTTTGAGCTATAACTATCTTTTCACCTGACCTCACAGCCCAATCGCACGCATGCCAAGTTGTGCATGCAGCCAAAAGGCTCTAGCTGCACACACAAAACTTCCTCCATGTGGCTACACCCGATATTTATCAGTTAAGATATTGTGATTGTGGAATATGTGCCACATTTTCAAGGCTAGCCCACATGCCACTACCCAGAACTCTCCAGAATAAAGTCTAAGATAACCACAAGTATGCATAACCTATACTTAGGCTCAGATCTTGTCCAAACATGTAAGTCACTTGATAAAAAATTAGACAAACATAGTAGTTAAAAGTCATGAATGCATATATGTACATTATTTCCTTAGTTTCATTAGAGAGTCATCAAGAAGGCTCACTGCCCTCTCAAGCTAGCTACAACAACACTTGTTAGCTCATACATTCATATAAAAAATTAATAACTTATCGAATCATGAATAAGATCCAGACAAGAGCACATCATTTAACCATGCATATAACCAACATTCAACCATAATGAAACCATGACAAACCAATCATAAAATCAACACAATAACCAATACATGTGCTCATTGATCTCAATAAGAAATAAATCCAACTAAGTCAGGGACTTTGTAATGTCACTCGACCCCTCGAGTCATGTTAAAGGAACGGGGTGTGAAAATGGGCCAAGAACTCATTGGAGAGTCTTTCACCCAAGCTTAGGAGGGGTAGCAGCATATGATGGCTTAATGAACCATCGACATGGGCATGAATCCATGGTGTTGATCTAGAGGTCTAGCAGACCTCTAAGACAGATCCAAAGTCGAAATGACCAGCTTAAGGAAATAAATATTGAAGTGAAACTTGTTTTTGGGGAAATCGCGGAGATCCCCATCTGATATATTGCATGATGCAGGGTTGAGATCCCTTGGTCGAGCCATGGCAGAGATTGAAGGAAAATATTGAAGCTTCATAGGAGGGTAAGTTGTAATATTATAGCAATATTCAGACGAACCTTATCCTTAGAACTAATCAAAACCATAGTCGTGGAGGATTTCCATTGGCATGAATTGATCCCTCTCTAATGCGATTGGTTGAGAAGGAACCGACGTGCCCCAGAGGTGGAGCCAGAAAGTTTTACCCTGGAATATTTCTAAGGGCACAAGCAAGGGAGAGTCGGGATGACGCAGCAAGATGGCATGTGCTTGAAAGTGTTTTCATTGGCTAGAGGGATGGCCCACAGTCCACGTAACCTGGAATTCTAGCCTGAAAAAATGAAAGGAAGGCACACTAGGAAGCGTCAGGAACACAAAGGTAGGATGACGTCACCTGGCATTTCATCCTAGAGGTCTCACCCCATAAGGTTAAAGTGGGGAGTCAATAGTAAGTGCTCGAAAAATACTAATGGGATGATGTAGTCATACCACGCTAGTTCTACACGCACTTGATTGGTGGAAAAAGGGGACCCACCATCAAGTTCAACCTGGCACCATGATTCTGGAAGGAGTAAAGAGATGTCGCAAGGGAGGCTCCAGGTTGGAGGAAGTGAGATGACGTGAGGTGACATGCATGGAATTAAGAGTGGGATGGAGGACCAATGGGTGACGAAGCCATATGTCCCCACCGTCCACGCAAGTACGATAGTAGATCATTGGTAGTTAGCAAAAGGTGCTCACTAGAATGCATCGAGAGGGACCCAACAGGATGACGTAGGTCAGCCACACTTGCGACACACGCAAGCCCAATGGTGATCTCATTGGTGGGAGGAGGACCAAATCTAGGTCAGCACAATGTTGCAACCCCGAAGAATTAAATTAGAGTCATAAGGGAAGGAGTCGGGATAACGTAACTAGAATGACGTGCGCTGGTAGCAACGAAAACCGACGAGTAGAATTTGGGCCAATGAGGAGGCGACATAGGGTCCCACTGTCCAAGTATGCCTAACAGTAACCAAGTAAACAGTTTGGGAAACGCCGAGAGAGGGCAATCAGGGTGACGTGTCCAGTCAGGGTCTCAATGTGTGTGTGTGTGTGTGTGTGTGTGTATATATATACACACATATCCAAATGTGAAGTGATTGACTCGTCAACTGAACAAGAAAAAAGAAATATGATAACCCCATTCCCCTAACACGATTTGAAGGTTTGGGTGATGTTACAAACTTCCATGTACCACCCGACCATATATCGGGTTTAACCAAATATCTCTTTCAACCAATCACCCTTGTTCCATACTCTAAGCATGAATGTGGGATCACATGGGATAAAACAAGATAGAACCAACCAGGGCTTCCAAAGGCTAAACCACCTCAACTCTTAAGCACAATGATTTCACCTAAACCGGTCCAGAAATCACCAAAACCAAAAATCTTGGATGCCTACGACTTTCTTCACCATACCCAGAGGAATTTTCCTATCTCCACCCATCTGTCAAGAGTTCCAGGAGAATGCCCACGTTATATGGATAAAATCCTTCTCACGGACAAGAACGATCTCCCTAGTATCCTAAGGATATCTAGAAACAAACAACCAAATGAAAACCATTTTCTCTAGATCATTATGATTCATAATTATCAATCAACTAAGTAAGAAGAGATGTTCCTACCTGAGGTCCAATGCTTTTTGTAATCTTCAATCCAATCACTCTAAAAGAGGTCAATTCAACATGTAAGACTTGCATTCAAAGACAAGAAAAAGGATTAAAATCACCTGCAAGATATAATAATTCAGAAACATTAATATATCTCAGTGATCAAGGAATCCAAGAATTAAATTACTCAAATAGATACATGAACAACTTAATGAGAAAATAGAATCCATTTGTATTAACTTGTATAATAGGAAGTAACCTTACAACCTTGTCGTCTTGATGTCATACAGGTTCTTCCGGGGTCCTGAACATCCATTTTCCATTGGTTTGACAAGCCTTCCCCTCTCTGAACTAGCATAAAACTATAGATATGAGTATGTAATCGTTCTCATACCATTGATGCCAAGTATAGAGAGTATAATTTCTTCAACAATTCACCTCAAAACAACCAATTTCTAAGTACCCTTGAGACTGAAACATGATCTCAATTTATAGAAGAAGGGAGTTAGTTTCAGTTCCAATAAGAAAGGGATAAAGTCCTCTCAAAAATGGATTTTAGCTCCAAACATCAAGGGATAATCTCCATTAATGAAGGGATAGAGGTTCATGAATGAGGGGGTGAAGCTCGACCAAATTACGCTTCTAGAAGCTTCCAGCTGGGAGAATATTCGACCAGTTGGGCTTCTAGAACTTACTTTTTCTTTTATTTTACCTTTTACGGGGCTCCACAGTTTTAGTAAGCGGAACGTGCGGAATGTGCCGCAGGTTATAGAGCAAGAAACTGCGGTACCGCAGGCAATGATTAGGAAAGTGCAGAGTTAGGATTTTTAGGGTTTTAGTGAGCTTTTCTCCCATTCCAAGACTTGGTTTAGGAACTTTACAGTTTTGGACCTATAAGGGAGCATAATATAGGTAATGATGAACCCATATAGACAGCTAAATGTCATGGTGACAATTTTTAGTGTAACAGATTGCCCCCTAAAGTGTGAAGTCTGCAGTAGTTCTGAAGAGTGAAGTGCTTTATCATTCCGAGGATTGGGTTGCAGGCGTACCGGTTGAAACTTGTAAAAACATTCAATGCAAACATGTATATATATATCATTGCTAAGGTAGGCATTCTCATACTCAGATGAAAACTAACTACATGTTCTGATACAAAAATGATTTTAGAATTACATCAATAGTAGACATAGCATGGACGTAGCCGTTTGTCATAAGTAGTCTACTATATCATGAATAATAAGACTCCTCGTAGCCTGGATGGTGGAAACTAGATCCAGGGTCTTGATTTCCGCTTCTCGAACTAGTACGATTGTATCCATGTGATTGATTGTGTCCAAGTTGAACATGGTAGAAACCACTTGATTACCAGTCAATGATGTGAACTGTTAACAAGTGTGAGAGAAACCACCAATAATGACAATGGCTCTCAAAGTACTCAGTACAATCCATGAAGTGTGAATGAATGATTTGAAGTCGAACACTTCATAGAATCATTCGTTCGAAGGTCAATGATGCAACCTGTCTTCGAAGGCGAGAAACTTGCCATTAGGGCATGTATATCTCAAGGTACTGATAGGATTCTAGATCAACTTTCTAGATGATGAGCTATCGTTGATAGAAAGTGACCCATCATAGGGAAACCCACGACACGAAACCATTAGATCAAGTTTTGAAGAAATTTTAGCAAGGACTGACTCAGGGATGGTCAACGCAAATGGAGACAAATTTTTCCAATGAATGGTTTATTTGAACTGTCCTCTTGAACACATAAGGACATTGCAGATGGTTTGGTGACAATTGACCTAAAGCTAATACCCAGAAACCGACTGAAGACTTTCAATGTGGTTTGATTAACTGTTAGATAAAGGATTTTCCCAACCCAGGTATGAATGTGACAAAAGTGTCGTGTTAAAGAGTGGTATACTACTTTTTGGAATAAAGTGTGACAACTGGATTCATTTTCTCTCTTTTTCCCCCACCATTTCTGGCAAGCACCTTGTTATTTTTGACAAGCTTGAGGAGGATAACATTTGCTTGTTGTATAAGCTCATCCTTCGGATGAGTCCAACTTAGTATTAAAATTATACCCTAAGAAGGAGTGGTTTGTTCCTGTTTGTAATCGACAGATCCTTTACTGTTAAGTTTTAACGAGTCCAGTATAGGTGAAACTCAGTTTTTTTCAGTTTTAGGGAGTTAGAAGAAAAACTTAAGAAAACTCTATGGGTTTACTTTTTCGTAATTTTAGTCTCTCAAGCCCGAAAAAAAGATAAAATAATGCAAGAGAGAACTCTATTGACCATGATTAGTCAACGTATACCTTTTTCGTAAATACTCCAATTCAGTCCGGAAAAGGGGTAAACTTATACTGAAAGGACAACTGTTCATTTCCTTTAACAAGTTCGAATAGTCAAGTACTCGAAAATCTTTTCATGTTTAGAGAGTCTGAAAAGGGCTTAAAAGAGAACTCCAGGGTTTCACTCTTTCATAATTTTCCAGAGCCCGAAAAAGTGATAAAAGTGTACTCATCATCAAAATAATTCTTTTCACCCGAAAAACCTATTTTCTACACATAAACTCAAAAATTTTTAAACATACCTGTTTTCAATAAGTAAAACTTTTGAAAATTAACTTTTTAAAGTGGAAAACAAATAAAATAATATTTTATTATTCAAAAAATCTTATAAAAAGCAGTTCAACAAAGTCATTTTCACCTTTTGTATTCAGAGTTGAAAGTTGAGAGCTTTTGGCAGAAAAAGTTTCGGAGGTGATAACGGGAGAATCGACTGCTCAAATCCAAAACCGTCAAATCCAAGTAATCCACAACACTCTTTTCTTCATTTTCATCCATTTAAATTCTCTTTTTAAGTTTTGAAATAATTTTTTTAGAGGAAAAAAGGTTTAAAAATCCTCTCTCGGGGGTTCGCAGGTAATGCATTTCTTACCTGCGGACCTCGATAATTTTCTAAAAGGAGAATTATCAGGCTACCACGGTTTTTATTAAGGGCGCGTGCGGGGGTATGTATTGTCTCTATATAAAAACTGCGGGGGCACCGTGAGAAAAGGAAATTTATTAAATTCTCTAAAAAATGGTTAAAAATTCTCACTCTAAAAGATTCTAACCTTCAAATGCGTCCATTTGCAGATTATTCCACAATGTTGGAGTGGAGAGAACGCAAGCACGAAGAGGTAGACAATGCGACTATGAATAATCCGACCAAAATGCGTGTGTTGAAAAATTGTGGATTGTACAAATTCTAGACAATTCAGGGCATGAGGGCACAAGTGGAACTAATGACTTGGCTAGTGAACAAATGGGACGTCCAAGAACAATGTTTTATCTTCGGTGATCACAAGCTAGAACTTGAGCTTTAAGACATTTACTTCCTCACTGGTTTATCCAAAAGAGGTGAACATATTTCTTTGTTTGGAGCTAGACAAGGTGGCCTGCCTATCGCTAGCTATAAACAAGAATTCTACAATGATGAAGCTGATCCCAAAGATAACCGTATAGACGAAAAGAATATCCTACGTCTTGATCTTAAAGTCATTGCATTCACTGTGAACAGGTTGTGTGGGAGCGCAACTCCACATGTGGCTACCAAATCTTAGATGCAGACAACATTTGACTGTTATAGAGGTACCATTTTCAATTGGTGTGAAGGGGTATTGGCCAATATGAAAGGCCAATTGACCAGAACAAAAAACTCAAAGTGAAAAACTTTGGGTATGGTGCCATCTTGGTTTCTTTTGCTTTGGAGAGGATTCCATCCCTCGCCCCTCAACTGATCTCTGTTGATCCTGGTGAACCTAGAGAGCCTCGTATGGTACGTTGGGTTGCACTGATGTCCCGCCATGGTGGTGATGGTTGTGTGGTAGTTCGATTCACTCCAACATATTTTCATTGGCTTCAGAACCAAATCTTTGCTATTGAGGATTTCCCGTATGCAAGCATAGATTTCCGAGGTGATCCTGAGATTTCCTTACCTCCAGGGGCACAATGGGATGAATTAGGTAAATGAATCATTTTGATGTATTTTAACTCTAATTTATTTTTTATTTTTATTTTTTTTATTTTTTTATTTTTTTTTATCGTCCAATATTGATAACAAAATTTTGAATGCAGATGTTGGTCTACAAAGGCCAGCCATTCTTTGCCGCTTCGAAAGGAAGCTAACAGAGCCTGTTGCACAGCCACAAAATCAGGTAGCATAAATCGTTACTAACTTGGAGCACAACCTAGAGAGGTTGACTATAGATATCCCAAAGACATTAATGGATGATATTCCGCTTCGTCTCCAAAGACATGTTACTGGTGTTCCTGGCTAGTTTAGGAGATTCCTGTGCAGGGTGGCGCAGGCGATAGTTTACTACCATGATCATCACGATGGATAGTGGATGATCATCGCAGATTATTGTATTTTGTTTTTTGTATCACTATCTTTCAGATCATAAGGTGTTTTAAACCTATGATTGTAGATGATGTAATATTTTTTTGAAAACAAAAACTCCTATCTATGATATTACTACTTTCTCTGGCTATCTTGTTCAACACATATCAAATGTTGTTTTGGTTTACTATTTAAACGTTGAAAATGTCTATTTATAACACTATTAGCTAATGCATCAGCCAATGTATTTAAATTTCTTGGAATGTGTTGATATTCGATGTAATCAACTTGCCTTTCCAAGAGACGAACGTTCAAAAATAATCTCAATAACACTGGGTTTTTAATTGCGTATACTTTGTTTAAATGTAATACAATGAGTTCTGAATCTAGCCTAATGATCAAACGTCGAATGGAAAATGAAATGGCACTAGATAATAACTCAATCACTGCGCTATATTCTGCAACATTATTCGTTGTTTGACCAAAGCTTACCCCATGCATAGAAACTAATTCATCAGTGGCTGAATAAATAACCGAGGTTGCGGAAGAAATATTCTGTGTACTACGACAGACACCATCAACAAAACCAATGTATGTTTGAAGGGATGTCGATATCTGCAATATCAAGAGTAATCAAGATAAGCAGTGATAGTAGTAAAAACAAACTTAAACTAGACACACTCATCTAATCTATGGCATCTAACTTAGAAAAATAACTAATGTACAAGTGAGATCTTCACACAATAATGAAGCATAATATCTCTTCAGATAAAGTCCATTTATGGGTTTATATAAAGAGACCCTATCATTATCAGTCAATTCATAAGCCCCTTTTGCAAGCACTCGCTTGAAAATGTAAGGACCATGCCACATTGGTTCGACTTTCCCAGCACCTATTTTATCGTTAGCTTGATTGTATACCAAGACTAGGTCACGTTATGAAAAAACACGAGGTGTAACACTTCGATCATAATGAGCTTTAACGCGCTTTTTATGAGCTTCGGCTGCTAATGCAGCGGTGTGCCAAGTCTCATCTACTTGTGCTAAGTACAAAAAGAGTTTTTCCTCTTCAAAGGTAGCTGGTAGTAACTCTATGGCTAATTGGAGTGACAGTATTTTGCATTCAATAGGTAACACAACTTCTAAACCGTAAACCAGTTGAAAAGGAGTGAACCTTGTTGCAGTTTTTGTTGAGGTTCGATATGCCCAAAGTGTTGAAAACAACATGGTATGCCAATTCAATCTATGAATTCTGATTATCCTTTTAATCATGGTGGTTATCATGGCGCAGGTCGAGTTGATCGACAAGTTTGATCATCATAATGTTCCGAAAATGACTCCCATGGTCAGTAATAATAGCTTGGGGTACACCGAAACGAGAAATTACATGATTGAATACAAACGTAGCTGCAGTTTTGCCATCTGCCGCAAATGTAGGCATCACCTTGGCCTATTTAGTAAAATCATCTACTGCGAGAATAATATACCCATGCCCCCCAACCAAGTGAGGGTTACATGTAATGAAATCAATGCCCATTTTTGCAAAAGGACCGACAACAGTTATGGGGTGAAGAGGAGCTGGTGGTGCACACATCTTTCTATCAAATATATGACAGTTGTGACATTTTCGGACTGCGAGAAAGGAATCTTTGAATAATGACGGCAAAAAATAACTAGCGCACAATATCTTTTGGGCTGTGGCATACCAAGACATATGAGCACCACACGCTCCAGAGTGTCAGTCATTCAAAACCTTTTCAGCCTCTTCATGAGTTAAACATCGTCGAAAAATAAAATCCGCACCACGACAATAAAGTGTGTCTCTAACAATATTGTATTGCTGAGATTGGTAACGGATCTTTCGTAGATTTGAACGCGAGAGTTCAAGCCGAAAGGTTTGGGTTTCGAGATAAATGATGATGTCTCCATACCATGAATCTAAAGTACTGATAAGAAACAGAGATTCATTAGCAATCGGATGCTCTACCATAGTTTCTGTCTCAGTATTTGGGAAGTCACACATAAGTTTGGCAAACACCAGTGATTTTTTTGATTTGGATTTTTCAAATTCTAAATCAAACTCCTGAAGGATAACAATCCATTTAGAGTATTTTCCCTCGAGTAATTGCTTAGTCAAAATGTACATCATCGGGTTGCAATTAGATATCACAGTTGTTTTTCGTAACAATATGCAATGACGGAATCGTTGGACAGCTTGAACTGCTTCCAAGGCCAATTTCTCACATACGAATATTTAATTTCAATCGGATTAAGATTCCGACTAAGATAGTAAATCACATGTTCATTGTTGAATTCATCCTCTTGAACTAATACCATTCCAATGGTGGAATCAGAGGTTGCTAAGTATAAAAAGTAATCATGGTTGTAATTTGGTGGATGCAATAACGGTGCATGGGTCAACACGTGTTTCAAAGCATCAAAATATCGATCAACGATCTCAACCCAAATAAAAGGAACATTCTATTTTAACAGCCTGGTAAAACCTTTAGTTAACTCAGCATAGATCCGGATAAATCTATGTAGAAAGTTTGCTTTCCCTTGTAAAATTTGGAGTTGGCGAAGTGTAGAAGGAGGAGGTAAATTGACGATAGCCTCAACCTTTGATGGGTCGACAGGAATGCCTACTTTGGAAACAATAAATCGCAGCAATCTACCAGATTGTACACAAAAAACACATTTGTGGGGATTCAATCGAATCTTCTAATGCCTACATCTCATAAAAATTGCTCTTAAATGTTTAGGATGATCTTCCCTGTGCAATGAATGAGCAGGTAAATCATCGAGATAAGGCTACACAATGTGTTTAATTTTATGAAAAGCGTAAGACATTGCCCTTTGAAAAGTTGCCTTAGCATTCTTTAATCTGAAGGGTAGTTTACAATAAGCAAAAGTTCCCCAAGGACAAATGAATGCTGTTTTTGGTTGATAAGCAGGTAGTATGTTTATTTTATTGTACCCAGAAAATCCATCCATAAATGAGTACATTTAATTTCCAGCACAATCATCAATGATTTGATCGATATAGGGAGTTGGATAATTGTCTTTTGGACAAGCTTTGTTAATATCCCTATAATCGATACATACTCATATGGTTCCTTGTTTTTTAGTAACAAGAACGATATTAAATACCCAATCGGTTAAAGGAATTGGATAAATAAAACCTACATTAAGTAATTTCTCAACTTTGGCTTTAATAACAACATCTTTTTGTGGATGTATCGGACATAATGTTTGCCTGACAGGTTTAGCATCCGGGTAAGTCTTTATTTCATGAATGACAATGTTGGGATCAATTCGTGGCATTTCTTCATAAGACCAGGCAAATGTGTCACATAATTCTTGAAATAGGGTTTTATATGTAGTAATTTCATCTGATGTACAAGAAGCACCTATATGAACATTTTTCAATAATTCCTAGTTTAACTAGTATGTCAATGGGAACCATCGAAGAAATATTTCCCAAATTAACTTCAAAATCCGAATTTGTAATCAATATTGGACTCTGTGGTTCCTTGACATAGTCAATTGTAAAAATAGATGAAAAAATATTTTCAAATCTATCAAGCTCAGGTAAAAATGATGACCTATGATGAAGACCATCCCATGGTAATTCATCTATGGACAAGAATTCACGAATGTTTTCATCAGTATGAAACACTTGTTGAGAAGGATCAGGAATTGATGTTATAGCTGAGCTTGATGGTGAAAATGATTTCTCAATGATCACATTCATTGGATCACTATTAGTTGATGAAGGTTTGGAAAATGATTGTACTGCTTGATATTCTATTTCAAAAGGACTCAACAACATCTTGCAATTGAAAGAATCCAGTTCTGACTCCAAAGGCACTATCCAAGGGTCATCAAATGGAACAGTTCTTGATGTAATCATATTGATATTAGAAATAGTACGCGGTACGTTACGTGGAGGCATAAAAAAAGTTCCCATTAAGGCAGAATCTTTAATTAAACTTACTCCAACATCCTCATAAAGGATAGTCAATTTTCTAACATGCTGAATACTATCCGTAGAAGCTGGGTCAGACGAATAATATGAGAGCTGATCGATTTTCACAATCTTTCCTTGACAAGGAAACATGATTAATCGAAATACTGATGACACGACAATAGTCACAGCATAAGACCAACTTCAACCTAGAATAAGGTTGTAATCTAGAAGGGCATCAACGACTTCCACATCTAAATTAACATTTTTACCTTCGACCTTTATAGGTAGATCCCGCAAAATTCCAAATGGATGGAATCCTCTTCCGTCAAAAGCTTTGAGAATTGTCGAAGATTGGTTAAGTGTTGAAGAACCAAGCGATTTCCAATAGTTTAACGACATAATACACGTAGATTCTCTTTCATCAATTACAGTACGAAAGCAACGCCTGTTTTTGAATAGTATTGGAATTTGAAATGCCATTTGATGAGGGAGCCGTGGTGTAAAATTTTCTAAATCAAAGACCATGAGGTTTGAATCTTGAAGATCTACAAATCCAATAGTTGATAAGATTAATTTCATTTGTGTTGGACATGATTGCAACATTTCTAAGGCCGACATTGCTGAAGATGATATTGCTAAATCTTCAACAATGTTGTAATTCTGAGCAGCTCTCGCATGTGGATTGAAAGTTGATTTCCGAAGTACACCTTTAGCAGGCGGTTTAATTACTAAATCAGGATTGGGTTTCTCTATATGAAGTGGATCATAAACCGGAGGAGATGTAGCTGGTACTAAAATAGAATTTTCTACTTCTTTACCAGTAACAAGATTTTTACTTCCATAGTCTTGCGATCGAGTCGCAACCATTACTTGAGACATCATCAAAATATCCGTTGATGTATTAGAAGAAGATCCAATCATTTTGTTATCTTGAACAGGAAAAGGTGATTCAAGACAGCGGGTGTGGATGAACCTTTGACAAACTTAGATACCTTAGACCTATGTAGACATTCCTTAGTGAAATGATCCTCGTCACAGATAAGACAAGGATAACGAGGTTTTCCTTTATCATCAGACGACTCATTTTTCTCAGTTTTTTCTTTGGGAGATGAAGTCTGCTTACTTTTATTCTTCCCTTTTTTTTTATTGCCAGATTTAGACGTAGTTGTAGATGAATCTAAAATATGAATATCGGCATAAGCTTCAAGGGAAGAATCTCCTTTTGGTGAATCGGGTAAAGTTATTATAGGAGAAGTAATCTTGGAAGATTTATTCTTACTCTTATTAGTACTAATTGAACCAATTACACCATCAGTGACATGAGAGCCCAAGGGAGTTACTGTTATCTGACTAGGATGTGGTAAATCCGGAATTTTCTCGTACAAAGTACCTAACTGCGTATATACTAGGTCAAGGTACTGAGCTTGAGCAATGACTTGTTCTTCTGTAAGAACTCCTTTTGCTACATATTCAGTGATTTTTGGTAGTAATGATTTTATAAACCATTCTGCCAAGATTTGATCTGGAACAAAAACTTTCACCAAACGTCTTCTATGTCTCCATTCATGTATGCGATTTGATATGTATGTAGATGTAGATTGTTTTAGTGAAGTTAGTAATTTCGTGCCATTGTCGTATATGACTGGCAACTGAAAATGAGTTAAGAAGGTGATTGCTAGGGCATTGAAATTGTTAAATGATCCATGTGGTAATTCAATATACCATTTGGCTGCTAATCCTATGAGCGCTCTCTGAAAAAGTCGTAATCGAATCGAATCGTCGATCAAAGAGTTAGATGCACACAAGAGGTGGTAAGTCATGACATGGTTAAAAGGGTCCTCTCCTGATTTACCTTCAAATTTCGGAATATCACTGGGCAACTTATTTGGCATTGGCGGCCAATACGGAAGATAATAGATTGGGTCATTCGTAAGGCGCGATAAATCGGGTAAATCCAAATTTGCTATGAATGGTAACCGTCAGTTATGGTCTTGTTGATTAAATGAATAAACTTGTGGAACTGTAGCAGTTCCAGAAGGAGGATATCCAGGATATCCTAGAATAGCCTGTGCATTTGGAATCAGAATGCCCCTTGGATAACCAGGATTAACCGGACCATATTGGGGTTGAGTAGGTATCTGATATGTATACCCAGGATACGGTTGATGCTGGTATACTAGATTTTGTGGAACAGGTCCATATTGATATTGCCCTTGATACGGTTGATAGGTAAACTGAGGTTGACTTGTTATAACTGTACTTGTACCAGGTTGTCCTGCAAGCATCTGAACAATGGTCTGAATTGTAGGTCCAGGCTATGGAGTAGAAACTTGAGGAATCTGAACCGATATTTGAGGGGCAGTAGAAACATGAGCTATAGATACTCCAGGAATAGTTGTGGTAGCTTGAACAGAAGTTGAAGCAGCAGTTTGTGGCAGAGTTCTAGGTGTACTCGGACCAGGCTGCTAAACAGGACCAGATGTAGTTATTTGAACATTAGGTTGAACAGGTTGGACAGGTTGTTGGATATGAGTATAACCAATTAATTGTCTAGGCTGATAATAAGGTACTTGCATATTAGGTTGTAAATTCTGTTGAACTTGAGATGGATCTCACACTGTATTAGCTCCGGGATACGAAGGTCCCATTGAAGGTTGTACATAAGAAGGACCATAACCAGGTTGAACATATGGTTGGTAATTAGCTGGATAATTTCCACCTCCTTGTAACAATTGATGTTCCGAGTAGAACTGCTGCCCTAAAGGAGGTTGTGGACCCTCAGTTGGATACTGACCTTGAGGTGGATATTGACCTTGAGGTATGTACTGACCTTAAGGTTGCCCCCTAGGCTGTAAATTACTAGTTTGAGGTTTCCCCCCAAGCGGTAAATTACTACTTTGAGGGCCAGGGTTTGGAATGTTTCCAGACATCATATAAACTTGTTCACTGTTCAAAGTTCCAGTATTTGATTCATTTGTACCAGATGATGGTGTATGTTTATCGGGAAAAGGAGATGCCCCTGAGAAAGTACCATAAAGCGACTGGTATCCTGCATTAACAGATGGACCACCATACAAATATGTTTCTGGAGATTTAGAAAACATGGATGACTCACCAGACATGTTTAATGGAGTTCTATATCCTCTTGGCGTAGAAGGAAAAGGAATTCGGGGTGGCGAATAATTCAAACCAACGTTCTATAGAAAGTCTGTCAATGAAGAATACCAAGCGTCTTGTCTAAAAGGACTATAAAAAATCGATTCACGTTCTCTAAGATTTAAAAATTTTCCTGAGCTGAAGGAAGAACAACTTCTTCTTTGGTGTCAGTAACTTCTTCAATACTAATGAGACCAGGAGGAAGATCTTTTGTGATCTGATTCTTCACTCTAGTTGAATCAGGATGATCAGGGGTTGGAGTAATGAACTCTAAAGTAGGCTCAGATATAGCAGGTTCAGTTTCTGGCTTAGAAATTTCAGGTTCAGTAGACGATAATTCACTTGTTGTAGAAGCAAGTTCAACTAGTTCGGAAATTGAAATTTTATGAGGAGTATACTCTGCTTTTTGTGGTTGATCTATTTCGTAATCAGGATGAATAATTATGGATGTTTCTCCCTGTTCTGTTGATCTAGTTCCTGATGTTTGTCCTTTTTCAGATTTAAGTCTTTCTAATTGGCTTAGTGTATATTCAGGGGGTTTCCCTTGCATTCTACGTAATTGTCTTGGTAATCTAGCCACGATTAAAATTTTTAATCACACGCTATCAAAGAGAATTTCAATAAAAATCCTAAAGTCTCAAAGGAAACAACCAAATTGATCACACACCTAGAAAATATAAGAGATCAAACCACACACAAACAGTAGATTCCCACACTAAAAACACTAGTTGGTGATGAAATCCAACATCGTAGAGTTTTAATGCAGAAATGGCGGTTGGAATAGTTACCCCGACAACTTGCTTAATGAAACAGACCAGCGCAAGTTTCTCCACTTAAACCATCTCGAGTGAAGATAACCCTCCGGAGAGTCCAAGTGAGTCTAGTTGACGTCTGCTCCAGGTACAGTTGGACCCCCCATCCACTGTCACCTTGGGAAAGAATCATAAATTTTATGGCCACTAAGGTCACCAACGGGAACAAAAATACTTGGGGGGACAGTCTACGATCCGATATACAAGCAAGGGCAGAGTAACAAGCTCAATCCCCTTGAAGGCTCCTTGACATAATCCAAGGTTTACTGACAAGTGACCCCAGGCTCCTCGACAATGGTCTATCCGAGGTTTACCGTTTTTAATATTGTACATCTTCTATCTTTCCCAATGAGATAGGTATGATTACCTCACTGGTTTGGATATGATCTCGTGCTTAAATCCTTTAGGAGGAGCTTCCCAGAGCATACATGCTATAATTGGATTTTCCTACCGCAAGATTTACTACTTGTTTGTTTGAACTGCCTTGGAAAGTTAACTACAACCTCTTCCAAGACACTAGCCTAAGCTATGTTTGTGGAAAAGAGCCCTAGAAAATATAAAAATTTCTAGATTGATTTTAATTAAGCGTTACTTTTGGTTTGGCTATTTCTTAGGTCAAAAAGGTATGGAAGTGAAACTTCGATGATATTTAATGACCCGACTCAAAAAATGCTAAAATGCATCTATATGAAAAGCAACTCATTTATTTTCAATGAAACCTATTTAGAGGAAAGAGTCGAGAGATTTTAATAACTTTCAAAACATCAATTCTTTCTTTGATAAACAATAAACTTTGAAAAGAAGACATTTCTTTGAGAACTCAATTTCCCAGAATAAAAATCACTTGTTCAAAACAAAATTCCTTATATTATTGAAATCATAAACTAGAATCAAACTTCTTCCAAAAGAAAATTAAAACTCTTAAAAACACAAAATTCAAAACTAAAAGAAAACTCTAATTTTGAACTCTATCTAAAAGTGTTGAGGACGTTTATTCTTAGTTTGTTATCTAACCAAGAACTTTATGCTTATCTCAGTAAGAAATAAAAAACATCCAATAATGGTTTTAAAGTGAAATTTAGACCTTAACAAGCTAAAAGGTTTTGGAAATTTGCAAATGAAAATAAAATCAATTTTTCATAAAACTATGAGTTGCCTCAAGTTCAAAAGCTCAACAGGAAAATAATAACATACCAATTAGCTGAGGTATATTAAAGTTTCTGATTCAGAGCAACAAGAAAATAGGGCAAAAACTCACTCATAAAATGCAAATCAATTGAAAAGATCACTTCAAAGACAGAAATTGCTGAAATAAATTCACATAGAAGACTTTTGACAGTCAAGACAAGTTGGGGTAATTACAGAGAATCAAGTAATTACACTCCTGAAAACATAATTTTTATTTTTTCAAAATTTTTCGAGAAGTCTGCAGTTTTTAATGGAACAAAGTGTGGTACCGCACTGTTTTTCACTAAAATTTGCGGAGTCTACCGCTCTGTTTTTAAACAAAAAGTGCAGAAGGCAGGAAAAACACAGAAAAAATAAAAATACAGATTTACAGTCATGGATTCTAATGAGTTATTTACCCAACCCAGTTTTGAACTAATCAAAATCAAAGAATTTATTCAAAAATCAAACCAAAAGTAAAAAGAAAACTAAGTTCATTAATCCCCAGCGGAGTCGCCATTTTGTTATATGGATAAAATCCTTCTTGTAGACAAGAACGATCTCCCTAGTATCTTAAGGATATCTAGAAACAAACAACCAAATGCAAACCATTTTCTCTAGATCATTATGATTCAGAATTATCAATCAACTAAGTAAGAAGAGATGTTCCTACCTAAGGTCCAATGCTTGCTGTAATCTTCAATCCAATCGCTCTAAAAGAGGTCAATTCAACATGTAAGACTTGCATTCAAAGACAAGAAAAAGGATTAAAGCACCTGCAAGATATAATAATTGAGAAACATTAATCTATCTAAGTGATCAAGGAATCCAAGGATTAAATCACCCAAATAGATACATGAACAACTTAATGAGAAAATAGAATCCATTTGTATTAACTTGTATAATAAGAAGTAACCTTACAACCTTGTCGCCTTGATGTCATATAGGTTCTTCCGGGGTCCTGAAAAACCGTTTTCCATCAGTGTGACAAGCCTTCCCCTCTCTGAACTAGCATAAAACTATAGATATGAGTATGTAATCGTTAGGCTTTTTAGGGTTTTAGTGAGCTTTTCTTCCATTCCAAGACTCGGTTTAGGAACTTTACAGTTTTGGAGCTCTAAGGGAGCATAATATAGGTAATGATGAACCCATCTAGACAGCTAAATGTCATGGTGACAATTTTTAGTGTAACAACCCATCTCCACCCTCAACCCTTGGGAATTTTCCAGAGACTACCTCACCAAGATATAAAATTTATCGACCATATGAAGCTTTAACAAAACAGGAAACCCACTGCATCATAGCTATCTAGGAAATGACAAAGAAAGGTTGAAACCACTGTCAATCTAGGAAAATCCCATGCCATTGACAACAAAGTCACCAAATGCATGTGCCATGCATCCAAATATCAACAAGGAAATCACACATGCAACCTGTTACCTGCAATGTTCTCATGTTATAGTTTTTTTCCAACCTTCTTCTTCGTTGCCTCGACTTCCTTTGCTTGCTTATGTCCAAGTACTCTCTCTCTCTCCAAGTCCAAGTGATAATGCCTCAATGCCCAAGTGAATGCTATAATGCTCCAAGAGTAACCAAGAAGTGATCAATAGTAGCTAAGAGTGCGTAAGAGAGGTATATAATGTTCTCCTATCCTTTTGTTTCCTTTTCCTTCAATTTCCTTCTTTTTCCCTTGCATGCATATTCTTGTCTCTTCATATTCCTTTTCTCCTACTTTCCTTTATTTATTGTATTAAATTGTCATTTATTTCCTTTTGCCTTTTCTATTGTCAATGGCAATTTACATAGCCAATAATAAACCACAAGTGATGCCCACTATAATTTTTTTCCCTCCATTCAACTTGGAATGCGTGTCCCATGACCTTGGTCTTATTTTATTTACATGGAAACTTAACCCGTGGCTGTTACAAACCCCTCCCCCATGGAGGAACACCATCCTTGATGTTCTATGAAACTTATCACCAACATAGCGTACTACTTATTGGAGCTTTATAAACACATTTCGATGTAGTATTTACAATGACAACTGCTGAAGACATGATAAACATACCACTTATCAGAGATTTATAAAGAAACTCGATGTGGTATATCCCCCATGGGGGAACACCATCCTTGATGTTCTATCAGAAACTTATCACCAACATAGCGTACTACTTATTGGAGCTTTATAAACACATTTTGATGTAGTATTTACAATGACAACTGCTGAAAACATGATAAACATACCACTTATCAGAGATTTATAAAGAAACTCGATGTGGTATATATCATGTTTTCAGCAGTTTTCATTACAAATACTACATCGAAATGTGTTTATAAAGCTCCAATAAGTAGTAAGCTATGTTGGTGATAAGTTTCATAGAACATCAAGGATGGTGTTCCCCCATGGGGAAGGGGTTTGTAACAGCCACGGGTTAAGTTTCCATGTAAATAAAATAAGACCAAGGTCATGGGACACGCATTCCAAGTTGAATGGAGGGAAAAACATTATAGTGGGCATCTCTTGTGGTTTATTATTGGTTATGTAAATTACCATTGACACTAGAAAAGGCAAAAGGAAATAAATGACAATTTAATACAATAAATAAAGGAAAGTAGGAGAAAAGGAATATGAAGAGACAAGAATATGCATGCAAGGGAAAATGAAGGAAATTGAAGGAAAAGGAAACAAAAGGATAGGAGAACATTATATACCTCTCTTAAGCCAACAAATAAAGAAGGATATAATGGCTGTAGTTGATCAACCATCTCCCATGTAGCTTCATCAGGCCCAAAGTTCTTCCACTTCACTTTAACTTGATCTATTGCTGAGTTCCAAAGCATGAGTTGTTTCCACTGCAATATGTATTATGGATTTGACTAGAACTCTCCCTCTGGTTCTGCCTATAATATAGGTCAATCAATCAAATGATCAACATCCTGTGCATATCTCTTAAGCAATGCAACATCGAAACATCATGGAATTTCTCTGATGGAGGTAGTGCAAGTTTGTAGCCCACGATTCCAATCCTCTCAAGGATCTGAAAAGGCCTACAATACTGAGGTGCCAACTTGGCACATCACCCAATCCTCAATGAGATCCTATTGGGCTTGATGTGGAAGTACACATGCTTCCTAACCTAAAACTCCTTAAATTCTCTGTGCTAATTAGAATAACTCTTTTGCATGTCCCGTGTTTCCTTTAAATTCTTTTTGATAACCTACATCTTCTACTCCATCTCTTCTAAGATATATGGTCCAATCAACACCCTATTCAATAGATCACTTCAACTGATAGGAGTATTATAACTCTGCTCGTAGAGAGCCTCAAATGGACTCATCTTCAAGGATTAATGATACCCTTTGTTGTAAGCAAACTCTACTAGTGGAAGATACTCCTCCCACTTCCTCTATTGATGCATGAAATACACCCTCAACATGTCCTCAAGGATCTTGTTAACCCTCTTTGTCTATCCATTTATCTGCAGATGATAAGTTGTAATAAAGGCTAAATTTGTCACCAAGCCTACAAACAAATCCTTCCAAAACTTGGAAGTGAACTTGGCATATCTAACTGATATAATCTTCTTGGGAATCCCATGTAACCTAACTATCTCCCTGATGTAGACCTGAGCCACTTCACTAGTTGAATTAGTAGACTCACTACAATGAAGTGAGCTACCTTGCTTAAGATGTCAACCACAACCGTGATGGAATCATGTCGCCTTGATGTCTTAGGAAATCTTGTAATGAAGTCCATGGAAATGACCTCCAACTTCCATTCTAGAACCAGCATAGGCTGCAACAAACTACATCGATGCTTGCATTAAGCTTTCACCTATTGACAGTCCAAGCACCTTGCAACAAACTCAACCACCTATTTCTTCAAATTCGACCAATAGTATAACTTCTTAACAATTTTCAAAGTCTTCTGATATCTTGGGTGGTATGAATACGAATTGACAGGAAACTCTCTCAATATAAGCTTCTTGAACTCATTGTTATCTAGCAGATAAATCCTTCTCTTGAATCTGATTAAGCCATCTACTGTGAGGTGATACTCCTCATACCTATCACCTTTACCCTATTGTTGTAATTTCTACTTTAGTTTTTGGTACTTCTCATCATGGTATCCTGCATGCAATATCCGCTCCTGCAAATCTGTCCCATAACAACTCACAACTAAAATATGATTCACCTGCACTCTCATATTGAGAGCATCCACAACACGATTCCCCTTGCCTTAAATATACCTGATCTCGAAGTCAAATTCAATGAGAGTAGCCAACGATCTAGCTTGTCTTGCATTTAGATTGGGTTGATCAAACAAGTACCTTAGTCCGTTATGACCACTCATCAAGATGAACCTTCTACCATCGAGATAATGTCTCCACATCTTCAATGCATGAATGATAGTTGCCTATATAATAACAACAACTCTATCCACATCCACACAGGAATATCCTGACACAAATATATGAAATGTCATCCGAGACGGGCATCATTGTAAGACGGGAAACACACCTGATCCCATCTGACCGCGATACATGAAATTGTATTAATGGATCTAATGGCCAGGGGCTCTAATGATGGATGGGTGCTTATCACTAGTAACTAACCGTGCCAAACAAAGGCAGTAATAAAGCCAACTCCAACCATCAATATGGATATTCCTACAATCCTAACAATCCCATCAGTCCATCGATATGGTAATTTCAGTACTCATTCGACACGTACTCACCTCCATTATCGCTTCTACGAGCCTTCACCTTCTTTCCCATTTCTTTCTTAACCAATGCGCTTAATTCTACGAACTTGGAGAAAGTCTCATGCTTATTTTGCATGAATAAGATCAAGCACTTTCATGAGAAGTCATCAATAAAAATGACAAAATATTTGTGCCTGGCAGTGGAGGTTGTCGAGAAGGGTCCATAAACATCAAAGTGGATCCTTTCAAGGAATTCATGTGATTTGTTGTCCCGATCATGGAAAGTGGATTTGGTGTACTTCCCCAATTTACACCCTTTGCATGTATCATGTTTCTCTAGTGCTCCTTTGGGAAGGCATGTGGTTATCTTATGTGTGATCTTCAAAGCTCCATGATGCAAATGGCCAAAATTATATGCCAAAGTTCATCGAAATCACGAATCTGCACCTTCTACACCTTTGTGCTCAATGCAATACAATCCTCCACATCTAGCTTGTAGAGGTTCTTTAGGATAACCTCGATCTACTTCACTTATCTCGTGATTGTGTCTCAGGAATTCCTTTCCTTTACTGAAGGTCACATCATAACCACGATCTTCCAAAACTGCAACGAATAAAAGTTCCTTCTTTAGACCCGGAACAAAGATAACATCCTTGAGTCTAAGAGTGATCTGGGTGGCTCCAGAAATATAAGTGGCCTTGAAATAACTAAAAAATAGAAGTCATCATATTTAAGTGAAACTAGTACCATATCGTAGTGCTCGTCGCTTCGATTCCAACGGTACAAACAACACTCAAATACAAGTTTGTATCCTCAAGTTATAGATGGTCAAATTAGGCCAAATGACGGTCACTAACGAGGCAAACATTTGGCGAAGGGACGACGCACAGAAAATGGAAGTAAGAAAGTGATAATTTTTTGGCACTTTAATTTTTCCAGTGACCCTTAAAAACCAGTCGATTTTTTTTGGGTAATTAGTTTTAATGAAAACAAAAAAATTATATATTAAGTGGCGGCAGGCTGCCACCCCTGCCAATAACTATGGTTCGTATACATAAGGGTTGGTTCGGGGCCCACAACCTTGATCCGGGACCCCACCCACCATAACAGCGACCAATTAGAATGGAGACGACAGGGCTCGAACCTGCGTTGGCCGTGTGGTCGACCGACCTGTTGCGACGACTCCATAACAAACAAACAATAACACACCAAATTAAACACCATCAAAATATGGTCAAACCGCCAATGGTTATTCGACACATGCCAACAAAAAAACGCGTGATCTCCTCCAACCATTTAAAAAACCGTGCTAACTTAGTCAAAACTATACGCTAAGTTTGGACGAGCGGGGATTTAACCCCCTGACATCACGACAACTAACACTAAAATTTACCTTTGGGTCAACGACCTTTACCTTGGTTAATCCTCCTGCTCTCATATATTTAACCCTTCACGTTTTCCATTCAACCACCAATAGAGGAGCAGAGTGGGGCATAACCTTAAGTATTTAGTGGACGAAACCCTAAACTGGGAATCTTTGTTGATGCTAAAAATATTCCTTCGGGGTCTAGAAGTTGCAGTGTTAGAACAAGAGAAGTTTATAGTGATTTTTGGATGATTTTTCACCATGAATCCAACTGTGCAGTCCATTTCTCCATTCAAGGTCTCCATTTTCAGGACGTCACGAGAAGTGGAGGTATAAGGTGTCATTTTTGTAATTTTCTTGTAATTCATTTTTCCTGACATTTAATGAAAGAGGCCTCCCCACATTGAGCAGGGCCGAGAGACTTAGCCCACATTGGGTGAACTCCATAATCAAATCATGTTGTCTCTCTGATCTCATGTTTTCTTATGATTTCTTCTTCTTTTCATTTGCTTAGGTTACTTGGTTGTACACTCTTTTATATGTGAGTTTGTATGCATCCATGAAGTAAAAGATGTAGATCAAAGAGGGGATTTCAAATCCCTCTGAAAGGTGACTGTGCCAATCCCGATTGCATTGTACCTTCCATCATCTCCCATCTCGATGTGCATCTAGAGATATTTCTCCTCCAAATCACTGAAAAATATCTATTCCCTGTTGTTATCACTCCACCGGATCTCTAAGGTTGAGAAAGAGTCCAAACAGAGGTAACCACAGACCAATATTTTAGTTTGGTAGCTAGCCCTACCAAACTGGAGAGGGATCTCTCCACAAAGTCACAGCCAAGAGGGCTGCATGAATTAGGGTTTTAGGTTAGGTATGAGTATGGGGGTTTGTTTGTTTGAATTATTTTTGCTGGATGAAGGTTTTAGGAGGGCAAAAACTAGGAGCTAGGTTTAGACTTTCAGATGATAAGTTACAAAGATAATTAGGAGTAAGGTAGGTATGCATAAGAGGTATTTTAGAGTTTTAGTCTTTGATGGTATATGATGAAATTGCAGAAAATCAAAATGAGCACAAGAGGTGAATTCATTTTGATAGAATAATAAGACAAATACATGAAAATCTCTTTTAAAACAGAGCATGTGTTCATGAATTTTGTTTACAAACTGGAGAGATTATCACTAGAAAGAAAATATAATGATAAAATGAATAAATATTAACACAAGGAAATAACATTACCAAATTTACACACCACAGGAATTCCTATAAAATAGTTGTAACTGTTGGTTTTATTATTGTCAAAACAGTACACCAGCACCAAATCTCTCCACCCTGACATGTCCAACATTCCAACCTCCTCATTTGTATCAAAACATAGACATATATAGACTCAAAACTACAAATCCTCACCTCTAGGGGTCGAATCCACCTATTTATGACTTAGAAACACCTTTTTCTCTAAAAAAAACCCAAATCATGGGAGGTTCTAACCATTCCCTGAATTTTCTCCAACTAGATACATTTGACTTTACATCATTACAATTAATGGATTTAGAGATATTAGACATTAAACCCACTTAATACATCATATTAAATCATTATTCACCATTGGAAAATTGAATTTCACCCTAAGATTACAAAAAATGTCTTTTTGGTGAAAAGGTAGAGTGAAGACTATGTTTGCGTAGCATGTCTGTAGCAAATGTATAGCATGGACTTCTTGAGCTGATTTGATGATGATGCTTTGGTCAATTTTGCCTCTGAAAACTGTTGGAGGTTGATGAGAGTGTATTCTATGCCTCTGAAGTGGTTTTGCATCACAAAACATCCAGCAAAGTACTCAAAAGATGCATTTACCAAAATTTGTGTGTGAGTGTTGAAATGAGGGCAGAGAGCTATTTTTTAGGCACTTACTTGCATTCCTATGTAAAAATGACTGCTGGTGAAGGAAACTAAGTGAAAATCATTGACGTATAATCTAAGGCCTTTCCAAAAATGCAACCCATTTTTCATTTATATGCCTCCATCAATAAAAGTAGCGTGGGCATGCTACCTTTTTGCCCTTGCAGCAGATTTCAGAAAAATGGGCAATTTACAAAAAAGTTCTCCAAGTGTCTTCAAAATTGGTTTAAGGTGTTACATTGTCTCATGAAAAATTCCTCTTCAATCCTCTAGTTAAAGGTCTCCTTGGCTCTTTGTCTACCAGTTTTCCCTCCTTATACATCAGCAACCACACTCTTTCCTTTTTCAAGTGATACCACTGTGCTTGATTTGATATTTCCAGCCTCTGCTTGGCTTTTCAAGAGTTTCCAATTTTGTTGTTGTAAAAGAGCCACCATGTAGTTGGATTTAAAAAGCCTCTCTTTTAACTCAGCAATTTCAGCATCCTTCTCTTGGAGGAGCTCTTAACCCAATTTAGGTGCATAAGATATTTGTTCATGTTCAAATTGTGCTTGATCACCTTGCTCTTCTTGACTTTCTTGTTGACCTTCTATTTCCCGTAAGGATACCTCTTTTGTCATTGTAAGAGAAGGATCATTCTCCCTTTCACCCAAAACAAAGGTTAGCTTCTTATCCCTGCCCCTATTCATTTCCCTTTGACTCCTTTCAACATTAAGGGTAGTTTTTACTTTGCTAGATGAACCAACCTCCTGAGGCGTGGAGGTTGAAGGTGATGAAATAGAAATTTTATGTACAAATGCCTCCCAAGGCATTCCAATAGCTGACAACTGATGGAGGATGATCATTTTAATCAAACAGTGGTGGAATAAACTAGTATAGTGATCCCCTACCTTGCTTTTCACCTTCTCAGACATTTTAACAAGACTCTTGTACAGAAAATGTGGCAGGTTCATCTTCTTGGTAGAGGTGAAATGCATCAAGAGGCGGATATGATACTGATATAGAATAGAAGATATGCCTTCACAAGTAAATTATAACATTATCACCCTCATCAAAGGTATGTACTTGTCTCGCAAGTGTGTCATAGGAAAGGTGGCTATAGGAGATTCTTTATATGGTGTTTTTAGGAAAGTCTTGTAACATTCTAGGTCAAGCTCAACCCTTTTGAACCAAATCCCCCCCTGAAGAGGTATCCCGGTGGCAGAAGCAATGAATTTAGGAGATCCATGAACTTAACCCCAGCAATGATGATCTCATTCTCTTCAAAAAGGGTAGCAAATACACTAGTCAACTTCACATTGAATCCTACCTCTTGGATTTTCTAGCAAAAAGGGAAGCAACCAACTTCTTCAAATAACATTATGATGTAAGGGGATTGCATGATATCTATGATTTTTTGTGGCTCAATCCGGCTTACTTTTACTCCTTTATAATAAGTCCTTTTCTCCTTTTCAGTGCTCATGATGACACCTTTCTTGCTATATTTGACAAAACAGGGCAGTGAAACAAGGGACTTTCAACGTTGGATGAATGGAGGGGTATGAGAGGGGAAAATGAGTTATAAATTATTGATAAAATTTGAGGGAGTGTGGAGGGATATTAGGAATATTATGGAAGTGGAAGGGATGAAAAAGGATGACGGAAAGGGGTGGAGAAAGTTGAAACACAGGCCTAGTGTTTAAAACGTAGCGAGGGTTTGGGGAAAAATGGAAAAAACTGCAGAAATGTGGGAAAAATGCTTTGAAAGAGATGGGAAAGGTGATGAAATGATTTTATAATGTAATTCTATCAAATTTTGAGTAGTCTTGCTGAAACTTGAGTCAAAAAATTTAAAACAAGCAAAATTGTGCCATGAACTCCTAGTAAACTGTTGAATTCGACATTTTTTAGCATTTAGGAGGAAATCACTTGAAATATTGATGATAATATATGTTAAAAGGTTGTAAAGAGCTTGAATATTATTTATTTGAAGATGTTGAACTCTTGGTTTTGCCTTTGAACGAAACAAACTGAGTTTTGCTGAAAACGTAGCGATATGGGCTGAAAACGTAGCATGGAGAAAGTTCTGCTACCTTCGAGGCGTCCTAAGGTAGATTGGAAGATGTGGCTGGATTTAAAATCTTCATGTGTAGCTTCAGTGTTTGAGAAACCAACAAGAAAGAGGGTTTAAATGATGGTTTCAACGAAATAGTAGCGACATGCTACCTTTTCACCCACAAGATGATGATTTGGCCAAAAATCTGTTGTTGAGGAGCAAGAAAGGTTTGGGAGAAAGAAAACTGGTCTAATTAATCGTAATTGAGGCAAATTTAATCCTTTCTGATATTTTTGAGGGTGGGTGAAGCGAAAGAGTAGCGAAATCATGATAACATAGCGAGTTGGCCCTTTATGTAGCAAGCTGGCTAGAGTTTATAAATTTTAGCTGATGGAAGGCGTTGCTGAGGGATGAGAGGTCTGCTCAAGAAATGAGGAGGAAGTTGAAGGTTTTATGTAGTTTTAGAGCCTTTATACCACTTTTTCATAGTGATGGGTTGGCCCACCAATTTGTCTTTGATATTTTGCATTGAGTGGATTTTGAACCTTTGGAGCAGCTTGCATTTGAACTTTGGAATTTGTTGCACATTCTTTGAAATGATTAGGAAATAAAAATTTTAAAAGTTACTTCTTCCACACATTATGACCTATTATTATATGAGCTTTATTTTATTTTGATGATTTTACTGCATCATGACACGTTATAGACCATGAAACCATGAACTCGACCATAACATCTGAAATGACAGTTTGACCATATAAAGCTGACTGACATAACAATTACATCAATGGCTCATGAATTATGACCATTCATGATGGCAGTACAAAATAACCCTTTTATAACCCTAGTCATGGCAGAAGAAGAAAACACCTAACAACCTAAACCAGTGAACAAATTTTTATTTTGAGACTCGATGAAATACTAAAAATTTGAAAAAGATTCAGACAAATTTAGAAAGAGCATACCTATTTGATCACTAGTGACATGAAAACTTGACTGGCACTAACATTGTCCTTATTGGGGATGATAGCTTTAAAACAGGTGTCAAGAACACTGTATACCAGAAAGCCTTATCCATTGGGCCAATACGGTCAAAAACTAAAAACTAAATCGAATACTGAAAACTTGACTCAAAACTAACTGGAATAAAAAACTTACTAAAATTATTGATGGCAGCATATCATCGAGACTTGAGGGTTTAAAATCCTGATGACAACCACCTGCCTGCTGAAGACATATGTACAATAATGTGAAGTGATCGTTCCAGTGTAACAACTCAAGCAAATGCCTCCTTGATTAGTTCTCCCAATTAGATTCTCTGGACAACAATAAATATTTACAATTTGGCAACCAAAAACATAGCTGACAATGATCTCCATCATCATTGAATACTGCAATAATTACCTTCACTGCCGACTGCAATAAACTTGCCTCTGGATCTTGAAAAACATGAAAATTTACCTCTCATTGATCTAGAAGAAACAAGGTAGATTTTTCTCTTGAATATGATCTCTCTTCATAATGTACCTAAGCAAGAATGTGTTCCTGGTCTTCAAAAAATTATGAACAAGTAGGTTAGCATATTTCTTCTTGAAATAAAAATTCAAAACATGAAACATGAGAAGAAAAATATGAATGAGAGTCCTCTGCAATTTGAATACATTGTTGATCATTTTCATATGCTATAGTGGAAACAACTTTCTTTTCACCAACTGATGGTTGATTGGAATTCTCTTCAATCAAGGCAAACATGGTTTGCTAGAAATTTTCCTGAATTGCATGACATATAGGATCTGATTCTTTCTCATGCTATTGGAAGGGAAGTTCAAGTAAGACCTCTTTTATTTCCTCATATGACATGGAAACCAGATTGTCATGTTTCTTATCACACTCATCAATCATAAGAGGGAAAACTTTAGTTTTTTCTTGAAACTCAAACCTGACATTTCTATCATCTACCACAAAGTCATCCATAGAAGATTTTTCACTTACTTGAACAAATATCTCACCTTGTTTTTCATAAAGGGATTGGATTACCGCCTCGTGAACACTTTGTTTTGATGGGATGAGAACACTTGGGTCAATAACTTTGTTTTATTCATTCAAGTTGATCTCAAGAATAGAGCTCTCCTTCATGGAAACGGAACAATATACTCTTCATCATCACAATCTAAATCTAGATCTGGAATAGCTAGCTTGACTTTATTACAATCTGAAACTGGAACTTGATTTTCTTGCATACCATCTTCTGCTGCAAACAGTTCCGAAATAAGACATTGTCTCCCATCATTTTCAACTATACAAAGATCTTCAGCCTGCTGCAAAATTTCCTGAGCATCTTGATAAGTGTCCTCTAAGATTTCTTTATGCTACTGAAATGGAATTTCATACAGGGCTTCCAAGATCTCATCGTCCATGAATTCATCATCTCCATAAACTTTCTCAAGTTTTTCAATAAAATTATCAACCTGTTTACAACAATTATGAACTAATATTAAGGATGGACACGATTCGTTATACCTTTCAAAGAACATGGTATGAAAATCCTTTAAACAATAAATATAAGCAGGCGGAAAAATTTCATACCAAGATCGGGCTTCACCTTCCAGAGTGGCCATGAATATCTTCATCAAGCATTCTTCAGGAAAATCAATCTTTAATCTACGCACATGCATGTGAAATATCACCAGATGAAGAGCAACATCATTACCTTTCACATTTTTGAACTTCAGAAGATATGTCATCCAATCAACCCACGACATGATGTTCGGAAAACCTGGTATGTGATCTCGGCTCATGGGAGTGTACCTTCGAGAAATTGAATCAATTTTGACAACAATGAAGTCACCAAGAAGTTCTTTAGACTAGCGGTTCTTGAAGAGTGGAGTCGCCATAAAAATTATGAACCTTGGGATTTTTCGACACTGGAGTCACTAGGTGAATGATGAAAATCCTTCTTGTTGCATAATCGTTGTTCATCATCAACAATCAGATCTTATCTTTTTCGTTCTTTCCCAGGGAGGATTTGTCATTTCACCTCCCCGAAAATGGCGCCAAAATGTTATCACTCCACCGGATCTCCAAGGTTGAGAAAGAGTCCAAACAGAGGTAACCACAGACCAATATTTTAGTTTGGTAGCTAGCCCTACCAAACCGGAGAGGGTTGTCTCCACAAAGTCACGGCCAAGAGGGCTGGATGAATTAGGGTTTTAGGCTAGGTATGCGTACAAGGGTTTGTTTTTTTGAATTGGTTTTGTTGGATGATGGTTTTAGGAGGGTGAAAACTAGGAGTTAGGTTTAGAATTTCAGATGATAAGTTACAGAGATAATTAGGAGCAAGGTAGGTATGCATATGAGGTATTTTAGAGATTTAGTCTGTGATGGTATATGATGAAATTGTAGAAAATAAAAATGAGCACAGAGATGAATTCATTTTGATAGAAGAATAAGACAAATACATGAAAATCTCTTTTAAAACAGAGCACGTGTTCATGAATTCTATTTACAAACTGGAGAGATTATCACTAGAAATTAAATATAATGATAAAATGTATAAATATTAACACAAGGAAATAACATTACCAAATTTACACACCACAGGATTTCCTAAAAAATAGTTATAACTTCTTGTTTTATTATTGTCAAAACAGTACACCAGCTCCAAATCTCTCCACCCTCACATGTCCAACATTCCAACCTCCTCATTTGTATCAAAACATAGACATATATAGACTCAAAACTACACATCCCCACCTCTAGTCGTCGAATCCAGCTATTTAGGACTTAGAAACACCTTTTTCTCTAACAAAAACCCAAATCAAGGGAGGTTCTAACCATTCCCTGAATTTTTTCCAACTAGATACATTTGACTTTACATCATTACAATTAATGGATTTCGAGCTATTAGACATTAAACACACTTAATAAATCATATTACATCATTATTCACCATTGGAAAATTTAATTTCACCCTAAAATTACAAAAAATGACTTTTTTGGTGAAAAGGTAACGTGAAGATTGTGTTTGCGTAGCGCGTGTGTAGCAAATGTGTAGCTTGGAATTCTTGAGCTGATTTGATGATGATCCTTTGGTCAATTTTTCCTCTGAAAATTGATAAAGGTTGATGAGAGTGTCTTCTATGCCTCTGAAGTGGTTTTGCATCACAAAACGTCCAATAAAGTACTCAAAAGATGCATTTACCAAAATTGGTTTGAGAGTGCTGAAACGAGGGCAGAGAGCTATTTTTTAGGCACTTATTTGCATTCCCGCGTAAAAATCACTGTTGGTGAAGGAAACTAAGTGCAAATCATTAACATATAAGCTAAGGCCTTTCCAAAATTGCAACCCATTTTTCATTTAGATGCCTCCATCGATAAAGGTAGCGTGGGCACGCTACCTTTTTTTTCCCTTGCAGTAGATTTAAAAAAAATGGGCCTACAAAATAGTTCTCCAAGTGTCTTCAAAATTGGTTTAAGGTGTTATATTGTCTCATGACAAATTCCTCTTCAATCCTCTAGTTAAATTACTCCTTGGCTCTTTGTCTACTAGTTTTCCCTCCCTATCCTTTTCTGCCACATCAACAACCACATTATTTCCGTTGTCAAGTGATACCACTGTGCTTGATTTGATATTTCCAGCTTCTTATTAGATTTTCAAGAGTTTCTTGTTTTGATGTTGTAAAAGAGCCATCGTGTAGTTGGATTTAAAAAGCCTCTCTTTTAACTCATCAATTTCAACATCCTTCTATTGAAGGAGCTCTTCAGCTGATTTAGGTGCATGAGATCCCTGTTCATGTTCAAACTGTGCTTGATCACCTTATTCTTCTTGACTTTCTTGTTGACCTTCTACTGCCTGTTGTTAGCACTGAAAACGTTAATGGTGTAATCACCATTGCGTCACTATTCTCAAATTTTATCGTGTCTTAGTCCATGTCCAAAGTTTGAGTCATTTCCAATAAAATTTAAAAAAGAGTCCTATCATCAAGGTATTTTTAAGTGAATAGGTGTCATAGTGTTCTACAGTCCTAAAATAAGTTAAAATCTATGTTTTGGCTTATTTTTAGTGTTGAAAGTTTGTCTGTGTTTGGGTAATAAAATTGCAGTCATCTGGTCAGGAATAATAGCTACCTTTCTTGCAAATTCATTGTCAAAAAAGTCAAAACAGTAAAGGGTGGCTATTTCTCAGAAATGGAAGTCATATATTCCACACAGTGAAAAGCGCAGCTATTTCACTGAGATTTTGGTTATCTCATAAAAGAGGCTACGGGTAAACAGGTGATCAGTTTTGAAGCAAGAAAATTAAGGCTTCGTGGCAACCAGAGTTCTTTAAAATCAAAGCGCAGCCGGAAGAAAACAACTTAAATAGCAAAGTGGGAGACCCTGACTGTCAAGAGCATCAAATGAATCTATCTGCCTTTTAATTCAATTGAAAGAGAAGAGTGTTGCTGATTAAGTGTGATGTTGAGTGAAATCCATACTGCCCTTATTCATTCCATCTACCCTCTTCTTACCTTTCATTTTCCCAAATTATGACACTCCCATACTCTAAATCCCATTCAAACCCCCAAAATCCGAACAGTCGTGTGATATAAACCATAAACCTTACTGTTATATATATTACATATCATATATATAAGAAAAATCCACTAAAACCTTTGGTAGGACCTCGTACCTTCATCGCATATCGGCCATCGCAAATCATAACAATTAATTGCTATATTCTTATTACTAAACTTATAAATCGTCGATGTGATATGAAGTGGGACCCATTCCCTGCCACGCCTCCCTTCCATTTGATTTTCCTTTGAAAAAAAATTAAACTTGCCTTTTTTTTTTTTCGTCTTCCTCTTTACCCTTCCACCTTTACTGTTTCATTGCTTTTCATTCTCCAATCGCTATCAAAGTGGGGTCCTCATCGCATTTCGCAGATTATATGTGTTTCTCATTGGAACTAAACTTTAAAAAACGTGATTGCCGATTTGCGATTGCGAATACATCACATCGCATTTGTTTTAACTTTGTGAGCGCCCACAACATATTTACTTTAATTGTGATGCGGTAGGTTAGCCCCACCTCAGCAGCTCCGCCCCCATTGCATAGTCATTGCAATACATACATATATCATATAAATTCATAACACTTACCGCTTAAAACCTTTCGCCGATTCATAACACTTCGCCGATTGCCAATGGGTCCCTCTTCCCTGCACTTCGCAAAGTTTAGGTGTTAATCCTGCAACTTATAACTAAAATCTAAAGGTTGTGACGTGCGCCTGCAATACGGTCCTACTTCTTCCCTGCCACATCATTTCACCTCCTCTCCTGTGCATCACACTTTGCAGTTTTTAAAGTTTACAACCTCCGCGCTTATAACAAAACTTTAAGGTTGCGATTTGCGATACGGTTGGTCCCACCTGTGTGCCACGTCATCATGCCTCTAATCACCCCCCTCGCTTACTATTCATTCTGCTCCATGTCTCCCCTATCAATTAAATCTTTTTCAAAGGGTTTCTTTGTAATTTCTCATAAACTGAACCTCCTCCATTATATCCAAAAGTTTCGATTTTTCCGCCATTATAAAGGGTTTTCAACCAAAAAAGGGAAAGGAACAGCGGAACATCAGTAGAGTTTCTCTCAAACAATTTTCTACCACTACTCTCAGTATTAACACGTTTTTCACCAGGCACTGGCAACATTCAAGGAACAACTACACACCATTTTCAATACTGTTTTGCACATATTAATAGGAGACAACCACATGTCATTCCCACTATTTTTATGATTTTTGTTGAAGATTGGTTGCACTAAAACAAAAGAGTGGTCTTTGAATAGACTGCCACCTTACACAACCATTTCGGAGTGACAGACTTCATGAAGCCTTCGTGATGCTTATCTTGTTTTTAATATAGCACTTTGAAATTAAGACTAAGGTATAAGCCTCACCTCTTGCACGAGTCTGTAATGACTTTTGAAACAAATTTACCTTTTTTTGTGGAAGATGATAGTATCATATTTGATATATATATATGCCAAAATGATATGAAGTCAGGGTTGGTTGGTGGTTATTGAATTCTGACTTATATGAACTGTAATTTTTTGTGTGAATGAAATTGAATAATACTAATGCAATATAGCACTTTGTAATTAAGACTAAGGGATAAGCCTCACCTCTTGCACAATGTTGTAATTACTTTTGAAACATATTTACCTTTTTATGTGGAAGATGAAAATATCATATTTTGTATATATATGCCAAACTGATATGAAGTCAGGGTTGGTTGGTGGTTATTGAATTATGACTTATATGAACTGTAATATTTTTGTGAATGAAATGGAATAATACTAATGAGGACTTATTACCAATTTGCTGCGTGTATTGTCTACTTTACTTGTGTTTTCATATCTCCTTTCTTCCAGTTCTAGTTTGCAATTCATCATACTGTTATGTGTTTTTATTAGTGTCTTAAGAATTTTATGTGTTTTATCAGTTTTTTGTTAGTCTCACACAGTGAGAATTCCCGATAAAATATATGTTATAACAGTGAAAGAGCATCACTCATGATAGTTATTCTTCATGATATTTCAGTGAGAATCTTGTCAGAATAGAAATAGCTTTCTTTCAATGGAATATTGTCAAATTGCTACTTTTTTCAATCTCTACTAAATCATTGGATTTCTATTTCACGGGCCTATTGATTCTCCTATTATCTTTTAATTTCCTGTCATCATACACTACAAAATTGCACCTTGCTACCACATCAAGTTACAATACCCTCTTTGGTAGAACTATGGATTTGACTGAAATATCTCTTCAGTGAATTAGAGTTTATACCATCTTCCAATCCCATAAAACAAAACATTACAATTTCCTTAGAATTTAAGATGTGTCTGGTCAGGCACTTGCTGCAGTCCAAGTGCTGATTCCAGCGCCGACATCTGTTGGTGCGTCTGCCGAGAGGTGAAGGACTTGTAACGAAGTATTCTCTCGAGTCTATTGTTATGAAATTCTGATAATCAGTTCTTGATGGTGAACAAGAATTGGTGACCTGAAGAAGACTGCAAATTTTTTCACCTGGAGACTCCAAGAAGAGGAAGAGGGGTTTCAAGACCTCCTTCTACATTGAGGAATAAGAGATCTCCAACCGTTACTCCAGTTGCTGACCCAGAGAAAATCATCAAAGATGCAAAAGGAAAACAAAGATCAGTTTAAGCCACATCTCAGTCAGTGAAGAAGGTACACAAAAAGTACGTTCCAAAGCAAAAGGTACTTTCATATACTTTAGAATCTAAAGAGGTTTTATTTTCAAAAGGTTCTACTAAAAAATCTCAAGTTGAAGCTACTCCTCTAGAAAATAAAGTGGATGTCATTAACCTAGGTTCAGTTGAAGGTTTTTCTTACTCATCACCTAGTAAATCTGAAATAAGTATTGTTCTAGTCAAAGAAGGAGAAACTGAATTTCTAAGTGTTGATAAGAAATCATAAGAGTTTGTGTTGACTGAAGGAGAATTAGAACAAGTATTGGCTATTGCACCTTTTCTTGATAGGGATATTTTGACTGAAGAAGACTTCAAGACTATTTTAAATTTCCTTTAGACTCATCCTGAATACCAGTCTCTTGTCACCCCTCAACAAGAATATTTTCCTTTCTCTCCAAATCCAGCTATTGGGTCATCTTCCTCTCATCCACTTGAAGTTCTCACTTTTAATCTATCTGATTTCCTTTCTCAACAAAATAAATCTGAATTAACTCCATCCCCTCAAGAGACAACTTTAGATTCAGATACTTCTACCGAAGGAGAAGTCAAGACATCCTCTGTTCATATTTTTGAAAACCCACTCTTCTCAGTTCCAAATCTTGAAAAATCCTCTCAAGATCCCCAATTTTCTGTTATCCTAAATCAAAATTAGAATTCACCAATTGTAATTTCCTATTTCGCAAACAACTACATCAATTGTAAATCAGCAAAATATGGCTTAGCCTGCTCTTACAAGGATGCAACAGATTGTGGCTGCGAGATATGCGCCACTTTTTCTCCCTCAACACATGCATTCACTTCCCCAAGGAGATTACTTGAAATATCTTCCAAAATACATTGGGCAGGGAGAAGGAGTTTCCGCTGAAGAACATTTAGTGGCTTTCTATAGTTATGCTGACAATCAGAATATTGAACATGAAGATGTCTGGCCAAGACTCTTTGTTTAGAGCTTGGATGGTGAAGCTTGAAAATGGTTTAGAAGTTTGGATCAAAATTAAATTACAGGAGTTGATGAATTAGAAGAGATATTTGTGAAGAATTGGGTGATAAGAAAACTATGTCTATTATCTTACAGAATTTGGAACTCTGAAGAAGAAGGTAGATGAGTCATTAGCCGGATTTACTAAGAGGTTTAATAAGATTTATCAGAAAATTCCTGAAGAGATTAAAGCCACTGAAACCACAGCTATGATAAATTTTGCAAATTCTTTAGATTCCAAGTTTCCCTTATGTTTGAGAGCTCAAAAAACACAGACACTGACAACTATGCAAGAGGTTGCAATTGAATTGCAGTCTAATCTCATGGCTTCTAATAAATTAAAAATGAAAGAAGAAAAGCCTTCTTATTCTAAATCTCTTTCAACAGAAAAAAAAAATTGATCAAATGTCCAATTTGATCAAGGAACTTGCCTCTAAGATGTCAAAATTAGAGGCGGAAAATAAACCAGCTGCTACATCCAATCAAAACGAAGCTAATAGAAATCAGGCTCCCTTCAGGAGGCCTTTTCAGCCTCAACAAATCCTACGGCGCCCAAGGAGGAATGCTGATGATCAAAATGTTCAACCTCCGTTGAATAATTTTTTTGAAGAAGAACAACAAGGAAATGAGGAAGAAAATGAAGAAATAAACCACGTGGGAGAAACTTCACAGTAAAATTGTTTGACATTGCAGGAATATGAAGATAGATCAAGAATTTGTTTTTTTTTCTGATGATACGAATGCTCAAATTTATGCACAAAATGATAAAAAACATCAAGAAGTTCAAAATAGAAATTACCCTTTAAGGGCAAAAGGTCTTGTTCAGCAGCCTCAACAAAAATCAGATTCAAATAAACAAGCTACTAAAAAGAAGGCCAAGGTAAATGAGGTTCCTCCACCTCAAAATTCTACCCCAATTGTTAAAATTACTGTAGAAAATAAGGAATTAGCTCCAATTTATTTAAGTTTCAAATCTGAATTGAATAAAATCAAAATTCTAGTTCCACTCCTGGAATTATTGAAAAATCCGGCATATAAAGAGTCTTTTAAGAGTCTGCTGCAACCTCCTCTCGCCCCTGATTCAGTCAACCTTGAGGATGAGCATCCCACCATTTATCTAGGATGTCATGTCCAAGACCAAAATGATGATAACTCACCTCCTTTCTACCTGTCACTCAATATACATGACAAATTGCTATATAATTGTCTGTTAGATTCTGAAGCCTCCCACAATCTCGTGCCAAAGAAAGTAATGGATGAATTGGGATTAGAGATCACCAAGAAATATAATGACCTTTACACCTTTGACTCCAAAAAATTCAAGTGTCTAGGAGTGATTAAGGATTTGGTTGTTTCCCTTACACAACTGCCTATGAAGAGCTTGTTGATGGACATCGTGGTTGCTGAAATTCCTTCTAGATTTGGGATTTTACTTTCCAGATCTTGGTCTGAAAAATTTGGAGGTGCCCTTCAGATGGACATGTCATATGCTACCATCCCAGTATTTGGAGGGGAATTCAAAAGGCTGTATAGGGAAACTCAAATGGCCTACATCATTAGTGATCAGGACAATCCATCAAACCATCCCATATATGCTGAAGAAAAAGAATTGCGGTCATCGATTTTGCACCTTGTTGCTGCTGATAATGATTTCAAACCTGAAATAAGTGAAAAACAACACTCTCAAGGTGCAAATGGGCAGCATCAGAAGGAGGAAAAATCTAGAAATTATACTTTGACGGAGGAGAAGGATCTGGAGCCGGTGTAGTCCTCATTTCTCCTACTTAGCAGAAGGTGACCATATCATACAAACTGTTGGGTATGAAGCACTTATGCTAGATATGAAGGCAACGAAAGATTTGGGAGCAGAACAACTAATTGCGTTTGGTGATTCAGAGTTGGTGATTAAGCAGGTGAGAAATAATTACCAAGTAAAAATTTTCAAATTGAAGAATTATAGGAATGAAGTCTGGGATTTGATTGAACATTATTTTTTAGCATTTAATATAAATTTTGTCACTAGAGAAGAAAATCAAATTGCTAATTCACTAGCTATTGTTGCTAGTAATTTCAAAGTTCCTCTATATGTTAAGGCAGTCTATGATGTTCAAATAAAAAACAGACCTTCAATTCTCGATAACATCAAGTACTGGCAAGTATTTGAATATGACAGGGAGATTCCGAAATTTTTGGAGTGTGTAGAAGAGTTTGCAGAGATACAAATTGATGATGAGCAAGAAATTGTTGAAAACCAAAATAGCAACCCTTTTAAGAAAACTATGGCTGGAAAAAACATTATAGATATGAAAACTAACTTTGTTCCTAAGGGTTTAGTTTATTTAGAATGAATGTTTGATAATGATGATGTTTTTCTCAAGCCCAAAAGCAAGGTTGATGGAGAGAGTACAATAGAATGTAATATTGGTACAGAAGATCATCCAAGATTAATCAAAGTGTCCAAATTCCTTCCTCTGGAAACAAGAACAAAATATATCAAATTGCTGAAGGAATTTGCTGATATTTTTGCATGGTCTTATAGTGAGTTGAAAACTTATGATAAGAGCATAATGGAGCACAAGATCCCTTTGAAAATAGATGCAAAGCCTGTAGCACAAAAAATTATACATATCGATCCCATGATGCTTCCAATCATTGAGAAAGAAATCAAAAAATTATGGGAAGCAAAGATTATTCTACCTTTGAGATTTTCTAATTGGGTAGCTAATATAGTCCCAATCCAGAAAAAGAATGGAGAAATAAGGATTTTTGTTGATTTTCACAACCTGAGCCGGTGCTCCTTGAAAGATAACTATCCACTGCCCAAGATAGATTATATCTTGCAGAAGGTTGTAGGATCTGTTTGTGCTCAACCTAGTCTCCTAAATTGAGTTCATTTAATTGTCAACCAGGGTTGGTAAACTGCTGAAGTGAAGTGCACTGTATGTGCCTAGGTGTTTGTTTCTTACTGCGTTGTGTCTAGTGTTTTATGATGTTTTTGGTTTTTTTTTTATGGTTTTATGTTCACAAGGGAGAGAACTAAATGCTGGTGGAAAGAGCTACTGGTTAAAAATAGAGTGAAGCCTAATTTATTGATGACAAATGAAAAATGCAAATACTGAGACAGAACCAAACCTAAACTAAGACTTAGCAGAATACAAAGCTTGATAATGACTTCAAGAAAATAAATCACAACATGAGCTTAACTTGTCCAATTCTTTCATTAAAGATATTTTGGAAGAGCTTGAGAAATGGGCAGCTAAGTGTAAAAATTCTCCTAACTAAACAATTAAACAATCAACTTATAATGATACAACATCTCATCCATGATTAAAGGTTTGTTGAAAGATATTTGGAAAAGAACATTGGTAACATCATAAGATCTCTACTCTAAAACTAGCTCCTAATTCTATTCTCCAACTTAGTTTAACATCACTAAACCTCACTCAAAAGTTATAGATTTCCTTTTTGAATAGTCTTTGAGGAAAGGCTTGTTTGTGGAATGGTAAAAAGGTTGCAAAATTACTCCAGGTCTTGGACTGATACTATCTTCTGTTCAGATGATTATGAGTCAATATATGTTTAGAACAAAAGAAGTTTTGTAAATAATGAAGACCGTGGTATTTAAGTTTAACAACTAATGCAATTTAATATGCAATGGATGGCAACTAAACGTGGAGTGTAAACACAGTGAGCTAAGCTGGAACTAAACTAGGGTGCTACTAGTCTACAGTGATCAGTGCTCAATTAAAAAGCCATTATCAAACTTGAAACGGAATAACAGAGCATGAATTAAATGCAATTTGCCTCCGGAGTGCCCTAACTAAGTTATCATGCAATTAATCTATGGGATTCTACAGCCTATTTCGTTCATCATGAATGGTATTTTGGAAGAGCTTGTTAGAACAATCCTGGCTGTACAATTCAATGCATTTGAATGCAAACATGAAAACTGAAAGCAAATACAATTAAAAACTAAGACATCACAACTATTTCCTACTCATTGTTATGATGTTTTGGAAGAGCTTTTTAAGAGTAAGATTAGCTATGCTACTTAGTGTAAACAAGCAACTGAAACCTTCAGTATCACAGTCATGCCTTAGTCATCATAATGATTTCTTGGAAGAGTTTACTAGAATAAGTTCCACTGTGATAATGAACAAAAGGAATTGCAAATAAAATCTATAACACTACAGCCATTTCTCATTCATTATCATGATATTTTGGAAGAGTTTCTTAGAACAAGTATAGCTATAGTGACTAATGAAATTAACTATGAAAGCAAACTTCGAAAACTTGAAAACGAACTAAGATACTTATCTAAATTGTGAAAGTAAATCCGCTCAGGAGGCAGGGGCCCTCTACCACCAGAGTAGCACAGAATCTAACTCAAAATCAACTCAACGCGTTCAAAGAAATGCTGTCTGCTTCATTAAAGGGAAATAACTTAAAACAGAGTATTCTCGGTCTTCAGAAATATAGCAGTCAATCCATGAAATCTAATCAAAATCTAGAGCTTGTCTCTCAGTTTCCCGAGTACAGTTATAACTAATCTTCATAACAGAACTTGCAACAATACGGGAATCATTGTCTTTCCCTATCAAAATCGTACTAGAACTCTAAAGATGGCAGCGTAAAGTGACAAAGGACATCTGGACTGTCCTTGTCCTATTAGGAGTCTGCCTCCTTGTATGAGTTCCCACGTACAAAACCACGTCCAGAATTCAGTTCATTCTTCATGGTGAGCAACAAACGTTGAGGACATGATGTGGAATACACCCATGTGTGGCTTTTCCTAAGAGGACACCTGGAACATGCTTGAACGTGAAGACAGCTACAAAATTGGCAGTTAGCTACGGAATGTCTGCATTCTATAGCTAGTTTTAGTTCAAAATGCATTACAATGACAAAATCACAAAACTTAGCAAGTTAGCCATGATACTCATTCTTAAAGTAATTTTAACTAATTTCATTGACCATTTGAGCCTGGGATAACAATGGACAAAATAAAATGGAGTGAAGTATGATGAAATAAAGAACAATCTTGGGGCTCAACAGGATCCAAAATACTGTCAAAGATTGATGGCTTTTCAGGCTATAATTAGCTTTCAGTTGACAGGCAAGACAGAGAAAAGACAACATTTACCACACCCTGGGGCACATTCATGTACAAAAAAATGCAATTTGGTTTGATGAACGCAGGTGCAACCTTTCAAAGGGCAATGGATATTGCCTTTAGAGAGAAAAGGATAGATTTGTGGTCATCTATTTAGATGACATCACAGTATATTAAAAATCTGATGAAGACCACTTGAAACATCTGAAGCAAGTTTTTGACAAATGCAGAAAGTTTGGCTTGTCCTTAAACCCCCAAAAGTCATCTGTTGTTGTCTAAGAAGGTAAGTTATTGGGACATATTGTAACAAAAAGTGGAATCTGTATTGATCCGGGAAGAGTAGAAGCTATTCAGAAGATTGGTTTTCCAAGAAATAAGAAAGAATTGCAGTAAGTTTTAGGGAAAATCAATTTTCTAAGGCGTTTTGTTCCTAACTTTGCAGAGCTGATCAAACATGTAAATGTTTTTCTGAAAAAAGATGGAGAATTTAAGTGGAGAGATGAAGCTAAAGATTCTTTTTCAACAATTAAGTCTGCTTTGATTGAAGCACCAGTTTTGATTAGTCCTAACTTTGAAAAGGATTTTTTGATTTTTTTCATATGCTTCAAAAGAAACAATTGCAGGTGTCTTACTACAGAAGAACAAGGAGGGTTTGGAGCAGCCAATTTCATTTTTCAATTGTGCTTGAAGGCATGTTGAATTGAAGTACAACTTGATTGAAAAACAAGCATATGCACTAGTTAAGGCTTTGAAGTCTTTTCGAGTTTATGTGATGCATTCAAAACTAATTGCTTTTGTGCCTGATATCACTATTAAAGATGTCTTGTTGTAGCTAGATACAGATGGAAGAAGAGGACGATGGTTGACCAAGATTTTGGAATTCAATGTTGAAATCAAACCAACTAAATTGATAAAGGTTCAGGGCTTGGCTCGCTTGATGGCTGAATCTAACTGCAAATCTTTAAATCTGAATGTCGATGCATCTTAAGGAGAAGATGGAGAAGGTAATGCTAATTATCCTAAAAAAATTAATTCAGATTGGTACAAGGATATAGTTTACTTCTTGTTAAATTTCAACTGTCCACCTAAAATGGAGAAGTCTAAAAGGAGAGCTTTTAAATTGAGAGCTGTGAAGCATTGCATTCTAGAAGACTGAATTTACTAGAAGGATCCTATTGAAGTCTTGTTAAGAGGTGTAGATGAAGCAGAATCTCAGGAGATTATGATAGAGATACATCCAGGAGTGTGTGGAGGGAATTTATATTGGAGAGCTACTGCAAAAAAAATCTTAAGAGTTGGCTATTATTGGCCAACTCTTTTCTCTGATGTCTATGCCAAAGTCAGAAGCTATGTCGAATGTCAGAAATTTGCTGGTAAACAGAAATTACTACCATTACCTCTCATCCCTATTTCAACAGATGTTCCTTTCCAGCAGTGGGGGCTAAACTTCATTAGTGAAATTCATCCACCTTCATCAGGACATCATAGATGGATTCTCACAGCTAGATACTATTTCACTAAATGGATTGAAGCTATACCAACCAGAAATTCTTCTGATATGGTAATTATTAAATTTATGTTGGAAAATATTATGTCAATATTTGGTTGTCGACAGAAATTAGTAACTCATAATGTAATGGCCTTTAAGTCCAACAAGATGTACAACTTTTGTCAGCAATATGGGATTGAATTGACTCATTCCACACCTTATTACCCTCAAGGTAATGGTTTGGTTGAGTCATCCATAAAAGTTTGGTAAGGATTATTAAGAAAATGCTGCCTGAAAATAAGAGGAATTTGGACACTCTGTTGATACATTCTCTATGGGAAGATAGAGTAAGTGGTAAAAAATCATTTGGAATGTCTCCATTTCAGCTTGTATATGGTACAAATGTTGCAATGCCTTTGAAATTAGCTCTTCCTGTGATGAAGTTCCTATAAGATGAAGTTGATCATGAAAACCCAGTCCAAAGGAGAATGCTACAGTTGATAAAGGCACACCAAATCAGAGAATCATTGCTGGAAAAAATTCAGAAGTATCAGGCTAAAGTCAAATAATTTTTTGTTAAAAGAGCAAATCAACAATTTTTTCAGGAAAATGATTTGGTGCTGCGTTGGGATGCTAGGAGAGAAGACCATGGAAAGCATGGTAATTTTGGCAATTTGTGGTTGGGCCATTTAAAATTGCTGAAGTTTTGGAGAATAATACTTTTCTGCTCAAACATCTGGATGATGATCAACTGACTGGAGGCCCAGTTAATGGTCATTTTCTTAAAGGTTCTTTATTTAGTAAATTCAGTTGAGTCACTCCATTATAAATATTCGATGTGATGTGTCAATAAGATCCATGCCCAATGGTACTTATGTCTATATATATGGTCAGCCTTGAGTCCAGTATGTCAATGGTCAATCCTAGTCTCTATTTTTAAGAAGTCTTCTAAGTTTCAAGAGTTTTTGAGGCACTGAGTCTATAGTCCTTGAAGCCTCACAGGGAGGACTTCATCCCCAATAGAAGCCACTATTAGCATTGAAAATGTCAATGTTGTAATCACCATTGTGTCACTGTTCTCAAATTTTATCATGTCTTAGTCCATGTCCAAAGTTTGAGTCATTTCCAATAAAATTTAAAAAATAGTCCCAACATCAAGGTATTTTTAAGTGAATAGGTGTCATAGTGTTCTACAGCCCTAAAATAAGTTAAAATATCTGTATTGGCTTATTTTTAGTGTTGAAAGTTAGTTGATTTTTGGGTAATAAAATTGCAATCATCTGGTCTAGAATAATAGCTACCTTTCTTGCAAATTCATTGTCAAAACAGTCAAAACAGTAAAGCGCAGCTATTTCTCAGAAATGGGAGTCATATATTCCACACAGTGAAAAGCACAGCTATTTCACTAAGATTTTGGTTATCTCAGAAAAGAGGCTACGGGTAAACATGTAATCAGTTTTTGAAGCAGGCAAATTAAGGCTTCGTGGCAACAAGAGTTCTTTAAAATCAAAGCACAGCCGGAAGAAAACAGATTAACCAGCAAAGCGGGAGACCCTGACTGTCAAGAGCATCAAATGAAACTATTTGCCTTTTAATACAGTTGAAAGAGAAGAGTGTTGTTGATTAAGTGTGATGGTGAGTGAAATCCATACTACCCTAATTCACTCCATCTACCCTCTTCTTACCTTTAATTTTCCCAAATTCTGACACTCCCATGCGCTAAATCCCATTCAGACCCCCAAAACTCGAACAATCATGTGATATGAAACATAAACCTTACTGTTATATATATTACATATCATATATATAACAAAAATCCGCTAAAACCTTTGGTAGGACCCCGTACCTTCATCACATATTGGCCATCGCAAATAATAACAATTAACTGCTATATTCTTAATACTAAACTTATAAATCGTTGATGCGATATGAAGTGGGACCCATTCCCCGCCACACTTCCCTTCCATTTGATTTTCCTTTGCAAAAACATTAAACTTACCCTTTTTTATTCGTCTTTCCGCTTTACCCTTCCACCTTTACCGTTTCATTGCTTTTCATTCCCTGATCGCGATCAAAGTGGGACCCTCATCACATTTCGTCGATTATATGTGTTTCACATTGGAACTAAACTTTAAAAAATGTGATTGCCGATTTGCGATTGCGAATACATCACATCGCATTTGTTTTACCTTTGTGAGCGCCCACAACATATTTATTTTAATTGCGATGCGATAGGTTGGCCCCACCTCAGCAGCTCCACCCCCATTGCACAACCGTTTCAATACATACATATATCATATAAAATTCATAACAATTACCACTTAAAACCTTTCACTGATTCATAACACTTCGTTGATTTCCAGTGGTTCCCTCTTCCCTGCACTTCGCAAAGTTTAGGTGTAAACCCCGCAGCTTATAACTAAAAGCTAAATGTTGCGATGTGCGCATGCAATCTGATCCCACTTCTTCCCTTCCACATCATTTCACCTCCTCCCCCCCGCATCGCAGTTTGGAGTTTTTAAATTTTACAACCTATGTGCTTATAACAAAACTTTAAGGTTGTGATTTGTGATACAGTTGGTCCCACCTGCATGCCATGTCATCCCACCTCTAATCACCTCCCTCGCTTACTATTCATTCTGCTCCATGTCTCCCTTATCAATTAAGTTTTTTTCAAAGGGTTTCTTTGTAATTTCTCATAAAATGAACCTTCTCTGTTATATCCAAAAGTTTCGGGTTGGGTTTTCAACCAAAAAAGGGAAAGGAACAACAGAACAGTGGCATAGTTTCTCTCAAACATTTTTCTACCACTACTCTCAGTATCAACACGTTTTTCACCAGGCACTGGGAAGCATTCAAGGAACAACTACAGACCATTTTCAATATTGTTTTGCACATATTAATAGGAGACAACCACATGTCATTCCCACTGTTTTTACGCTTTTTGCTGAAGATTGGTTGCACTAAAATAGAAGAGTGGTCTTTGAATAGACTGCCACCTTACACAACCATTTCGGAGTGACAGACTTCATGATGCCTTCATGATGTTTATCTTGTTTTTAATATAGCACTTTGTAATTAAGACTAAGGGATAAGCCTCACCTCTTGCATGAGGTTGTAATGACTTTTGAAACAAATTTACCTTTTTCTGTGGAAGACGACAGTATCATATTTGGTATATATATGCATAACTGATATGAAGTTAGGGTTGGTTAGTGGTTATTGAATTCTGACTTATATGAACTATAATATTTTTGTGAATGAAATGGAATAATACTATTGAGGACTTATCACCAATTTGCTGTGTGTATTGTCTACTTTACTTGTGTTTCCATATCTCCTTTCTTCCAGTTCTAGTTTGCAATTCATCATACTGTTATGTGTTTTTATTAGTCGCTTAAGCATGTTATGTGTTTTATCAATTTTTTTTAGTCTCACACAGTGAGCATTTGTGATAAAATCTATGTTATAACAGTGAAAGAGAACCACTAATGATAGTTATTCTTCATGATATTTCAGTGAGAATCTTGTCAGACTAGAAATAGCTTTCTCTCAATGGAATATTTTCAAACTGCTAATTTTGTCAATTTCTACTCAATCAGTAGATTTCTTTTTCACAGACCTATTGATTCTCCTTTTATCTTTTAATTTCCTCTCATCATAGACTACAAACTTGCACCTTGACCGAAATCTCTCTTCAGTGAATCAAAGTTTATATCATCTTCTTATCTCATAAAACAAAACATTAAAATTTACTTAGAGTTTAAGATGTGTTTGGTCAGGCGCTTGCTGCAGTCCAAGTGATGATTCCAACACCAACACTTGTAAGGATACCTCTTTTGTCATTGTAAAAGAAGGATAATTCTCCCTTTCACCCAAAACAAAGGTCAACTTCTTAGCCCTGCCCCTACTCATTGCCCTTTGACTCCTTTCAACAGAAAGGGTAGCTTTTACTTTGCTAGATGAACCAACCTCCTGAGGCATGGAGGTTGAAGGTGATGAAATAGAAATTTTCTGTACAAATGCCTCCGAAGGCATGAAAATAGCTAACAACTGATGGAGGATGATCATTTTAATCAAACAATGATGGAATAAACTAGTATAGTAATCCCCTACCTTTCTTCTCACCTTCTCATACATTTTAACAAGACTCTTGTACAAAAAATGTGGCAGGTTCATCTTCTTAGCAGAGGTGAAATACATCAAGAGGTGAATATGATACTGATATAAAAGAGAATATCTACCTTCACAAGTAAATTATGAAATTATCACCCTCATCAAAGGTATGTACTTGTCTCACAAGTGTGCCATAGGAAAGGTAGCTGCAGGAGCTTCTTTATATGGTGTTTTCAGGAAAATCTTGTAACATTCTAGGTCAAGATCAACCCTTTTGAACTAAATCTCCCCCTAAAGAGGTATCCTGGAAGCAATGGCTTGAGGAGATATCATGAACTTAACCCCGACAATGATGATCTCATTCTCTTTAAACATGGTAGCAAATACACTAGTCAACTTCACATTGAATCCTACCTCTTGGATTTTTTGGCAAAAAGGGAATCAACTAGCTTCTTCAAATACATTATGATGTAAGGGGATTGCATGATCTTTGTGATTTGTTGTGGCTCAATATGAATTAATTTTCATCCTTTATTATAATTCCTTTTGTTCTTCTCAGTGCTCATGATGACACCTTTCTTGCTATATTTGACAAAACAGAGCAGGGAAACACGAGACTTTCAACGTTGGATGAATGGAGGGGTATGAAAGGGGAGAATGAGTTATAAAATTTTGATATAATTTGAGGGAGTGTGGAGGGATATTAGGAATATTATGGAAGTGGAAGGGATGAAAAGGATGACGGGAAGGGGTGGAGAAAGTGGAAACACAGGCCTTGTGTTTAAAACGTAGCGAGGGTTTGGGGAAAAAATGGGAAAAACGACATAAATGTGGGTAAAATGCTTTGAAAGAGATGGGAAAGCTGATGAAATGATTTAATAATGTAATTATATCAAATTTTGTGAGTTTTGCTGAAACTTAAGTCAAAATATTTAAAACAAGAAAAATTGTGCCATGAACTCCTAGTAAACTATTGAATTTGGCATTTTTGAGCATCTAGGAGGAAACCACTTGTAATATTGATGAAAATACCTGTTGAAAAGATGTAAAGAGCTTTAATATTTTTGAATTGAAGATGTTGACCTCTTGGTTTAGCCTTTGAACGAAACAAACCGAGTTTTGCTGAAAACATAGCGATATGGGCCGAAAATGTAGCGTGGAGAATGCTCCGCTACCTTTGATGCGTCCTAAGGCAGATTGAAAGATGTGGTTGGATTTAAAATCTTTTGGTGCAGCTTCAATGTTCTAAAAACCAGCAATAAAGAGGGTTTAAATGATGGTTTCAACAAAAGAGTAGCGACGCGCTACCTTTTCACCCACAAGATGATGATTTGGCCAAAACTTTGTTGCCGAGGAGCAAGAAAGGTTTGGGAGAAGGAAAATTGGTCTGATTAATCATAATTGAGGAAAATTTAATCCTTTCTGAGATTTTTGAGGGTGGGTGAAGCGGAATCATGAAAACACAACGAGTTGGCTCTTTGCGTAGCGAGCTGGCTAGAGTTTACAAATTTTAGCTGATTGAAGGCGTTATTGAGGGATGAGAGGTCTGCTCAAGAAATGAGGAGGAAGAATGAAGCTTTTATGTAGTTTTAGAGCCTTTATACCACTTTTTCATAGTGATGGGTTGGCCCACCAATTTGTATTTGATATTTTGCATTGAGAGGATTTTGAACCTTTGGAGCACCTCACATTTGAACTTTGGAATTTGTTGCAAATTATTTGGAATGATTAGGAAATAAACCTTTTAGAAGTTACTTCTTCCATGCATGATGACCTATAATGATATGACCTTTATTTGATTTTGATGATTTGACTGCATCATGACACCTTATAGACCATGAAACAATGAACTCGACCATAACATCTGAAATGGAAGTTTGACCATAAAAAGATGACTGACATAAAAATTACATCAATGAATCATGGCTTATGACCATTCATGATGGTAGTACAAAATAACCTTTTTATAACGCTAGTCATGGCGGAAGAAGAAAACACCTAGCAACCTAAACCGGTGAATAAAAAATTATTTTGAGACTCGATGAAATACTAAAAATTTGAAAAATATTCAGAAAAATTTAGAAAGAGCATACCTATTTGATCATTGGTGACATGAAAACTTGACTGGCACTAACACCTGCCATATGGAATGAGGCACCATTGTCCAGGTATGACACACTCCCCATAATTGTGTTGGCCATGCATGCAATGAGAGTAAAGTCAAGGTCGAACTATAAAGCCAAAGCTTCACCTATCGTTCCTCGTGAGGTCTTCTTGCTTGTATTCTTGTGTGGACACTTCGTGTCACAGTGCCCAAATTCATGAGAGTGAAAGAACTTGATTCCGGACAAGTCTTTCTTCTTGCCCCCTTGACTAGATTCTGTTTTGGATTGGGATTTCTTCCCTTTCCCTTTATTTTCCTTTATAGCCAAGGCATATTTATCTTCATCCTCACCCTTGGATGAATTCTCGTCTCTAGTATTCCACCTTATTTCCTCTGTACCAAATCAGACCATAGGCATTCCCAATTTGGTAGTTTCTCCCTGCCATTCACCGAATCGTGGTATTTGTGGGAGCTCTTGGGAAGGCCTAGAAGGAATAAGCTTACCAAATCATCCTATGCTACAATAACACCAACTTAACCAAGTTCATCACGACATTGTGTGAACCTTCTCAAGTACTATGGAATGGTCTCGTTTTTCTGCATATTGATATTTCGAAGTTTGTCCTTGAGTGCCAACTTCCTATGGTCACTACGATTTTGAAACTTATATATCAATGCCCACATTGCATACAAAGTCTCTTTCCCGTGGATATTTGAGACAATATGGTCTCCTACTCCCTCCAATATGATTCTCCTCACCTTGGCTACACACTTCTTCCATTCTGCTAGATCCTAAGCACCAACTGTTGTTGGTTTCGGAATATCATTATCAATGAATTCCTTCAACCCATTATCTTTCAGCATTGCCTCCATGTGTTTCTTCCAAGCAACATAGTTTGATCTTCCCTTAGGGGGATCCTCGAGCCTTAGTCCATAGAAATCCATCCTTCTAGCTATGAAGAATTGATCCTGCAAATCCGATCCTCTTGCAATAACAACTTCGAAATCTCTACTCTACATTGAATCCAACTCTGATACCATGTATAAATTAATGAGTAGATTCGAAACTGCTCATGAAATTCACTAAATCACTAGACTCAAAGCCACTCTATTGATATGCGCAAGTTAATTCACAATTTAGATCACAAATCATAGACATGAAAAATGAAACATCACAAATGCTCATATATTTATCTTGGAGAAAGAAACAATGCTTAAAACTCCTTCCCATCTGTATTGCATTAATCAAAGAATAGAGATGAAATGAATATTCTTGGTCAAGCCTAAGCACACCCTGCAAGTGTATAGTTTATCACTATGCCTAATTGAATGACTCTGGCCAACACTTAGCCAATTTTGAAGCCCTCAAAGCTCCCATTTCCTTGCGTTGTTCCTTGAGGAAATTAGCCCCTATTATTTAGAAAATTCCCTCAATTGGATTTCGCAATTCCTCTAGGTCCTACCTCTCACTACATGCACCACCTGTACACATGGGAATATGCTACAACTAATAGTACACTGCCTTGGAATCTCCATCTCAACTAGGTAACTCAAATTCTCTAATTGCAACAATTATTTTGGGTTGATTGATGAGTTAATTGGTTGATCACTAAGTGTGGTTGAAGTTCCACTTCCACAACTTGACCTCCACTAATTCTTCTGTTATGAAACCAACTCCAAAAATAGAAGAAAAGAGAGATCAATGCCTTAGAAATCAGCCACTTCAAGGGGGAAAACTCCTTTACATTACATAAATGAATAATTATTGGATGATTCAAATGACAAAACCTCCTTTCTATATATAAGAGTCCATGGGGTCACAATATAATCCTAGACGACCTAACAATAATAATGTAAGGGCACAAAAATAACAATATTGGGGGTTTATGGGGCATGATAATAACAATATGGGGGCTATAGGGGTACAACAATAACAATAAGGGGGACAAACTAACAACAACAAGGGACTACACTAGTAATATAGGGACCTAAGATGCCCCTCTCCTTCAAAAAAGTGTTGTCCTCAATGCTTGAGTAGCTCTGGATGCTTCTATATAAAATTAATATCCTCCCATGTGGAATCTTCAGTGGGTAAGTTCTTCCACTTGATGAGATACTCTGAAACTGATCGATTTCGTAGTTGTTGAGTTCTTCTTTCCGTGACTGCTTCAAGTTCCAATATGATTTTTCATTCCTCATCAAGTTATGGCAATATTGTTTGAACTCAAAGTTTATCACATATAACCTTCTTTAAGCGTGAAACATGGAAAACTGGGTGCACTCGAGAAGAAGCAGGAAGCTCCAATTTGTATGCCATAGTACCAATACTTTGCAACACCTTGTAAGGACCATAGTATTTTGGTGATAATTTATTATCCTTCTTAGCTTGCTTGAGGGACATTTGTTTGTATGGTTGTAGCTGTAAAATTACCCAGTCTCCTACATCAAAAATTCTCTCGCTGCGATGTTGATCTACCAGTTGTTTCATTCGATTTTGGGCCAAATTTAGGTTATCCTTTAAGAGTTGGAGAACTTGTTGTTGATTCTCGATGTGATCTTCCACTACTTTAACCTTAGAATTTTCTCTTAAAGATGATGTGATGGATGATGAATGATATCCATAAACTGCCATAAATGGGGTCATTTTTATTGCAGTATGGAAGGAAGTGTTATACCACCATTTAGCTAGAGGTAACCACTTGACCCACTGTGTTTGTTTATCATATACAAAAAAAGGAAGATATCCTTCCAAACATTTGTTCACTATCTCAGTTTGCCCATCGGATTGAAGATGATAAGATGAGCAATGGGCTAGTTGAGTACCCAAACATGAAATAATTCTGTCCAAAAATTTCTAGTGAAAATGGGATCTCTGTCGCTTACAATAATCTTTGGGTTTCCATGTAGCTTTTTAATTGTTTCCATAAATGCAGTAGCAAGTGTACTTCTTTAAATGGATGAGATAATGCACAAAATTGTGCATATTTGGTATTTCTATCAACTACCACCATGATGGCACTCTTTCCTTCAGACTTAGGTAAACCTGTGATAAAATCCATTGAAACTTCATCCCAATGTTGGCTTGGAATGGGTAAAGGTTGTAGCAAACCCGGGGTCTTAATTGTCTCAACTTTATTTTGTTGGAAAACCAAACATTCTGCCACAAATGTTTGAATATCAGATTTAAGGCCATGCCAAAAAAATTCTTTCTTCACCCTATGGTAAGTTTTTAAAAATCCTAAGTGTCCTCCTATGACAGAGGTGTGCAATTCCAAAATAATCTTTTCTTTTAGTTGGGAATTCTTACAATGATATAAGCGATATTTGTACCATAAGGAATCACTATTCCAACTAAATGGATCAGATATACTGGGATCTTGTTGCAACTTTTGAATGAGTTTCCACACTTCTTCGTCATTCTTCCATTCCTCCCTTGCTTCGGTTATCCAATCTGGTTGGATAATAGAAATGGCACAAAGCAATGCTTCCACCTCCTCATTCTTTCTTTAGAGTGCATCTGTAACAACATTTAGCTTCCCTTTTTCGTAGATGATTTCGAAGTCATAACCCAACATCGTTGTGACCCATTTTTGTTACTCTTCTGTAGATAGTCTTTGTTCCAAAAAGTATTTAAGACTATCATGATCAGTTTTTACCTTGAAGTGTCTTCCCATTAAGTAAGGTCTCCATTTCTTTAGTGCATGTAGTATTTCCAACATTTCCTTCTCATAAATAGCTTTCTGTAAATACTTTCCTTTGATTGGATGACTTTCAAAAGAAATGGGTCTTCCTTCTTGCATTAAAACAACACCAATTCCAGTTCTTGAGGCATCACATTCCACAATAATTTTTTTTGTGAATTCTGGCATAGCTAAGACTGGTGCTAGACACATTGCCTCGTTAAGATGTTCAAAGGCCTTAGTCACTTCAGAAGTCCATGAAAATACATATTTCTTCAATAATGTTGTTAGAGGTGCTGTTGTTCTCCCATAATTCTTAACAAACTTGCGATAATACCCTGTTATCCCGCGAAATACTCGCAACTGCTTTATGGTTGTGGGGACTTTCCATTCCTTAATGGATTAAATTTTGTTATGGTTTACCTTAAAGCCCTTCTGAGATACAATATGACCTAGAAATTCCACTTCTTGTACTCCAAATAAAAATTTGGAGGTTTTTGCATATAATTGTTTCTCCTATAATAGTTTGAGGACCCTTTCAACATGTTGAACATGATCCTTCCAAGACCTGTTGTAGATTAGTATGTCATCAAAAAATACTAACACAAATTTTCTAAGGAAGGGTTTAAAAATGGAATTCATGAACCCTTGAAATGTAGAAGGTGCATTGGTAAGGCCAAAAGGCATGACCAAAAATTCATAATGATCCTCATGCGTTAGAAATTCTGTTTTAAAATATCTTCAGTCTTTATTCTATGAATGAAGATCCAACTTGGTAAAATAAATTGCTCCATGTAATTCATCCAATAATTCATCAATCACAGGAATGGGAAATTTATCTTTAATAGTTATCTTATTGAGCTCCCTATAATTCGGACACATGCGCCATGATCCATCCTTCTTATGCACCAATACTACTAGAGTAGAGAAAGAACTTTGAATAGGTTGAATTATACCAGCCTCTAACATTTATGCAATCATATGTTCAATTTCACTCTTTTGGACATAAGGATATATATAAGTGCTGATCTTTGGAGGAACATTTACTGGAATTAAATGAATAGCATGATCATGATCACGAATAGGTGGGAGTCCTTTGGGAGTTTCAAACATCTTGGAATGATTCTCCAAGACTTTTTGGATATATGGAGAAATAAATGATTTTAATGTTGACAATTATAGTGATCATAATTGTGCAATTACGTCTCATTGTTATTTCTTCAAAAGCTTGGTCATGACATTAGAGCTTATTATCTTTCCCGACTTCCCTGCTATACCCAGTAATTCAACTTCCTTTCCTTCTGAAAAAAATTCCAGAAAAGTTCTTGAAAATTAAAAGCTATCGTCCCCAAAGATTGCAACCCTTGTACTCTTAGTAAAACATTAGCACCTCCCATTGGAATGGAAAGCATTGGACTATTCAATACACATTCCCTCGTGGTTAGCTTGATATTATGGCATTTTCAAGAGAAATTTATATTCCCTCGATTTGCAACCATCACTTGAAACTCTGGTTCTAGGTATAGGAATCAATTCAATTCCTTGGCTCGATTACAATGAATAAAATTATGGGTACTACGTGAATTAATCAACACTATTACATTTTTCTTCTTGATATCTCCTTCTATATTGAGATTTTGAGGAGTTGTAATTCCTGCCAATTAATTACAGGATATGGTCAGACTCATTTCTTCTTTCTCTAGGGTTGGTCCCTGGTGTATATCCTCTTATTTTCAAGTTTCTTGTTCATTTTCTTCCTCCTCTTCACAATCTATGTAAAATAATTTCTTCTCAACACACTTATGACCTTTAGTGTATTTTCTATCACGACTGTATCAAATCCCTTTTGCTCTTTTTTCTTCCAATTTGTAGAATTTATACAATATGCATGTATATCTTGGATTCACCCGATCTAACAATTTGCTAAATTTAAATACTGAATCGCTTCTACAAATCTTTGCGGAATTAAAAACAAAATCGCTAGTCACATGAACATGAAGAAAGATCAATCACACACAACACAGATAATTTCCCGGGGAAAGCTTACAGCTAAATACCCCACTATCTTCTATTCTATATTATATCATGGATCATGAAACAATTACATACAAAAATCCTCTCACAAGAGCCCTGAGTACATCAGCTAATTGTCTCACACTGTCATACAAAAATTGGAAAATCCCTTAGCCTATTTACTGTCTCCAAACAACCTGCCTTCATTGCGCAATCCCTGCTGAATGCATTCATGCCTACCTTTACTACGCAAGTATCATGGGCACATCCAATTTGTGTTTGCTTGCATGTGTGAAAGCGAATAATGTCACAAATGATAGTCAACTTTTCTTTCACCTAAAACTCAACTGGGTCTCCACTAGATCTTACATGCATGAAACTAATATTAGTAAATCCTCAGTTGCATGTGAGATCACTGATTGTGAATTAATTAATATTTAATTCACTTGATCTCTCACTAGTGTATCTTCAGTTAGAACTAGCACAACTGAGTTAAAATATTTACAACTTGCACAAACTCATGCACCACTGCACTTCGAACTCTGTTACAACTAGAATTACTCTGCATGTCCCACCAACCAACCTATAACTCAAAATTCACTTATCTAACTGATTTGGCCACTTCAGTTAACTATTTCAAATCCACATTGAGAATATATTATAGTTTAATGTCCATCTAAATTAAGGGATAATAAAAATAGACATGCACCTAAAAATAGCCTGTGGGCCCCACCCTAGTGTAGGTGCTTAATTTTCACTAGGATCATGGGTTCCAAAAATTTCTTGTTGAATCCCAACACTCCCTCTCAACAAGAAAGGGATTATCCTTCACCCCAATCCTATCTCTATGGTATTCGAATTTTTTCCTGGTGAGCGCCTTCATCAGAATATTTGCATCCTGATCTTCCGTGGGAATGTACTAAAGCAACATGATTCTCATTTGCACATAATCTCTGAGACGATAGTACCAGATATCTATATGCTTGGACCTATCATGAAACACATGATTAATTGAGAGCTTAATGCAACTCTAGGCCGTCTCAGGAATGAAATTGGTTATACTTGTATGCTATCCATTCATGCAGCACAATATTGAGCCAAAAGCAATAATGAGTGCGTAAGTCAACGGATGCGAAAAATAGTACGCTACACCTTTAAACAGGGGTTCAGTTCAGAACCCCTATGGCTTGATCTGGAATGGAAAGTCAAGGTTTGCTAACCTCCAAGTGCCTCTCTCTGCCTATGAGTAGATTCCTACTCATATGGTAATGGTAACGAGATGTGCTTAGCACTCCAGGGCTTGTTCCAACAAGAGAGACGAGCCCCCACATCCTCCAGGGGGAGACACCATACAAGGATGACTGTTTTATTTTGTCCAATGTTTTATTCTGGGGTCTTTGTCCATCTATAAGGGGTTACACCCAAGGATCAGATGGCCCTTTTAATAGGGCAGTTTTGCCCAAAGTTTACTACAAGAAGTTTTTCCCAAAGGTAGACAGTCAAGGAAGGTGGGAACCACCAAAGGATGGTACAAGGGCACCAAAAGGTACACCTCCTAAATTGTGGGCACCACCAAAGGATGAGATAATCCTAGGGATCCAATGCTGAAGGTAAGGTTTGTTCCCTTGGTAGTATTTTTATCACAATGAATCACTGTGGGATCCATCACCCCAAAGATTCTCTCCAGCAATTCAAGTTCCAAAGGTAGCCAAGCAATTCAAAGAGTAGTGAACTAAATATGTGTTTACTTGGAGTCAAGTAGACTCAATCACCCCAAAGATTCTGTCCAATAATTCGAGTTATAGAGGCAGCCAAGCAACTCAAAGAGGAGTTCACTCGATCTTTTTTCACTCGGAGTCAAGTAGACTCAATCACTATTTTCTAGGGAGCTATTGGTAGCTGCCCTGTAGAATAAATAGAGCAAAGCTAGAGCTAGGAAGGGTTGATTCTAGTCGGAATTTTGTTGCAAGCTATTGAGCTTTTTATTATTTTACTCAATGATCTAACTTTCATAAATGTATGAGGTTATTCTTTTCTGAAATGAGCATACTGATTTCATTTTATTTATTTAAGTCTTAGAGAGCTAGGCTCGTGGGTTACGACGCAATACATGTGCCTCACCCTCTGCTATTTTTGTTCTCTGCTTTTTGTCATTCCATTAGTTCCGCTTATGATAATTTCATTTATGTTTCAAGTTGTTGTTTAGTTTTGCTTTCAGTGTGCTTCTGTAGGTTTCATTTTCTTGTGAGTAATAGAATAGAGGAGAAAAACCAAAAGGCTGTGGATCAATGCCCCCTTCTAATCTTTGTCAATAGAGCTCGAGGAGGATGAACCTTCCCACAGACCCAAAAACTGATTTCTATTCACTGTTTCTGAGATTAGAAGTAGAGTTGCATTACGATTTTCTAGTCTTCCTTTGCACGGTATTTTCACGCATTTGTTTGTTTTTCGTGCATAGATCAATAGATTTGTTTGTAGGAATTATTACTAAAACCCCAGAGAAGCTCCGTGGTGCCTTCCTGCTTCATTTTCCATCTCTGTCTTCACGGCTTGAACACTGTTTTTACGCCTCCATTTCCCTCCTTTTCCTCTTATTTGCAAATGCTGCCTTTTATGCCTCAAAACACTTAAAATATCCAGCCCGCCTTATTCCTTTATTCTTATTGGTTACGGTTTCCCTACCCTTTTTAACACAAAACGCTAGAAAACTATTGAAATTCGACCTCCGTCTTTCCTACTCGAAATTCCCGCTATCGCATTTCGCACTTCACAAAATTTTCTGAACAACACTTCCGCTACCCCACCAGTTTTGCGATATTGCGAACTGCGAAATCACACTTTGCACTTTGCAACCTTTTTGCAGTTTCACTTCGCATCATTTTCCCTTTTTTCTTTAATGCTCACCATTCGTTTTTTCCGATTACGATATTGGTATCACGCTCCACCACCGGTCCCATGACCACGTCATCTGACTCATCGCAACCTTTGTCCTTTTCACAAATCGCACTTGGCAACTTTGTCCTTTTACATTTAAGACTTATCGCTTCCAAACGCCGATTGCGATAACTCTGCCGCATCGCAAATCACATTTTGCATATTTTATTTGGTTCCTTTTAAGACTTATCGCTCCAAACGCTGATTGCGATCACCCTCCATCGCAACTCTGCCATCACACTTTTTAAATCATTCTGATCCAAAGCATTTTTGCACCACAATAAAGTTTTAATAAGGTTTAAATCCGATCTTTCACTTCTAAGCATGGTTTCATGTGTTTATCCCTCCATTAGAACCTTTCGCCTTTTCTTCTCCAAGTTGCAAATCAATACTTTCTCAACTAGAATTAAGTCATGGATAGCTTAGCTGCATGGTAGATAGAGCATAAAATAAGTAGGGTGTGTTTAGCCAGTTGGCCAAGTTTAGTGTGGTTTAAATTAGTTTCCTTTCAGAAATTTAGTTTAGTTTCCTTCCTGTCATTTCTTTTCTGCAAATTAATTTAGTTTCTTTCTGTCATTTCCTTTTTGCAGATTAAATTAGTTTCATTCCCGTCATTTCCTTTCTCCAAATTAAGTTAGTTTCCTTTCTGTCATTTCCTTCCAGCAATTTAATTTTCAGTTTGTATCATAGTTTAATAAATAACACCCTTTCGTAAAGCAGAAGAGGATGACATAAACAAAATGCATATGCTGTGTATATAGCACTTTCACCTCCAAGTTTTTACGAACCCTGGTTTGATAAAGTAAAGTAGGGAAGCCCCTTGGAGTTGCAACACTCTTGGTTCAATACCAGGGCTCACCATCTGCACACATGCGACTCGCTGTTAAAGATCTCGAAACCTTCAGGCTGCTCTATGTACAGCTCTTCCTCAATGATCCCATTGAGAAACACATTTTTCACATCCATTTGATGAATGCGCCAACCCATTTGCGCTGAGAGTGCAAGGATGGTCCTTATGGAAGAGTACCTTGTGACAGGTGAAAGGTCTCATCATAATCTAGCCCCTCAGTCTGTGAGAAGCTCCGGGCCACAAATATGACCTTGTATTTCTCCACACTCCCATCAGTAGCTTGCTTTAACTTGTAGATCCATCTCAAACCTACCAGTGATTTGTCAACTGGTCTTGGGATAATTTCCCATGCACTAATTTTTATAATGGATTCATACTCCTCCACCATTGCATCAACCCAAGTAGGCCATTGTAATGATTCCTGAAAGAAAGATGGTTTAATCACAATATATTTTCTCATGAGAGCCATGTATCCAATAAATCGGTCAGGAGACTGTCTCTGTCTGCGCTGTGAAGTAGGGGTCCTACATTCTGTGTAACATCAAGTCTCAGCCTATCAGCCTCTGTGGTGCACCTTCTGCCATTTATGATGGATGGATCTGCATGAGTGGCTTCCTCCACTCCATGAACCTCCTCATGTGTCTGATACACATCTTGATACTCAACTTTGGGAACCATTAGTTCCTCCTCTGCATGCAAGTCCAACTCCCTCTCAAGGGACAACCACATGGCTTTCCCCTCATCAAATTTTATATCCCGTCGTACAACAGTCATTCTACTGTTTGGAAAACACACACGATAATTATGGGGTGTTTATGTGTACCCCACAAAAATCCCAGCTTTAGTAGTCGGTTCCAGAATCTTCCTAGTGTCCTTGGTCACATGCACATAAACAGATGAGCCAAAATATTGAAGTGTGAAACATCTAGTTTCTTACCAGTGAAAGATTCTTTAGGTGTACTCATGCCAAGTACTATATGAGGACAACGGTTTTGCACATAAACTGTAGTGTTGTGTGCTTCCTCCCACAAATGCATTAGTAGGACCTGATCATGCAACATTGCTCATGCTGCACCCACGATCGTTCTATTCTTCCTCTTTGCGACCCCATTATGCTGTGGGTTATGAGGCGCTATGAGTTCTCTTCGAATTCCTTATTTGCTGCAGAAGTTCTTGAATTCATTAGAGATGTATTCTCCACCATTATTGCTCCTAATAGCCTTCACTTTCTTCCTCGAATCTTTCTCCACCAATGCCTTAAATTCACAGAACTTAGAGAATGTTTGATCTTTCTTATGCATGAAGAAGATCCAACATTTTCGAGAAAAGTCATCAACAAATATTACATAGTACTTATGTTTTACTGTTGAAGCAACCGAGAATGGTCCACACACGTCTGTGTGAACTCTCTCAAGGATCCCCGAAGCTCGGTTCTCCTTCTCATGAAAGGTGGAATTTACATGCTTCCGCATGGTGCAACCCTTGCACTGATCTAACTGAGCAAGTGTTCCCATTGGAAGTCCAGTAGATATTTGTTCCATGAATTTCAAGGATCCATGATGAAGATGGCCCAATTTCCTGTGCCATAGTTCACCCTCATCCCGACTCACCACTTTTTTTGCCTTTCCCATCATGGCAGCGCAACCATATACCTCCAGCTTGTAGATATTCTTAACGCGAATCCCTATCCTCTTGGATTGACCCGTTGTTTTGTGTCGCGGAAAGATTTTCCATCACTAAAAACAACGTCATAGCCTTTGTCCTCTAACATTGCGACTGAGACCAAATTTTTCTTCAGACCTAGTACATGCATTACATCTTTTAATTGAAATGGTTTACCTGAATCCCTCTGAAAGGTAATGGTACCAATCCCGGTAGCACTGTACCGTCCATCGTCGCCCATCTCAATATGCATATAGAGATATTTCTCCTCCAAGTCACTAAAAAGTTCCTTATCTCCTGTCATGTGAAAGGAAGCGCCACTATCCAAATACCACACTAATCCCAATGCACTTGACACCATGCATGCAATCAAGGGGAAGTCAAGCTCAAATTGAGAGGCAAGGGCCTCACCAGCTGCAGATCCAACAACCTTCTTGTTCTTCTTATTTTGTGGATAGTTAGTAGAAAAATGCCCATGTTCGTGACTGTGAAAACACTTCACCTTGGCCATGTCCTGCTTCTTGCCTTTATACTTGGATTTAGAATGGAATTTCTTCCCCTTCCCCTTATTTGCCTTGGAAGCCAAAGCAAAATCCTCTTCATCATCATGCTTTGATGAAGAGCCATCTCTAGTGTTCTGCCTGAACTCCTCCTGCACCAGATCCGACCACAGTCGTTCCCAATCCGACACTTTTTCCCACCCATTGATAGAGTCTTCATAACTGTGCCAACTCTTAGGAAATCGTAGGAGAGCCAAACTCACCAAATCATCATCAACGACTATTATTCCCACACTCCCTAGTTCATCTCGACATTGGACATAATTTGTGAGATATTTTGGAATGGTGTCGCCCTTTTCCCTCTTGATCTTCCTGAGTTTATCTTTGAGCGCCAATTTCCTATGGTCGCTGCTGCTTTGGAATAGATATGTCAAAGCATTCCACATAGCATATGGTGTGGATTTCCCATGGAGGGTTGAGACAATGTGGTCTCGTTCTCCCTCCAACAGGATCCTCCTCGCCTTTGCCACTTTATTTTGCCATGTATCAAGATTGGTAACATCTGCAACATCTGGCTTAGGAACATCTTTTTCAGTGAATTCCTTCAAGCCATTGTCTTCGAGTACTGCCTCCATCCTGTCCTTCCAAGCAATGTAGTTCGAGCTGACCTCGAGTGCATACTCTAACCTCAAGCCATTGAAAGCCATTTCAATCTTGAATTAGATGTAGCACCAAGAAAGTCTTTCTGCAAATTCGAATTCTATCCAGTCACAAACTCAGCTCCTACTTCACTTCTGCAATTTCCTGTGCTCTGATACCATGTAGAAATTATACAATATGCAAGTATATCTTGGATTCACCCGATCTAACAATTTTCCAAAGTTAAATAGGGAATCGATTCTACAAATCTTTGCAGAATTAAAAACACAATTGCTAATCACATGAACATCAAGAAAGATCAATCACACACAACACAAATAATTTCTCGGGGAAAGCTTACAGCTAAAAACCCCACTATCTTCTATTGTATATTATATCATGGATCACGAAACAATTACATACAAAACTCTTCTCACAAGAGCCCTCAGTATATCAGCTAATTGTCTCGCACTGTCATACAAAATTGGCAAATCTCTTAGCCAATTTATTGTCTCCAGACAACCTGCCTTCATTGCGCAATCCCTACTGAATGCAATCCCTGAATTGATGCAATCTTAACTGCCTTGACTGCGCAAGTATCATGGGCACATCCAATGTGTTTTTTCTTGCATGTGTGCAAGTAGATAATGTCACAACTAATAGTCAACTTCCCTTTCACCTAGAACTCAACTGGGTCTTCACTAGATCTTACATGCATGCAACTAATATTAGTAAATCCTCAGTTACATGTGAGATCACTGATTGTGAATTAATTAATATTTAATTCACTTGATCTCTCACTAGTGTATCTTCATTTACAACTAGCACAACTGAGTTTAACTCACTTAACTGATTTAAACTATTTACAACTTGCACAAACTCATGCACCACTGCACTTCGAACTCTGTTACAACTAGAATTACTCTGCGTGTCCCACCAACCAACCTCTAACTCAAAATTCACTTAGCCAACTGATTTTGCCACTTCAGTTAACTATTTCAAGTCCAAATTGAGAATATATTACAGTTTAATGTCCATCTAAATTAAGGGATAATAAAAATAGACATGCACCTAAAAATAACCTATTGGCCCCACCCTAGTGTAGGTGCTTAATTTTCACTAGGATCATGGATGCCAAAAATCTCTTGTTGAATCTTAACGCAATTTTTGTGGTGTCAACCTTGTAGGTTGTGGAAGTCTAGGAGTAGCAACGCTTCCATCTTTATAGATGTGAGTGGTAGGATTCCTTCTTGCCATAATTTTACTTTCAAATTTTCTTGCCAACCTGAATGCCTTATCTAATGAATCAGGTTCCCAAAGGCGAACCTCATGTTGGATGTTATCCTTTAAAGTCCTATGAAGACATCAATCTCGTGTTCCTCTGGAATACCAGTTACCCTTATATTCAATTTTTGGAAGTCCTTAATGTGCTCCACTATTGAACCCTTTTGTTTTAGATTTATAAATTGGCTAAAGAAGGAGTTTCTCTTTGTATCCTCATAATGTGCTATCATTTCCTCTGTAAAAATTGACCAAGTGACAATTTTTTTACGAGAGCAAAGCCATCGATACCATACAAATGTATTTTGTTCTAAATGAAAAGTTGCAATGCGTACCTTTTGTGTGTTTTGCACATTATGGAGATCGAAATATTTCTCCATCGGTAGTATCCATGTTACAGGATCCTTGCCATAAAACTTCCTAATATTGATCTTTGGAATATGGTGGGTCTTAAATACAACATTAGAGTTTATGAAATCAAGATTAACATTTATTTTGTTCTCATCATGAGTTTCTTGTACTACATTTTCACCATTAGAATTCATTTCTTGTATCAACTTTGTCAAACCTTCCTTCAAACCTTCCATGTCTTCTTTTAGATCATTCTTCATGTATTCCATGTTGTCTTTCATTTTTTTCATCTATCTTAGCTTTCATGCCATTCATCTTAATTTTGGTATATTATATTGCACTTCTTCCTCTTCATGAGTCATAGTAGAGCCTTCTGATTGATTAACGGGTGTTGAATTATTTTTATGGGCCATTTTAGAACCCAATACTGATATCTATGCTTCAATATTCCCTTGGAATCACTTCAAACTGATTTTTCAAACAAGACTTATGCAATTTGAAAAAAAAATACATACCTTTTTATTGCTTTTGAGGAGCTCGATATTGAAACTGATGTATCTCTGGAATTTCGGATCCTCAAGATTTTATCTTCGGTCCTTTAGTATCCCTCTAAATCTTATTTCCAATGCCACAGGTCTGACGTGATTTGGATTCTTCAAGGAAAAGTTATGCTAATCTCCTGCAATGACCTAATTATGGGCTTGTTTAGTGGAGCAAAATTGTACGACGTGCCACGTGTCACTGTTTCCTCCTTTGGCTCTGAAATTGATACGCAATAAACTAAAGTCCGTGTACTTTCAGCCACTTTTTACAGAATTCCAATACAATGCTCAGAGAGAGAGTTATGATTATTTTCCCATGGTCACCTCTTTTAGATGAAATTTGGGAGCCTGCAAAAACCCTAACTTCCACAAATCATATCTCCGAAAATATTGCGAACCAAGATCTGAAATTTTTACACAACGTTCATCAGGATTTCTTCGCAAATGGGTTTTTTTTATTATCTTCTGAACCTTTGTAGAAAAAAAAGTTATAGCGAAAATTCCACGATGACCTGTTTGAAGCAGAGAAACCCTAGAATCCAAAGCTCTGATACCAAATGTTATGAAACCAGCTCCAAAAATAGAAGAAAAGAGCCATCAATAACTTAGAAATCAGCCACTTCAAGGGGGAAACCTCCTTTATATTACATAAATGAACAATTATTGGATGATTCAAATGAAAAAACCTCCTTTCTATATGTACTAGTCCATGGGGTCACAATATAATCCTAGCTGACCTAACAATAATAATGTAAGGGCACAAAAATAACAATAGTGGGTTTTATGGGGCACAATAATAACAATATGGGGACTACAGAGGTACAACAATAACAATAGGGGGCCTACACTAACAACAATAAGGGACTACACTAGTAATATAGGGACCTAACATCTTCCGACATTTAGAACTAGTTTAATTGACAATAACTCAAATTAACTGAAATATATTGCTACAAATTAGAAATCAATCACATTGAGCTGAACTCAAGCTTCCCCAACTCGAAATAACTAAGTTAATTGAGTGACAAATGCCATGTTACCTCAGTTAACTACCTCCAAGATTTCTCGAATTTGATCAAGACAATTTCCCTAATTTAATCAAGGCAAAGTTAAAGTGAGATTTTCTTGCTGCATTTTCAACAAAATTAAACCCATAGCATTCACCTAATAATTATTAATAATTAAATTAAAATTATAAAAATGCTATTAAAAAATATCCACACCTATTAAGACAAAAAAAACTAATATCAATACAATAAATCATAAACTAGCAATTGCACCATATGTTGCAAAGGAAACGCTGTAAAGCAATAACATAGAAAAGAAAACACATCGCAAAGTTCACACACATAGTGGTAGCCATTATTTTATTTTCCATGCTGTTGACTGAAAATTTGCAAAAATAGATTATCTTTTCCATCAACATTGAAATTCCTGAAACAATAATTTGTAGGAGTCCAAGAAGTTTTATATTGTTTTTTGTGTAAGAAATTAGAGGAATCAACAAGTAGGCCAGTCTCTACTCACGTGATGTCGATTATGATAGCTACCACTATAACCTCTAGTTGAGAGTTACACTAGTGTCTACCCACAGAGCACAATTTTACCCACTGTGGGAAGCTAGATGCATTTATATGTGTTCTAATATCCACCTTCTTTTATACAAAAACAACTCTTTTTCTCATCAATGCCTATCAATAACATAATACTGATAAATAGGTCCCAATGAAGACTTAAAGTTAGAACATCAAACAAACTTGTGATATACAATATTCACAAATAAACAAAAAATTAGGAGATATCATAACAAACATAAGTCTAATGGCTACTCGAAGTGGAGATAATATTTGAAGTAACATTCTTCTGCTTGAATTTCACTTTATCTGTTGTGAATCCCTATCCAACACATAGATTAATAGATAAGTGGGTTCTTACAACACCTAAAATCAATTAAAATATTAACTTTTAAAATAATAAATTCAAAAACTAAAGCACACAACACTTGAATAAAAATAAAACATTTCACTTTATTTGTTATGAATCCCTATCCAACACATAGATTAGTAGATTGGTGGTAGATAGGTGAGTTCTTACAACACCTAAGATCAATTGAAATATTAAATTTTAAAATAATAAATTCAAAAACTAAAGCACACAACACTTGAATAAAAATAAAACCAACGTGAAGGATTTGGAGAAACCCACTAAAGTGGCATTGTTAGGATAAAACCCTTTTCAATGGGTAAATTCGCATTTTATCATTACTCCTCCCCAAAAATGTTGGTCGGAATATATGTATTTATATTACCAATAGTGAAAGGATCATAATACTTAGAGGTACTATAAAATTATATGTAGGATTAAATCCTAATCTAGTTTAATATGATCTAATGCCAACAATCGCTATTGCAAATCAATCAAATAAATAACATGTTCAGAAAGGAAGTAAATGAAAACAACGCAATATTGAAAGAAAGCCTGATTAGTTTTCGAGTTCCTTCCAGTTCCGGCTTATTTATGAGAGACGGGTTCTAGAGGAACAAAGCCAAAGGTGAATATTTAACCCATTTGGCTATTAGAAAATCAAACTAAAAAAATTACATCTATAATATTAAAATTGTCACATTACTTATTAATTTTAGAATAAAACACCAAATTTAATGAATTCTCCCAATTTAATAATGAAACATCATATTTGATGAATTTCCTTAATTTAATAATTTCGAATGAAACACCATATTTGATTTATTTTCCCACTTTAATGATTTAGAATAAAACATCTAAACTTTTTCCAATTTAATAATTTTAGAATAAACCACCATATTTTATGATTCTCATTTGAATTTTTATGATAAATTTTCTCACCTTATATTATAATAAAATATGAAATGTTATAACATTCTTCCCATTTCTCATTTGGCATTTTTTTTTTGGAAAATACCGAAAACACTTTTACAGGGAATCCATATATTTCAAAGTACCCAATTCCTATTAAATAGAAAATCTGAACATTAATATTTGAATAAAATTAATTTACAACACCTTATATTATGAAATATGAGAGGTTATAACTTTCTTCCCATTTCTCGTTTGGCATTTGTTTTTGGAAAATACCGAAAACACTTTATAGGGAATCCATATATTTCAAAGTATCCAATTCCCATTAAACAGAAAATATGAACATTAATATTTCAATAAAATTAATTTAAAAAGAATCATCTATTTGTTTCAACTTAAAAACTTGCAAGAAATTGATCAGGTGGAAGGCCTAAAAGCTTTACAACACTAAAATTATATTTAGGTAACAAGGAAAACCCCTGAATACCAGAGTATTAAAAGAGATGGACAACCTTGATCTGTTGTTGATCAAAAGCACGATATACAGCAACAATATAGAAAATATTTACTCATATGTACATAAATTTCTCAGTAAAACTATATTTACATAACAAAGAAAACACCTGAATACCAGAGTACTAAAAGAGATCTACAGACCTGTTCTGCCATTGATCAAAAACACGATATACAACAAAGGTATAGAAAATCTTTACCCATACGGCAGCAGTTCGGTTACATAAATTTATCATTGTCATATTTTTCAAGCATGGAAACAAAAAAATTGCAAAACCTATCAAGAACATAGCCAACAAAATCCTACAAAATTCAGATCAGAACCCCAGCACTGCATACGCTGCCAAGGATTTATCCAATTTTAACTTCCATAGTCTTAGGTTTATTCGGCTCCGACGGGGGAAGCTTGGGAACCGTAACTGTCACTCCATCCTGACAGGCAGCAGAAATTGCCTCTAGGTTGCAGTCAGCAGGCAGAGTGAATTTCTTCATGAATTTCTCCACCTAAAGAAAAGAGAAAAACAAAGGGAAAAAAACCGGGCGATCATCTGGAAGGCTACTTAAACGCTTTGAGATACCTTGATGTCATTGGATTTGAGGCCGAGCATTTCGATTATAAAAACGTAGGATTTTGGGTATTCTTTAACATCCACAGGAGTGGACGCCATGGCCTTCGTGTTACACACATAAGAGCGAGTAGGAGCGTTGAGGAGCTTCTCTAGATCGTCCGGCACGCGAAGCAGCTGCTGCATGGTGCTCAACAAAGGATCCATCGCCATTCTTCAAATATCTTTGCCTGCAAGAAAATACACTCATTTTTCTGCAATCGTTGGCCTCTATGGTCTGATCCTCATTCAAATATTTCACGAAGAAATAATCAAGGTTGGGATTTCTTGCAAGTTCATGGGCATTCAAACCATGGCCAGCAACTCTTTTGCACTGAATTTGAAGAGGAAGATGACTTACCCAGGAGCTCATTCGGTTCAGAACCTCTGCACCGAGAAAGACTTAGTGTTTTTTAACTGTTTTTGTAACTGATTATTTAATCGTAAGGCCAATATTATTTGAATCGTCTAACATTTAAATAAAGGGTGCACAATGGTACACGTAGCAACTTAGGGAAGTTGTTTTAAAATAAATACACTTTACAGCGTAATTATCATTATGGAGCCTATTTAGCATACAAATTTTTATTATCAAACATGATTAACATAAAATTGGAATAAATATAATAAATTTACTTATAAATGATATAATAAATTAAGTTTATAAATATTTAACATAATTAGTGGTTTATATATACTACTCAATATTCATTTTAAAGTAAAAACAGATGTCTTTAAACCTATAATATAACAATAGTTTCATATTCGAAATATTATAACTGTAAATAAGGGAGCAGAATGTCAAACCTAGTACTTTATCTATTCCACGCTAACGAAAACGGCTTGTATAAATATGATAATATGAATAAAGTAAATTTATTATTTAAATATTATATTTGAGAGATTTTTAATATATTATTAAAAATTTAATATGTAAAATATTAAATTTTTATTTATTTATTTTTAATTTAAGTTAATAATAACTTTTAAATCAAATCTAAAATAATATTTTGTATATTTTATTTTACTAAACAATAAAAATATATTTATACTAATTTTAATTTATAAAATTAAAAATATTAATATATTTTTTATTTTTATTTAAGAAATATAATATATAAATGTTTTAAGATTATTTAATTTGTTTTGAACTTATGATATTATAAGAAATGTGTTAAAGTAAAATTTAAAATATATATTATAAGAAATGTGTTAAAAGATGTGTTTAAGTAAAGTTTAAAATATATAGACATGATACTTTTATAATTATATATAATTATATGAATATTTGAAATTATAAATAATTGTGAATATTTGAAATTATAAATAATTGATTAAATTAAAATTGAGATTTTATTTTAAAAAATATTAAATATTTTAAAAAATTAGTATTATAATTAATAATTCAAAACAATATATTTTAAATTTTTAATTATAAAAAATTGATGAAAGTAATTCTAGTCTAATATACTTCCTATAAGAAGGTACATGAAAAAGCATATCACTGGTCAGAACATATCGAGATCGACGAGAATGTTGCATTGTAAAACATTAATAACATTAAAAAAATTGTTACTTCTAAGTTCAAAGAAAAAATGTGGTGTGAGAAAGATCTAACATCTAAAAGAAAATTAAGATACTATAAGGAGGTCATCAACCCCACCCTAGAAGATCAAAAGTATCTCTCTGTTTTAATTAGCTCAAAGAAGAAAATTAATATAGCCAAGATTAAAACGAACTCTCATGAGCTCCATAGTGAAACAGATCGTTGGACAGTTCCTAAAACACCATGGATGGAAAGGATCTGCCATCTCTGTGAGAATATGAACATCGAGGATGAAAATCACTTCCTCTTAGAGTGCCCCGCGTACAACCACATTAGAGCTCAATTTCATAATCTTTGTTGCAATACTGACCTTCCTAGCCTTTTAAGAAGTCAAAATTATAGTGAGCTCGGGAGGCTTCTCTCCAAGCTTTTCGAGCATAGGAATAAAATCTTAAATCAAACTAAATAACTCTTTTCTTTAGGTCCGATAGACCAAATATTGGTCTTAGTGGACGTTAACCATCATCATCATCATCACCACGATCGAAATGTTTCTAACAACTTATTTTTTTTCTATATTTGAAGCTTCATGAAACTCATAACAAACCTAGTCAATCGTAGAAAGTCGCTTTTATCTTAATTGTCATTTTTATTTCTATGTGGTTCATGGATCGGAGATGGGAGTACTACATCCACAAATATTTGTACCACGTTTATTAATATTTGCAATTACATTGACAAGAGAAAAATCTTGAAAGATTATGTCCAACATTCCCCACCTTAAGCCGAAGGGATGTTTGTAATCCCAAACATCATTCTAAATTTTTCAAACTTCAAGATCCTCTACAACCTAGTATCTCAAGACAATTGTGTTTCTTATGTACGTTAGGTCATGCTTCCCATGATAATTATTATAGATTATTATGCATGGTAATGTGCTTCTCCTCTTCTCCCCATGACATGCCAAATGTTGATTTTTGTAGCATTGATTGTGCTCTAGCCTCGAGATTTTACAGAGAGGCTAAGATACATGCATTCTCCAAGACCCAGAAATCGTTTTGGAAAATTCCATCCAGATATGATTTGATTAAAATAATTAATCATTTTTAATGTATTCCTAAGTTTAAACTTAGGAAATGAGATTAATTAAAGGGTATTAATTAAATCGGGTGCAAATCTTCTAGATAAAGGCATGGATCGAGTCCAAGTTAATATGAGCCACCAATTAAGATCTAATATTAGTTGTTGATATGTCAACGAGATATTATAATGAGGAGCTCGATGGGCACTTGGAGAACACACTTGAGATTTGCAGAGATCAATTTTTTTGGGAGATCGAATTCTCAGAGTAGCAGCGTTGAGTTTCCAGAGAGAGACCCGGTGAGTTCGTTGCAGTGAGGGGCATAGATAGTAGACCGAAGGAAGGTTTCCAGATCCGAGGAGTGCAAGGCAGAGAAGACATCGAGAGTCACAGAGAGGTTGCGTAGTGCCACACAGAGGCAGCACAGAGCTTCAAACAAAGTTCGTTATTTTGTTGAGAGACAGTCGAGATCCAGTGCCGGAAGCCGAGGTGTGAGTCTCGAGGGCTAGGGAGGCAAGTTTCAGCGCAACACAATATCAGGAGGAGAAGGTGGCGCAGTTCCAGGAGCTATGATGCAGTGGCTACATAGGCTGATGCAGTTACTGCATAGAGATAGCGCATGGCATCTCTTCTCGAGTCCATATCCCAGATCGTCCGTGACAGTGTGAGATTTAATCACTAACTCTTTTGTCAGTATTTCTTTGTATCAGATTGCTAGTTTGGGCATCCAACAATTTGTAATCAGATTACTACTGGATAATAATAAAACCCTCAATTGTTGCACCAATTTTTGCAAGTTGGATTTTTCTAGGGACGATTGTCCAAAACTAACGGTGTACTTGTGTGCGTGTTTCTATCTTTCCTGTGTTGTATTTTCCACATTATTTTATGTTATGTAAGATGCAGTGTATTTGATTTCTATATTTATTTTGTAACATCGTAAATAATTTGTTCAGTGATTAACAAATAGGAGAAATCTAATCAGTTGCTATAGTAAGATTTCATTAGTAAAATTTTCACATAGTATCATAGCATAGATAGAAGCTGGAGAGCTCAATTGCAGAAGGAAAGAGGGCGATCTGAGGCATTGCATAGGTAGCAGCTCAAAACCTCAGGAGGTTGCGCAGTCCAGATGCCAGCAGGGCATATTTTTGAGGAAAATTTGTGTCTCTGAGTGAGAAAACAGAGCACAAAATTTCCAGATCGAGATTTGTCATAGGTAGAGGGATCAACAGTAGAAATTTCCACACAAAGTAGATCTTCAGCTCAGAGGCAGTCATTTTGCAGCAATAGCTGGCATAATAGCGTCAGGAGGAAATAATAACATAGTGAGGGAATTTTTTCCTCGAAGAATTTCTAGCCAAGAAATTATAATTTTCAATGCAGAGTAACATTAGTCGAGAGCTGATTTACCCACTCCAGCAGGGAGTGCGTAGAGCCAGTCAACAGTTGCGCAGAGGGATAGATGCGGAGTTCGTTTTTTTGTTTGGCGAGATGGCATTAGCTAGGTTGATAGATTATGATTGGTTAGACGAAGCTATGTGATCTAGAAGGCAACGATTTCCTTCCTTCTGGATGAGTTTGACCTCAAAACCTACATCAATAATGTGGTGGTTGTCCCCACAGATCCAGATCAGAACAAGACGTATAAGAAATAGATGGCTAAGGAGAAGAGGATGATCCTTGATGGAGTTCGGGATCATGTTGTATCTCACATAGCGACCCTGGGAATGACCAAAGAGATGTGGGACTCTTTTGCCACGTTGTACAAGGGATCTTCCGAGCAGCGGAAGATATATGTGGAAGAAAAGTTGAGGACTAAACATATGCAGAAGGGAGAACACATATACGACTTTCTCTACAAGCTTCAAGATGTCCAAGATTAGTTGGTAGTTGTAGGGTCAACACCTTAGGCTACAGAGATGGTGTAGATAGCTCTAAATGTAGTTTCAAAAGAATGGAAAGTGTTTTTCCAAAGTATTTTGGGAAGAGAAAAATTGCTAAAGTGGGATAGGATGTAGGCAGATCTGCAACAATAGGAGCTAAGGCGAGACTTGGTGAAGAGCAACATGGAAGGCAACAACAACAGTGGGATGAAAGCAGAGGTGAAGGAAGAGGAGAATGAAACCATCACAAAAAAGGGGTAGTAGGAGCAGCGCAAAAGGAAGAAAGATGTTTCCAAGATCAAGTGCTTCAGATGTGGTGAACTTGGTCACTATGCTACCCAATTCCTGCTCATAAAGAAGGAAAAACATGAGAGGGAGGATCAGCAGGCTGCATCCGCAGAGATCGACAAGATGTCCTCTAGACTGGAGGAAGAGTTTTCCATGATCACCGACATACCTCTAGGGGTGAGGTGGGGGTGATTTAGTTTTGTATTCCCAGATAGGTTGGGAAGGATCCTTGAGGAGTCCAACTCTTGGATCAATACCTTGCAACGGGAGCCCATAGAAGCAGTAGCAGGATGGACCAATGACAACTGGTGCAATTGGTGCCAGAGTGATAGATGCAGTAGTTAGTAGCATTCTAAGATTGAGCAGTGCAGAGCAGAGTTGGAAGCAATGCATGAGCATAATGCAGAGTCAGCAGCAACACAAAGGATTTAGTAACAGTGCAGAGACTAGCTGCAGTCAGAACTCGGGTGACAGATGCATCAAACTAAACACAATTGGTTCATTAAGATGGGCATCTCTTAGTTACAACAACAGTAGATGAGAGATATTTGTGGATGTTGCAGTGGCAACAACAACATAGTTGCAGTGCAGATGTAGTAGTTGATAGAAACATGCAGAGTAAAAAACAACATAGATGCAATGTAGAATCATAGCTACACAGTATTTGATGGGTAGTGAGTCCAGACATCAACAGTTCAACAAAAGGTGATACAGATTCAGAGTTGTAACATCCCTAGTAAAAATCCATGTAAAAAATATATAAGACAATGGTTGATGGGACACGTATTCCAAGCTGAATGGTGGGAAAAACATCCTAGCAAGTGTTCATTTCGGTTATTATGGCTAAAGGAAATTGGCAAAGGCATTGGAAAGGCATGAGGTATTAATTGGCATTTTATTTATGAAAATAATGGAAATTAGGAGAAAAGGAAGGTGAAAGGTCACAGGTTGCATGTGAGGAGGAAAATAATGGAAAATGAACAAAATAGAGGCCTCATTAATAAAAAGGCTTATGAGGATCAGTTGGTAAGCTTTTGGTTGAAGACTTGGTCAGTTCAGTTTTGGAGCTCTCATTATTCTCTCTCTCTCTCTCTCTCTCTCTCATACTCTTGGATACTTATAGTTTTTTTGGAGCACTCTTGGAGAGTGTGGCATACTTGGAGATTTGGAGCAAGAAGGAAAATGAAGAACAAGAACGCACAAGAGGATTAGGATCAACATCTACATTAGGTTTTGAGTGCAGTTACTGAGTTGCATGTATGTTTTCCTCACTGGTTTTGGCATGCATGGTGTATGCATGTGGATTTTCCCAACCTTTCCATTTCTTGGATAACCATGGTGTTATGGGTTTATTTCCATTGGTTGTTTCTCGTTGGTTCTCATGATTCCTTTAGTCGTGGGTTGAGTTATTAGCTCCTGCAAGCCTTGGTTGGACAAACACGCTGGAAGCCTGGCAGAAAATTGTGGGTTGAGTTACTAGTCCTAGAAGCCTTGTTTGGAAAAACGCTCTGGAAGCCCTAGGTGGGTTGAGTTAATAGTCCTAGAATCCCTGGTACGACAAATTCTCTTGAAGCCCTGTAACAGTTGAGGTTGAGTTACTAGTCCTGGAAGCCCTAGTTGGAACAAACACTCTGGAGCCCTGGAAAAACTTGGATAGAGACCAATCCATGATGGTTGGGATGTCTGACCGCGAGGTGGAATCACTGGTTTATGGTTGAGGTAGTTTGGCCTCTGGAAGCCCTGGATTGATTGTGATTGATGTGTTTGATGATATTCCACATTCATGCTTGGAATATGGCACGAGCGTGATTGGCTGAAGTGAGACTCGGCTCAGTAAATCTATGGTCGGGTGGAACGTGGAAGTCCCATCTCTGGTTGGTTTTTACATTCAGTAATGAAGAGATCACTCATTTGGTATTTGTTATGCAAATTTACTGGTTAATATGTGGATTATATTGTTATTGTATCCATGGTATTTCTGTTGTTATTATGTTGGTTATAAGCATGTATTTTATCAGTGATGATGTATGGTTCTATCCGTGTTTTTACTCGTAAATGAATGCATAATGTATCTCTGGTAAAATAGATTGTATTTCAGCTAATTATGTAAGGGAGTAGTGCTTCTTAGTGATTCTCAGATAAGTATGAGAGTCCTATGCCTAAATTTGTTGTTTACACCTGTAGATTCAATGTTTTTGATATGTTTGACAAAATTATTGTCATGGATAGGAGGGGTCTAGATGAGTTCTTTTTGATGTGATTTCTATCGTATCATTTTTCTAATGTTATTTATCATCCCCTAAGTTTTCATGAATTTATGGGTAGTGACCGGGGCTCTGGGCCTAAAAAGGTGGCTCAAATCCCGGAGTTGCAGGCACAAAACTGGGCATTTGGGGCCCTAGCCGTAGGCATGCAGTGTTGTTCCTAGGGCTATGACCTCCTGGCCGCTGGCATGCAGTGTCATTCCTGCGGCTAAGGCACAAAATGGTAAAAAAGTCAGTCTAACCCATGGGTAAGAGGCGTGAAGGGTTGGGATACCTCTTGGGGATGTTGTTGATGATGTGTAAGGTTTGTTTGTCAGGTTTCTGTTAGTTCCACTTCCTCAAGGTCATCTAGGAGGTTTAATCTTGTATTAGTATCCTCTCATCACATGTTTACCCCGATTGGTCGGTTACTTGGGTAGATGTGGGAAGAGGGTTTTATAGAGTGGTATCAAAGCCATGTTCAACCCTCGGACTAGATGGGCAGTGCGTTGGTCATGCATTTATGTTGGTTGCATATGAGTTAGTATGCTTGTGGTCTATATGTGATTGTTGCATCTGTGTTGTGCTGGCCATGGTGGAAATGGTGTCGCCATGGAAGTGTTGATGATGTTATTGTCAACATGTTGTCATGAGTGTATGATTGGTTATGTATTTCTCGTGCTTGTGTATTGTTCGTGCACACTTTATTACATATTGTTACATATTGTACATAAATTTCTTGCTTATGATAGGGTTACATATTGGTCATACTTGTGTGTTGTCCATGTATGCTTGCTTATGTAATGTTATATGTTGAACATGCATTGGTCATTCATGATTGGTTATACATGTCAAGTGGGTGCATATGGTCAAGTTTGCATTGGTATGGTCAAATGTTGTTGTACATAAGGTCATTGTATGCAATTAGGTAATCATGATGATATTGGCATGTCTTGATGCTAATGTGTTGGCTAAGATAGAGCAGGAGATGCATACCTTCAAAGTGAAGTTGCAGCATTGGACCTCGAGGCAAGAGCATGACGTCATACAAGTTTGGATGTTTGGAAAGTAGGTATGTAGGTTAAGGATTTTTATATGCATTATGGTTATGACTATTCCTTTCATTCTATTGATGCTATGGTTACACATGTAATAAATGTTAGTTAATAATTTTAGTCATATGTACATGTGTGGGTTATCCGTGCATGGTAGTAACTTTTTGTTGTTTTATGTTAGTTAAACTTGATGATTATGTTACATGATGTTGATGAGCATGTTATATGTTGACTTATTAATATCTTGTTGTTATACATATCATGCTAAATTAGATTGGCCTATGCAGATGGTTAGATTTATGAAATTCGGGTATGAGTCGACCTAAATATGATAGTCTGTTGTATTAATCTACACTAACTATGCACATGTGAGTGTTATGCATGAATGAAAATTGTTTATGAGCTTATGATGTGAACATTTTAGTTAGTTACTGTTATCGATATCATGATCTTATTTATGTTTGAGTTGATATGTTGTGAATTTATGTCGTGCTAATCTCGATTGATTGTGTAGACAAGATAGCCTCCCCTAAGATACATTAAAGTATGAGTTTGCTTATGTCATCTACTTGATGCTTAATTGTTTGATTATGTCATCTATCTCGTGTTGAGTGTTCGGTGTCTATTATGTCGTCTAGTTGATTTATCTAACATGGTGTGTTTATAGTTTGTTTGAATATATTATTTGTTGCATGATATGAGTATGTGTCTGTAAGATTGTATGAAGGAATGATCTTGTTTTAGGAAATTTGTACTAACATGATATGTGTTGAGATAGTTGATATGTATTTGAGTGTAAGTAGGTGATAGTTGTAGAGTATGTATTATGACTGATGACTATGAGTTGATTGTTTATTATGAAATGCTTGTTAGACTTGGTAAATTTTGAATCCAAATTGATATATATGTCGTATTGATATTTGGAACATGTGGCTGACATGTGTGTTCAGTTACAAGGCAATGTGTTTGGCACATCAAGGTAAGATAACTTGTATGATGTTATATTTATTTATGCGCTGACAGTTGTGTGGTTATGGAAGTATAATGGAGGGGATTGCATGGAAAAAGAGATTGTTATGAAATCTTGAAAAAGGCTCACGTTGAGCTTTCCCTTGGAAGCACTGGGGACTCATGGGGATTGAGTCATGGTGTTTGTTTTCAGTCTTATGTTTTTGGTCTTTTGTGATTTGTTTGCGCTTGATTTTCGGTCTTGATTACATCTAGTGCATGGCCATGCCACTTTGTTACGGTGTCGTATTTCTTTTGTTTTTTCATGGTCTTCCTCTTGTTTGTTCTTGTTATTTCCTTTTATGTTTTGAGAGTCTTTAGAATTGGTTGGGAAAGAGGAAAGTTAATGGAGCTTGGCGAGAGCTTTGTGGTACCCAATCGGTAATGAAAGGCTTGAATGAAGCTCAATGCATGAGTGAGGAAAGTTGAAGGCAAGAGTATGATAGTCGTTTGGACTGGTCGGGTCCATTGTGGTAAATGGACAATGAAAGAGAAGAAATGAGAAAGGTAACCAGAAAGGTAAAGAAAATGGATTTGCGGTGTTAGATGCCTTAGCTATGTTGGGAACAATTATTCTCAACGTTGTGCATGAATAAAGGAATTTCTCTTAACCTTGACCTTATGCTATTGGGTAATTATGATGTGATCATGATTATGATGGTGTTTATATATGTATACATATGTGTATGTATGTCGTTGTCTGATAGGATGATGATTGTTTTATGCTAATGATTATATATATGTATGTATGTATTTATGTATGTATCTGTCACTGTATGATAGGGGTTTCAAGGGTCATTCTTGTGGAGGAATGATTGCTTATGCAGGTGAATGGCATGAAGAAGTTCTTGGTATTATAAGGAATCAATTGGGAAGAGTAATCCTGAAGATCTATGAGATCGGTATCTTGTGGACATGAATTGATATTATATGCTTGTACTATGCCTGTGATTATGTTATGGACATGTATTGTTGAGGGGTACATTAGCGAAGTGAAAGTAGTGTGATTTGCACCATGCTAGGATAATCATGGATAGTGGAAAGACACTAGAAGCAAGGTTTCTTGTGGGGTTAATATGTGGTCTATGGATGTGCATTACTACTATTATGTATATGTTGTGCATGTTGTATATTCAGTGATTGTACCTATGGCAATGTGTAATGTTGCATATTTAGTATTGTGTACATATGATATTGTATGCATGTTTTATATATGGTGTTGTGTGTGTATTGCATATGCAGTGCGAGGTATAGATGGTGCTATGTACATGTTGGATATGTGGTGTTGTATACATATCGTTTTGTGTGCATGTTGGATATGCGGTGTTGTGTGCACAGGGTGATGTGCGCATGTTGGATATGTGGTTTTGTGTATGTATGGTCCTATGTACATGTTGTATATGCATTGCTATGTACATGTTGTATATGCATTGCTATGTACATGTTGTATATGCATTGCTATGAACATATGGTGTTGTGTGTGTGGCATACATATGGTGTTATTTACACATGTTGTTGGGTGCATGATTGTACACGTGGTGTTGGGTGCATGATTGTACACACGTGGTGTTGTGTGCATTTGGTGTTGTGTAGATCTTGTACATGTGGCGTTGTGTGTAGTTGGTGCTGTCTACATGTCGTGCACGTGGCGTTGTGTACATGTGGTGTCGTGTACATATCGTGCATGTGGTGTTGTGTATATTTGGTATTGTGTACACAATGTACATGTGGTGAGATGTACATTTGGCGTTGTGTACACGTTGTGCAGGTGGTGCCGTGTATATGTGATGTTGTGAAAATGTTGTGCAACAAGAAATCGTGAAATTGGAAATGAGAAAGGACAAAAATTACCCACACACTGGTGAAGAATATGGGTGTCTAATTTATTTTTCCCTTAAATAAATTGCAATTTCATATCATAACAACCTATATTAGTTAACTAAGGCATGATGAATGAGTTAGCTCAAGAAATTTGAGTTGAGGGTATAAGATGAGGCAAGTAGAGTGATCCTAATATTTTGGGGGTCCAGTTGCAGTTAATGCACTAGTGGCGTGTAGGTGTAATCAGTTAATTCAATTAATTGAGTTAAAATCAATTTAACTAGTTATAACTAAGTGATGAATTAGTGATAGGTCCAGTTAATTAAATTAGATTTAATTCACAAGTAGTGATCAATCAGATAATTGACGAGTCACTATTGATAATTGCATGCATGTCAGTTCTGAGGAAGACCCAGTTAAGATAGAGGTTAAATGGAACATAACTATCAGTTGTATTTTTAGAGAATTTCCTGAGTGCAATTATAAAGCCATGAGGAAGCCATGATGGATTGTGAAATCAAGGAAGGTTTATTTTCCTATTTAATATGGGCCTCATTCTTTAGGAATTGCATGAGCAAGGTAGGCTAAAGGAAGGTTGAGAATTGGCTATGTGTTTGTCCCATTTTGCCTAGATCAGTGGGAGACAATTGGCATAGTGCTGGAGAATCTCATGAGAGATTGAACGTTGTATTGTTTCATGATTCCTTGACTTTATACAATATATGATAGCGGGCTTTTGAGCAGTTTCTTTCCCAAGAACATATTGTGTTGTGCGATTGATTTACTTCTTTCACTTACTTGCATGTGATTGAGCGATCATGTTTTCTATTCCGCAAATATTGTAGAAGGATTCAATATCTTGTTTTAGTACATCACAATATCAGATTGAATCCATTGATATAGAATTTCTATAAATTTACACATGGTATCAGAGCACCAAGAATCACAATAGAAGAGAAGAATTTGAGTTTGTCTTGAACACGTTCAAATTTGAAAATTTATTCTTCAGGATCCAACATCAGATCAAGATGTATTTCAATGGCTCAAGACTCAAGTATGCACTTGAGGGAAATTCTAATTATATTGCATGGAAGGACATGATGGAGGTAGTGTTGGAGGAAAACGGGTTGAAGGAATTCATAGATACTGATATTGCCAAGCCCACAACAGCAGATGCTCAACTTCTTGATGCATGGTAGAAGAAGGTAGCAAAGACAAGAAGGATCTTGTTATATGGAGTTCAAGATCATATTGTCTCGAGTCTCCATGGGAAGGCGAATCCATATCATATGTGGAAGGCCTTGATAGATATGTTTCAAAATAACAGTGACCACAGGAAGTTGGCGCTGAAGGATAATCTCAGAAAGATCAAGATGGAGTAGGGTAAGACGGTACCAATATACTTGGCGAAGTTTACTCAATGTCAATATGAGCTTGTGATTTGAGTATTAATGTTATTTTTGTTGTGCTAATTTTATCTTCAGATTTAAAATTTATTTGTTGATCTTATGCTTGATGTACATAGTTTCCTTGGTGGTTATGTGTGTCAAACAGGTAAATTAGCTGAGTTTTATGAGCAAATTCAAGAGCATAGAACATGAATAAATATGTTGAACCAAAAAAAAAAAAAAGAACAACAAACCATCACAATTGATCCATCAACATAGATTTTTGATGAAGGAGTTCACCCCTCTTGGGCTACATCTCCTTGGTCCAACCTCCATGGCTTGGGCCTCTGTATTAGCTCAAAAGTGAAAAAAAGTGATGTTTATATTCACCTACAGATCCTGAAACATGCTTCAATGATTTAAGAATGTCCAAATCTATCAGAAATGACTCTTCCTGCTCTCAATTCGGTCTTCAGTTGATCTAGGCATGGCCTTCCCTCCTGGTGGCCCTAAGCTTCTTTTTTCTTCAAAAGTGACAAAAACAATTTTAGAATTGCTCCTCTGCCTCTTCAAACTATAACAATGGATTCAGAACATGCCAATCTGCTAGGAATGACTCTTCCTGAGCCAAAAATGGTCGAAAATTGCTCTAGATATGCTTCATTCAATTTTCCTAGGAAATCTCCTCCAAATCTGGAGAAGGCTCCAGTTAAATCCACCAAAGTTGGAGAACTTGTCGGTTTTCGAGGCGCCCCTAAAATTTCTCCAGGTTAAAATGTAGTTAATTAATTGTTAAGCTGGAGTTATGGGCGAATAAGTATGGTTTTAAATGTGCATAAGCATGGATTAAATTAACCCAGATTTACAACTGCATTAGCAATTAAAAATGGTGATTAGGGTATTAACCTTGCATTTAACACATTAATCCCCACGCTCAATCAAACTCCGTGCCATTCGTTATAGTGGACGGACGTATGGGGAGGGGGCTGGCCCCCTCCAAACCCCCGCTGTCAAATCCATTTTAAAACAAATACATGTGGAACCTGTGGTCAAGTAAGAACCATGGTAGAGGCTCAATGATAATGGCAGATAGTTGTTGTGGAGGAGGTCGTGGGGTAGAGCCCTGAACTGCGCCCGTATATATATTTTTCCACCGGTTATACCATAGGTTTAATACCTTATAATATGTGCGGACTTTGGAAAATAATCAAATGTGCTCCATACCATAGTTCATGCGCAATATATGTAAACCTTTGGCCACCGTAATATACGACCATAATATATATTTGAACTTTGGATAATATAAAATGTATTCCCACCATATAATTCAACCATGCGGACTATCATTTGTAAATATATATTTCGACCACCATGATGATAATTCGAAATAAAAAATGCAATTCGGCCATTGGAGAGGGTCCACTAGAGGGGGAATGTGGTGGCCCCTCGCTGCACCACGTGTCAGCCTCTGGTTGGGCTATCCCAAACCATAAAAAAAGTTGGAATTCAACCTTAGGAGCCAAACTTAAAAAAAAAAAAATTCACTTTCAAACCAAAATGGCGAATCTTGTTGTGACACTTTTCACAGTGTCATTGGGAAAAAATAAAGAATATTCCCTGAATATACCCTGTATGTTGACTGGGTTGCCATGTCATCAACATGTCACTCTTCTGCAAATTGTTTTAGATGTTTAGGAAAATGAACAACAGGCTCTATCTTCTTCATTCGGACTTCGTTTTCGATGAAATGAATTGCGTCGGATTCCTAGCAACGATCTCTTCATTGTCATTCAGTTTCCAATCAATTCTAAGAACTTTCATTTTTGAGATTTTACACTGAGCACCTGATAATTCCTCCTCGCTAGAAGCCTTTTGAACCCCAAAATATCTTTGATTACTGATCATGTGGATGAGGGTATTGTGCCCTCACCCTTCCTGTCTCTATCCACTGAAATTTTCCCATTTTCATCAATTGGAGATTTTCACAAAACTTAACTTTTTCCTTGACTCTTGCGACCTTCTCTTACTGTCATTGACACCGTCATGCTGCAATTCCCATGAATTTGCAGAGCATCAGGCTATTCTTCCAGAAATCCACTTGTTCCTACCTTGGTCATCAATCAAAGGAAACATAAAACGGTCTCACCTTGCACACCGTCATCATGGCGATTCTTAGCTGATCTTGCTTTGTACTTGTGTCGACTCTTGACCATGTATCTTCACCATTTCCATGCACCCTTTGGAAACAAAAAACAAGCATTTTTTGAACCCATGCCTTCTTTTTCAAACTGCCTTGGCACTTTCTCTTTGACCGTTGAAGTCTCTTGCACCGACATCTTGTTTCCAACACTGCTCAACACTGATGTTGACTGTTGCAAATGTTTTACATCTTCTTCACCTCCTTTCAGAGGCAACCTGTTAGAATCCTAAAACATATCATTACAAGCATAAGCAACCTTAATGAAATCAAATTTTTCATTCATTGCATCTTTTTGAAAGGTTTGACTCAAAACATCTCTTTGTTTGATCATTAGCAATGACAAATTCTAACTTGCATTCACTATCCTCTTCATTTCTCTTGCATCTATAAGAGACAAAGTTGTCTTATTCTTATGCGCTCTAACTATGTATTCAATACCATCTTTAAACAAGTGATACTTATTTTCATGGTGATGAAATATTGCTTTCCTATCATACAGATAAGGACTTCCCAATTCAATACCTAATATATCAAGCGACACCACATCAAGTTCAACTTCATCAAGAAAGTTTGAATTGATGGTGAATCTTAGTATGCACTTTCTTGTAACCTGCAAGTTTGCATTCTTGCATATCCACCCTAAAGGATAAGGTCTTGGATATATAACTGTTTCAAGGTCTAGCTGCTTAACCAAGTGTTCGGAAATTAGATTAGCTTGTGACCCACTATCAAAAAGTGTATCAATCTTGGTATGTTTAGAGATGACTCTAATATGGAAAAGTTCTATTCTTGTATCTTCATCTTGAGTGACATTGGGACAATTTTAAGAACTAGTTCTTGCTATATGCTTACCTTTCAAACCCATGGCTGTAATCTTTGTCTCATCTCCTGAATCTGACCCTAAGTCATGTTAATTATAGCAACAATTTTCTCCTTGTCTTTGGCTTTCAGTTTTTTTGGCTTCAACTCTGGATGAAGCTACCAACAATGGTCTTCATCATGGCCATTCTTCAAACAATTTTTACATGCGATTTTTTCTTTATCTCTTTTGAAAGAGATATTTGCTTTTCTTCTTCCATAAAACTTGCCTTTTCCTTTACCCTCACTATCACTTTTCTCATCTATGTTTTGTTTCCCTCTTGCTTCTAAATGTGTGGCTTGAACACAAACCTCATCTATGTTTGTGGGATTAAACATGAGAATAGTGTGCCTAAGGTAACTGTGCAAACCCCCAATGTACTTTAACAAAGTTTCTTGAGAATGTAAATTAATACCCAAAATAAGAGCTCTTCTCCTAAATTCATGAGTATAATCTTGCACACTTTTCCCTTTCAATTGTCTAAATTTTTTCCAATCCATAATGGCCTTTTGCATGTAAGATAATGGATAGAATTTCCTTTTAATGGCAGAAATAAAACTTGACCAAGACATAGATATCTTACCGTAGTTTCTAATCTCTTTTTGAGTCCTTGCTTCCTAGCATACAAGTGTAGATCCTTCCATCCTCAAAGAAGCCAATTGAATATTTATGTCGCCTTCATGAAGGTTTTGAATTATGTAATACACCTCCAATTGACGCATCCAATTGTCCAATATTTCTGCATTTACCTCACCATTATACATTGGAAGCTCAAACTTGACATTAAGTTTGAGTAAGGCTGTTTTTCCTCTTATGGTCTTTGAGTGAGTATGAGTAGTTTTTGTGGTGGAAGTGGAAGATGATGATGATGGTGATGATGAGGATGATGAAGATGGAGGAGACGGAGGTGGATTTCATCCACTACCCTTTGAATAATTTTCTTCATCCTTCTTATCCTCTGAAGTTCCTTCTTCATGTGGAGGCTTATAACCTTCTCCTTCCAACCTAGCAGTAAATGCATCAAACATAATTTTAACCATATTCTTTATGTCATTGAAGTCTCTCTTGACATCATCCGGTTCTAAATGACCTTAAATTTCTCCAACACCTAAAATGATGGCTATGGATTCAAGCTCAGCTCCTGGTGCTTGTACCTCTTCAATCAACTGAGCTTCTAATGCAACCATTAGAACACTACTTGTACAAAACTCAAGCAACTATCAAGAAAATAACCTTTGCATTTCAACCAGGCTCGTATACCAGCTTGATCTAAGTATGAATGTTAGTTTTGTCGTGCTAATTTCATCTTCAAATTTAAAATTTATTTGCTGATCTTATGTTTGATGTACATAGGTTTCCTTGGTGGTTATGTGTGTCAAACAGGTAAATTAGCTAAGTTTTATGAGTGAATTCAAGAGCATAAAACATGAATAAATATGTTGAACAACAAAAAAAACAAGAACAACAAACCATCACAAATGATCCATCAACACAGAGTTTTGATGAAGGAGTTCACCCCTCCTGGGCTACATCTCCTTGGTCCAGCTTCCATGGCCTGGGCCTTTGTATTAGCTCAAAAGTGAAAAATTGTTGTTTACATTCACCTACATGTCCTGAAACATGATTCAATGAGTTAAGAATGTCCAAATCTATCATAAATGACTCTTCCTGCTCTCAATTTGGTCTTCAGTTGATCTAGACATGGCCTTCCCTCCTGGATCACTAGGCTTCTTTTTTCTTAAAAAGTGACAAAAACACTTTTAGAATTGCTCCTATGCCTCTGCAACCTATACCAATGGATTCATAACATGCCAAAATGCTAGGAATGACTCTTCCTGAGCCAAAATTGGTTAAAAATTTCTCCAGATATGCTTCATTCAATTTTCCTAGGAAATCTCCTCCAAATCTGGAGAAGACTCCAGTTAAATTCGCCAAATTTGGGGAACTCGCCAGTTTTGGAGGCACCCCTAAAAATCTGCCAAGTAAAACTGTAGTTAATTAATTGTTAATCTGGAGTTATGGGTGGATAAGTACGGTTTTAAATGTGCATAAGCACAGATTAAATTAATCCGGATTTACAAATGCATTAGCGCTTAACAATCGTGATTAGGGTATTGACCCTACATTTAACACTTTAATCCCCGCGCTCAATCAAAATATGTGTTGTTTATTATGGTGGATGGATGTATGGGGAGGGGGCTGGCCCGCGGGGTTGGCCCCTTCCAAACCCCCGCTGTCAAATCGATTTGAAAACAAATATATGTCGAACCCGTGTTCTATTAAGAACCATGGTAGAGGCTCAACGGTAACAACAGATAGTTGTTGTGGGGGAGGTTGTGGGGTCGAGCCCCGACCTCCACCCATATATATATATTTCCACTAGTTATACCATAGTTTTAGCACCTTATAATATGTGAGGACTTTGGAAAATAATCAAATGCGCTCCATAACAATGTGCAATATATGTAAACCTTTGGCCACCGTAATATACACCTGTAATATATATTTGAACTTTGGATAATATAAAATGTATGCCCACCATATAATTTGACCATGCAGACTATGGTTTGTAAATATATATTTCGACCACCATGTTGATAATTTGAACTTTGCCATATAAAAAATGCAATTCGACCATTGGAGAGGGTCCACCATAGGGGGCACGTGGCAGCCCCTAGCTACACCACGTGTCAGCGTTTGGTTGGGTTGTCCCGAACCAATAAAAAAAATCAAATTCAACCTTAGGAGCCAAACTTAAAAAAAATTCACTTTCAAACCAAACTGGCGAATCCTGTTGTGACACTTGTCACAATGTCATTGGGAAAAATTGAAGAATATTTCCAGAATATACCCTGTATGCTGACTGGGCTACCATGTCATCAACTTGTCACTGTTTTGCAAAATTTCTTAACTGTTTAAAAAAATGAAAAACAGGCTCTATCTTCTTCATATAGAATTTGTTTTTGACGAAACGAATTCTGCCAGATTCCTGGCGACGAGCTCTTCGCTGTCATTCAGTTTCCAATCAATTATGAGCACTTTAATTTTTGAGCTTTTACACTGAGCACCTAATCAACTTGGAAGTGTTGGTGTGACAGTAGCCCAAGATGATTTGGTGAGCCTAACACTTATAGGCCTTCCCAAGAGTTGACATAGTTACCAGGACTCTGTGAATGGGAGGGAGAAGTTACCAGACTGGGAGTGTTTGTGGTCAGACTTGGTAATAGAAGAGATAAGGAAGAGCACCAGAGACAGGACCTCCACCACCAACAAGGAAGAAGATTGTGTATTAGTCGAAAAAGGAAAGAAAGCCAAGGGAAATAATTCCCAAGGCGAAGAGGGCAAGAGAGACTTGTCCAAGATCAAGTGTTTTCACTGTCACGAGCATGGGCACTATGCCTCAAATTGTCCACAGAAGAAGGCAAGAAAGAAGGAGCCTGCAGTTGTAGCTGGTGAAGCGCTAGCTTCAGAGTTCGAGCTTGATTTTACTCTCATTACATGCATGGCCAACACTGTAATGGGATGCATGTGGTATCTAGACAATGATTCCTCATTCCATATGATGAGGAATAGAGGTCTCTTTAGTGACTTGGAGGAGAAGGAACTCTAGAAGAACATAGATTTTGGAGATGAAGAGAGTTATAGTGCGACTGGCATAGGTACAATTACCTTTCAGAGGGAGTCTTGATCCCCTCTCACACTGAAAGATATTTTATATGTTCTAGGCCTAAGGAATAATCTTGTCTCCGTAGCAGTATTGGAAGACTGTGGTTATGATGTGGTGTTTGGAAAAGGAAAGGTTTTCCTTAAACACATAGCCATAGGATAGGTGAAACAGATCAGTGTAATATTTAAGAACCTATATGCTCTGGAGGTTGAAGATGCATTCAAAGCTTTGAGGAGAAAAGTTGTGGTTAATGACTTGGTGGTTGAGAGGGAGAAATTATCTCTCAACATGCAGCCTCATAAGCAGTCTCAGAAGGTTGTGGAGCAACCACAATTGGAGAAGTAGAGAGGAGACTGAGTGAAAAATTCCACTCAAGCAGAGACCTCCAGGAGGGGGAATTTCGAGCCAAATGGGAAGACAGATTACATGCAGTTATACCTCCATGTGAGAGGTGGGGCGATGTGTAGATATAGTCCCAAGAAGAAATTTGGCTAGGGTCCATTGAGATGGTGTGTCTCATGGATCGAACCTGGCTACGAGGAGCCCACAATACATCAGTAGTAGGAAGGATCGGTTCGATTGATGCAGTCAAATGTCAGGAAGACATAAATCAGAGTGACAGATGTCAGATACTGGAGCGTAGATTAGATTTGGCAGCAGTGTAGAGGGCATGGATGCAGATCTCAACAGCAGCCCAGAGAGTCCAATAGATAGTTGTAGTAGCTAGTAGTATTCAGAAGACTCTGATGACAAATTCATTTATACTGATTTAGTTGTTTGGAGGCTATTCAGTTTCAAGAGCTGTAGGTGCAAACAACACTAGAGAAGTGTTGCATGCAGAACATTCCAAAGGTACCATATCGGGATAGATTTAATTCCTTTCTTGTTGAGAGGGAGTGTTGAAATTTGCAACAAGAAATAGTGAAATTAGCAACCAAAAAGGACAAAAATTACCCACACACTAGTGAGGTTACACACTAGCGAGGTTACACACTAGTGAGGTTACAAACTAGTAAGGTTACACATTGGTGAGGAATGCGGGTGTCTAATTTATTTTTCCCTTAAATAAACTGGATAATAAAATGTAATTTCATCTCATAACAACTGTATCAGTTAACTAAGTCATGATGATTGAGTTAGCTCAACAGTTGAGGGTCTAAGATGAGGCATGTAGAGTGATCCTAATATTTTAGGGTCCAGTTGCAGTTAATGCGCTAGTGGGGTACATGTGTAATAAGTTAACTCAATTAATTGAGTTAAAATCAATTTAACTAGTTCTAAATCAATGATGAATTAGTGAGAGGTCCAGTTAATTAAATTAGATTTAATTCACAAGTAGTGATCAATCAGATAACTGATGATTCACTATTAATAGTTGCATGCATGTCAGTTCTGAGGAAGACCCAGTTGAGACAGAGGTTAAAGATAACAGAACTATCAGTTGTATTTTTAGAGAATTGCCCGGGTGCAATTATAAATCCATGAGGAAGCCATGATGGATTGTGCAATCAAGGAAGGCCGATTTTTCTATTTCATAGGGGCCTAATTCTTTATGAATTGCATGAGCAAGGCAGGTTGAAGGAAGGCTGAGAATTCGCTATGTGTTTGTCCAAATTTTCCTAGATTAGCGGGAGACAATTGGAAAAGTGTTGGAGAATCTCATGAGAGATTAAGCATTGTATTGTTTAATGATTCCTTTACTTTATACACTATATGATAGTGGCGTTTTGAGTAGTTGCTTTCCCAAGAACATCTTGTGTTGTGCGATTGATTTACTTCTTTCTCTTACTTGCATGTGATTGAGCAGTCGTGTTTTATATTCCGCAAATATTGTAGAAGGATTCAATATCTTGTTTTAGTGCATCACAATATCATATTGAATCCATTGATATAGAATTTCTATAAATTTCTGTTGAGATTCAACAAGAAGATCCTAGTGAAAATTAAGCACCTACACTAGGATGGGGCCTCAGGCTATTTTTAGGTGTATGTTTATTTATAGATGTATGTGCATAATCTATTTATAGAATGCGTGTCTATTTATAGCTGCATGTCTATCTTTATTATCCCTTAATTTAGATGTACAATATACTATAATATATTCTCAATGAGCACTTGGAAATAGTTAACTGAATTGGAAAATCAGTTAGCTAAGTGAATTTAGAGTTGAGTGGTTGGTTGGTGGGACATGCAGGTTGAATTTAGTTGCAACTGAGTGATTAGAGTTGTAACAGAGTTGGAAGTGCAGTGGTGCATGAGTTGTGCAAGTTGTAAATTAGTTTAACTCAGTTAAGTGAGTTAAACTCAGTTGTGCTAGTTGTAACTGAAGATACAATAGTGAGAGATCAAGTGAATTAATTATTAATTAATTCACAATCAGTGGTCTCCCACGCAACTGAATATTTACTATTATTAACTACATGCATGTCAGATCCAGTGGAGACCCAGTTGAGTTCTAGGTGAAAGGGAAGTTGAATATCAGTTGTGACATTGTCCGGTTGCACACATGCAACCACACACACATTGGATGTGCCCATGAGGATTGCACAGTCAAGGCAGGAAAGATTGCATTCATTCAGGGATTTTTATCAGCAGGGATTGCATAGTGGAGGCAGGCTATCTAGAGACAGTAAATTGAGCAAGTGATTTTCCAATTTTTGTATGATAGTGTGAGAAAATTAGTTGACGTACTAAGAGCTCTTGTGATTGTAGTTTTGTATGTAATTGTTTCATGATCCATGAAATAATATACAATAGAAGATAGTGGGGTTTTTAGCTGTAAGCTTTCCCCGGGAAATTATCTGTGTTTTGTGTGATTAATCTTTCTTCATGATATTGTAATTGGAGATTGTGTTTTTAATTCCACAAATATTTATAGAAGAAATTCAATATTTAAGTTTAGCATATTGTTAGATCGGGTGAATCCAAAATATAAAAGCATATTGTATAATTTCTACAATTTCTACACGTGTGTGTACGTGATAAGAAAAGGCATTGGGTGCTTTCCAGGTGTGGTAATCGATCGGGTGTGTGTACAGAAAGAAGTAAGAACCGATGATGGATAAGTATGGGTGTTATATTTCAGTTCTATTATGCATTTAATCTACAATTCTGACTTATGATGATTACATGTGATTTATGATGGTTACATTTAATATATGATTTTAATTTATGATGGTTGTGTTTTGAGCTAACCAAACATGATATGGTTATATATGATGATTTGATCAAACAACTGGTTTGACTTGTTGTGACAGGAAGTGAACAAAATTGCAAGTGTACCTCATTGACGAGCTACCAATCAGGTATGATTTGATTTTATTTCAATTTATTTTGAAACTAATGAAAATTATGTGATTGGTACAAGAAATCATGCAATGCACGGTTGGGTGATTGAAACTGATTGCAAGAACTAGAAGTGTCAGCCAAAATAATTGGAACATGCAGTAGTATGTTGGTAAAGCACTTCAGGAGCAGGGCCATTGTGGGACACTAGTACCCAATACTGTCCATTGATTTCCATGACCATGCTATGACTGGTATGATGGTTTTGAGGCAGGTATATGCCTTAGTTTTTATATTTTCCGATGCGAGGAATCCTTTCCAAGGTTGAAATACCCAATATGGGGGTTCCAACAGAACTTGGAAGGTGAGTGACTATGCATAAGAGGATTACCAGATTGCCTGAGGGATTCTGTAGCAGAGAAGGGGAAGGTCGGGAATGGATTTGTTTTGCTCATTAGAATTTCCAAATTGAATCATATGCACATTGGGAGTGTTCCCTAGAACAATGAGATGGTAAATTTTCATTGAGAGGAGAACAACATGGGATTGTAGCATTGGACATTGGATGCAACTTTGACTTTGGCAGTGGATCCTGGAATTCCTGAGAAGGAGGTGAATCCTGGTATTACTTTGAGGGTGGAGGTGTGAGTCTCTGGATTCCCTTGTTGATTGATACATACATCATATCCTTTTATTTGTTGGTTAAGAAAATGTGTATATTATTGTAAATACTCTATCGAGTTAGATTTATAAAGCTCCATAGACGGTAAGATTATTTGTTGGTTGAAGAAAATATGATTGTTATTGTAATGAGTTGTTTTATAAAGCTCTAGTAAACGATATGTTTGTCATGTTTTCAATAGTTCTCATTGTAAATAATGGAACGGGCTATGTTATAAAGCTCCACAGGCAGTATGTTTTCTTCTTAGCAGTTTGCTGGTTTGTAGGTATCGTTGAAAAACGATGAAGGTGTTACCCCAAGGGGAGGGTTCTGTAACAACCCTGGTAAAAATCCATGTAAGCAATCTATAATACCATGGTTGATGGGACACATATTCCTAGCTGAATGGTGGGAAAAACATCCAAGCGGGTGTTCATTTCAGTTATTATGGCTAAAGGAAATTGACAAAGGCAATGACAAAGGAATTGGAAAGGCATGATGCATTAATTGACATTGTATTTATGAAGATAATGGAAATAAGGAAAGAAGGAAGGTGAAAGGTCACAGGTTGCATGTGAGGAGGAAAATGAAGGAAAATAATGGAGAGTGAAGAAAATAGAGGCCCCATTAATAAAAAAGCTTATGAGGATTAGTTGGTAAGCTTTTGGTTGAAGACTTGGCCAATTCAGTTTTGGAGCTCTCATTATTCTCTCTCTCTCTCATACTCTTGGATTCTTGAAGTTTTCTTGGAGCACTCTTGGAGAGTGTGGCATACTTGGAGATTTGGAGCAAGAAGGCAAAAGGAAGAACAAGGAAGCGTAGGAGGACATTGGGATCAACATCTACATTAGGTTTTGAGTGCAATTACTGAGTTGCATGTATGTTTTCGTCACTGGTTTTTGCATGCATGGTGTATGCACGTGGATTTTCCTAGCCTTTCCATTTCCTGGATATCCATGGTGTTGTGGGTTTATTTCCATTGGTTGCTTCTGGTTTGTTCTCATGATTCCTTTCATTGTGGGTTGAGTTATTAGTTCCTGGAAGCCTTGGTTGGACAATGCTCTGGAAGCCCGATGAAAAATTGTGGGTTGAGTTTCTAGTCCTGGAAGCCTTGGTTGGAAAAACACTATGGAATCCCAAGGTGGGTTGAGTTACTAGTCCTGGAAGCCCTGGTTGGACAAATGCTCTAGAAGCCCTGTAATAGTTGGGGTTGAGTTACTAGTCCTTGAAGCCTTGGTTGGGACAAACACTTTGGATCCATGGAACAACTTGGATAGAGACCAATTCATGATGGTTGTGATGTCTGAACGTGAGGTGGAACCACTGGTTGATGGTTGAGGGGGTTTGGCCTCTCGAAGCCCTCGATTGATTGTGATTGATGTGTTTAATTAGATCCCACATTCATGCTTAGAATATGGCACGCGGGTGATTGGCTTAAATGAGACTTGGCTCAGCCAATCTATAGTCAAGTGGAACATGGAAGTCCCATCTCCGGTTGGTTTTTACATTCAGTAATGAAGAGCTCATTCTTTTGGTATTTGGTATGCAAATGTATTGGTTATTATGTGGATTCTATTGTTGTTGTATGCATGGTATTTGTAAAAGACTTCGTGAAAATTCCATGTAATAAAGTTAAAATAATAACCACGGTTGATGGGACACATATTACAAGTTGAATGTATGGCAAAACATCCTAGTGCGGGTGTTCACATGGTTATTATGGCTAAGGAAATTGGTAAAGACTATGGCTAAGGCATTAAAGAGGCAAAAAGTATTTTTGGCACATTTATTTATGAAAATAATGGAAATTAAGAGAAAAGAGAGGTAAAAGGTCACATGTTCCATGTGAGGTGGAAAATGAAGGAAAATAACGAAAAATGAAGAAAATAGAGGCCTCATTGATAAAAAGGCTTCTAAGGATCAGGTGGCACCTTTTATCAATGCATTTTTGGAGCTCTCTCATTATTCTCTCTCTCTCATACTCTTGGATACTTAAATTTTCTGATTTAAGATTTTTGGGATTGTTAGCTTGTTGTAATAGCTTTTTTGGATCCATCTCATTCATGTTTTTAGAGATGGTGTTTCAAACCATGAATTGTGGTTCATCATTAGGATATAAAATTTTATGGAAAACTGATCCATCTTAGGGTTTAATAAATAGGGAAATAATATTTAAGGTTTTGTGAATTTAGTCGACCAAGAAATTTACAAGAAGAGAACATTCATGTTAAAAATGTTAAATAGGTATGTTTTCAATAATTTGATTAAAAAGATTAAGATATTTTTATAATGTTTTTAAATAAATAATTTGTTTTTATTTAAATTAATTTTAGTCATAAATAATTTTTTAGGAATAGTTGCTATGCTTTATTATGTTTTTATTAATCAATATTATAAGATTATTAATTGTTTGTATTAATTAATATAATTAGATTATTGATTTTTCTTATTAATTTATATCATTAGATTATTAATAGTTTTATTGTAAAGTTTTATGTTTAAAAATTATTAAATTGGAGTGTTTACCCTAATTTAATTGTATAATAGAAAGATTAATATCTTTTATAAAGTTAAAATAATACTTAATTTTAGTGCTGAATATTTTTTTTGGAATATTTAGTATGTTTTTTATTTTATTTTGTTATGTTTATGAGTGATTAAAGTTAAATAATGCAAGAATTAATCTTGTTAAATGGATAAAATTAGCGGTGAATGGAGCTATAAGTTCACGGGGTTTTCAAGAGATCTTGATTTGGATTTTAGAGTGTGTAACACCTCCATTTTGACAACAATTTTTTTTTTCTCTAATTATAGTACTAACACTAATTCCCACCTATGGCCAGATTACTGTTCGTCACATTCTGATGTACATCCGCCATCAAAAGTACTTTACTTTATAGTTACATGTCCTTAACTTAATCACATACTACTAAGGACTAATACTCAAGTTATAAAATCTCAATTATGATTCTAAGGTTGGAGATTCTTCCCTATTTAATTCTCCATGGTAGATTGTATTCCCATATTCAAATTTCTCTCATAATAATTAATACAATTTCCCATTTACTATTAATACCCAAGACATTCTCTAAATTTCCTTACTTACTTCGCTTCATAGCTATGTCTTGGCATATACATATATTTTATCATCAAAGAATTTTCTTTGGTCTAGATCATTCCCAAAGGGATTTAATTTATCACTTAGGGTTTAAACCCTCTATACGAATTACATTAAGGGTTTCATAATAAATGTAATTGCATCTTATGTTATATCTGACCCACAATAATTAACCATCAAAATTACCAAATGAACACTATTCTATGTAACCTTTTTATGTCCCTTATTTCATTAAGTCTTCCAATGTAGAATTCTACGTGGACTATTTATGACAACACATTTGGAACACATAAGCATTAACACTTTCTTGGACTCCCGATTTGTGAATTCATATTTTACATTTAAGACGAGATCATGATTTATGATATCATCGTACTCCAATTCAATTCGGGTGGCTTTGCCATATGAACTTGTACAAGACTTCTTTACACAATATGAATTGGGATCTCTTGACATTTACTTGGTGTACTATGTCACATGGATCCTCTAGCTATTGATGAAACCTTTCGATCCACGGGAAAACCTACTCTCCCTCAGATCTCCGACACGTGGAGGGTTCAGATTTAATTACGATTAGGGTTTTGTGGTACCATAAAAGATTTCGGTTTGGGCTTCAGTCTTATTTTCCACTTATCCTCTCGGTTGAATGCCTTCTGTTCAACTCCGTCTCTCCTTCCCTACACTGTGAATCCATTTCTCTCTGTACTCTTGGTGTGATCATTATTCGATACGACCAATTTCGGCAACTTGAGGAGATATTGTGTTTTACAGGTAGGAGCTACCCTCGCCCCTCATCATGGTAAGAGACACACGTTACTAAACTCTGCTGCAACTTTGTTTCCTTGGTTCACTGTCGAAATTCACCGGTTGTTTAATTTCAGTTTTGTTATAAATTACTACACCGGTCTGGCCAACATCACACCATTAATGTCATTCTCTCACTGTGAAGAGTTCTAGTAAGCGTTGAACAAAATTGACGCCACTTCAGGTACTTTACATGATAGCTCTCATTTGTTTTACACTTCGTAAGATCTGTCTGCAATTTCCTCTACGAAATTTACGCATCTCTTGTTCTTTTCTGGGTTATACGGTTTACATTCCAGAATTTTGACTGCAACTGTCCATTCATATTTTAATGTATATCGCTATATTGTAGCCTTGGAAATATTCCTTTTTCCTCTGGGGTTTGTGACTCTCATTCTCATATTTTGAGTTAATGTTTTTCTTGATTCATTTGTCCACCAATTTTAGTTGGGAATTCCTTATGAACTTATATGACCTGGAAGTCGTTCTCAAAATTCTCATGTCTGTGTTCAATTCAGAGTTTACCAATCTTTTCGATGTTTGTTATTTTTATTACCGTATTCACAAAAGAGTCTCCATCTTTGATTAATTTATACTTGACAATCCTTGTAAAATGCATGTTCTAACAACGTTGTGTAAAACACATATAGACATCCAGAAGTCTCCATCTCGTCCTCGGTTCATCCGTCGACAACCACATGCAAAGTACAGGTAATTTATATTTAGTTCTTTCTCATTTAATCGTGGTTTTTTTTTGTTTTTCTATCCTCTGTATTTTGGTAGCTTGGCTATCTTTCAGCTCCACCTATGATTACGTTTAGCTTAATGGTGTTTCGTTTTACAAATCACTTCTGGGATTTTTTCGATATTAAATTTCTCTTATTCCTGTAGAGAAATCTCAACTTCTCTTTTCGTTTGGAACCCCACTGATTCGTTTAATTTCTTATGCCACCTAGATTGATTTATATGATGGGTCCCGCTCATCATTTTCAGTCATGGGTCCATATAATTATTTATTTTAAGACCACGTTGAATTTATGTCAGGCATATCAATTTTCTGTTTCTTCGTACAGTAACAATGCCAATTCCTTTTTGAGTTGACAGTTTAATATTAAGGTTCTGAGTTTGAGAAATTCATAAATTTCAATTTTATTTATTGTTATTGAACCAATGTTCCCCACTCTTTATACCTTTTTCACTCACCTACACCTCCAAAATTGTCAATATCATGTGCAAAAGGGTATCTAACATGGTTTTTAATTATGTTTTGCGCTTACTTTGATCTAGACGTTGTTCATAGAAATGCGAAACTGCCACTTTCTCTGTACCGCTCAACTTTCCAGCCTATTTTGTGGAAATCATGCTGGTGTGTCTGCCAGCTGAACGAGCCACATGGGCAGGCTAGGAATGACGAGGACATGGTTCGTGTCCTATTGGTTCAAGTAAATTCGTCAAAGAAAGCCGCAGTCAAAGCCATCCACGTGGAAGTCAACTATGGAGTTCTATGTCGGCTGGACTCTGTTTCGTGGCATATAAACATTCATACGGCCGTTTCTAAGCTTGCGGAGGTTAATTGACATCTGTGCAAAGTTCTGGAGTTGAATTCAAGCATCCACCTTCCATAGATCCGTTTTCCAACATGGCCATACTCCTATATCCGTGGCCGTAGTGGTCTACGTGCTGGATGCTATCATAAACTTCAGGAGACAGTTACAGTTTATTGTTTTATATAGAGTGTTTGCATACGCACGTAGAGTTAGTTGTTAGTTGATAGTTGATGTGCGTACTCTGTTATGTTTGCTTTGTAGTGATTACGCTGCCTTGAGCCGTAATACTACTAGTCTGTAATGAACTGCTTTTTAATGTGAAAAGACTCTGTTTTCAACTTAATTCGTGTTTGAGGATCGTTACCAAAGCTGTGTAGAGGGCCCCTGCTCAGCCAAGGTTCTGTGTATTAATGTATATATTTCTCATTTCATTTCTTTAAAAAGTCACTGTATTATAATCCATTACATGTTCATATTTTGTAGTTGTTTCATTTCTGTTTATACATTTCCATAACTTCCATTTTATTTCTTTCTTTCATGTTTTTATGATTGTTAATCACCGATCAGTTTTCTTGTGCAGGTTTTAAGTAGACAGCCCGGGCATTTTTCATAGTATTTTGACTAATGATGTGAAACTAACATTGTTCTGCTGCTAGTTTTCCTTTCATAGCTTTTGTTTAACTTCAGTCTTGCTTTGTACATTTCAGTTTTGCTTATCTGATTCAGTAGTTAAATTTAGATATATTAAGCTGCTCATAGCATCTTCATTTGCCTCCGAAAGCCACAGCTGGACTGATGGTGAGGGACTGCATTATGAAATGTGTAGTTTAGTATTAGTTTCTTTTCTGCAAATTTAGATATATTAAGCTGCTCATAGCATCTTCAGTTGCCTCCGAAAGCCACAGCTGGACTGATGGTGAGGGACTGCATTATGAAATGTGTAGTTTAGCATTAGTTTCTTTTCTGCAAATTTAGATATATTAAATCATGTATGACATCTTCAGTTGCCTCCGAAAGCCACAGCTGGACCGATGGCGAGGGATTGAATCATGAGTGTATGGTTTAGTATTAGTTTACTTTCTGCAAATTAAATATCAGTTACACAAGTTGTTTATGATTACTTCCGAAAATCATAGCTGGTCTAATGATGAAGGGTCAGAAAATGAATTGATGTAATCTGATTTAGATTCATTTTGTTGCAATTTTGAATTTCCTTAAGCATAGTTTCTTTTGTGTTTAGTTGGCAGCAAGAATAGTTTGGTTTTCATGTTCACTAGTTTACTGTTTTGATTCATTAGATTAGCAACACCTTTTCATTTCAGCAGTACACTTTTACTTTCTTTCAAGTCTTGTCATTGTAATTTTCAATTTGCTTTTTAAAGTTTCAAGTTGGTAAATCATTATAGGGGATATCACTTCCTTGAACAAATATAACCAAACTTGTTTTCATTTTAGAATTTCCATTTCACCTTAGAAAGACCAAAAACGACAAAAGTTAAGAAATAGGTTATCTTGCACATACAGTGCGCCGCACTTCATCAGCTTACGATTCCCGGATTGACAAATTAAATGCAGCAATTTAGGACACACTAAATTGACCAAACATTTTGGCGCCGTTGCCGGGGAAGTGTAACTAGGTAGCCAATTTCTTAAAAAAAAAAACATAAAATCACAAAAGAAGGGAAAACTTGATAACTTCTTGAAGTATGCTCTCCTCTTGCACCTAGTGTGATCTGGAGGATCAGAAAAGAGAGTTATTGGTTTAGTAATTTCTTAAGTATGCTCTCTTCTTGCACCTAGTGTGATCTGGAAGATCAGAAAGAGAATTATTAGCCCAACTTTTAAAAAAAATAAAAATAAAAATGACATGCATAGAGCAAGAGATTCTAGGGGAAGGTTTATAGCTAAAGCCAAGAGTTCGATTTTCACAACTCCATCTTCTTCAAGGCATAGACCAGATTCACCACCATCTACCCCTAGCCTTAAGATTTTTGGAAGTCAAGGAACAGCTGAATTAGAGGATTTTCCTATACCACCTACTAAAACTCACTTAGAAAACAAAGAGACTTTCTCTCATCCTTCCTTGGTAGAAGAACTAGAGTACTATAAGGACTCTAAAGAAACTATCATGGCAGAGGAAGTAATAAATAGAGGTGGAGGTAGAAGAGGAGGAGATAATGGAGATAACAATGGTGAAGGAAATGATGGTAGAAATAGGGACAATTTGCTTGGATTCCCTATAGTTGATGAGGAAACTCATGCAAAAATGAAAAATATCTCACCATCTGTTCTCCCTAACTTTTATGGATTGCGAAGTGAGGATCCTGAAACATTTCTGTTTGAGTTTGAAGTAGTGTGCCGAACTTATGACTATATGGAAGATTCTCAAAAACTCAAACCGTTTCCTTCAACATTGAAGGGATCTGCTTTGAAATGGTTCATGGGATTAGCCACTCAATCTATCAGGACTTGGAATGATATGAAACAAACATTTTTGGATAGATACTTGGATTATTGTATGCCCACCAATCACAAAGATGAGGTATTCAAAATGATGCAAAAAGAAGATGAAAATTTGGAAGACTTAATTGAACGATTTCAATACAACTTGAAAAGAGAAAAGATGAGCAACTTAGATAATGAAACCTTGAAATCCCTCCTATTAAAAGCCATTAGAGATGAATGGATAGACATTTTAAACATGATGGGGAAAGGAGACATTTCACAACTTCCATTTCATGATATAACAGAACTATGTATCCATCTCTCAAGAGGAAAATCTAAAACTGGAAAAGGGCCTAGGGATTCTTCTCTTATTAGGGCTAACAAATCTGCAACTGGATCAGTAAGTAGGGCAGAGATTGGTAATATGCTTGATGAGTTCAAAACCGATATCTTAGGGAGCCTTAGTGAACAACTAGACACCCTTAAAATCCAAAACAAGCAGAAAGCAGAAACAGATGCTTTAGCCATCTTTTGTCCGAAATGTAGAGAGAAACATGCTTTAAGGGAATGTCCCTTGGATGCAAAAGTTGTAGAAACATGTATGATTTGCTCAGAAAATCATGAGATCAAGGATTGTCCTTCAATCCCTGGACTCAAAGCTGTTTTTCAAGAAGATCCAAATTCAATAGAATCTCTCTGTTTTGTCGTAAGGAGACCTTGGCAGGGACAACAATCTCAAGGGTTTAATAACCCTATGAATCTTCAAACCCCACCAAATTGGACTCCTTGGCAACAACCTTGGCCCCAACATCAAAATTCATATCAGCCATGGGTACAAGGGATGCAAAATCCTTATGGGAGATTCGCTCAATTTTATCAATATCCTCCATCTTTTCAAAATCAACAAGCTCCACAATTTCCAAGCCAAAATCCACAACTTTCATTGCCATTTCCACAACAACAACCTTCTCAACAAAATACAAATCCTCAACTCATGCTCCCATACCAACAGAAGACAAATCAACTTCCAGCTCAGCCATTGCCAAATCCTAACAATAAGAATCTTCAAACTACTTATATGGTAGAAGGACAACAATTTCCTACCTATATGATTGTTCCTCTCAACGATGTACAACTCAGATCTGGTAGAGTTTTAGAAAAACCTTCTATAGACATTCAAGAGAAAGATACCTCTGGGGAGGACTCTCTTCAAGTCAATAAGGGTTCTGAGGAAGAATCTCTTCAAAATTCAAAAATTCAAAAAGAAAAAGAAAAGCTAACATCCACAACTCCTATAGTTGAGCAACCCGTATCTTCATCTACACCTCCTTTTCCGGAAAGACTACAAATTGACAAGGGGGTGGAAAAACAAATCTTGTTGCCTAACTATGACTTTCTAGATGAATTGAAGAATGTTTGTATCAAGATTCCATTGCTACAAGCCATTCGAGAAATTCCTATTCTAGCAAAAACTATAAAGGAGTTGAGTTTCAAAAGACCAAGAAGGAAGCTAAAGGACACAAGAAGAATCCACCTGGTAGGAAAGATTGCAGACATTATGATGGGAAAAATTACCATGCAGAAGTATGTAGATCCAGGAAGTCCAATTGTCAAGACACATATAAATGGGATAGAAATTCCAAACACATCGATTGACTTAGGGGCTGCTATCAACATTATGAGTAGACAGACTATGGAACAGTTAAAACTTCCTAACCTTCTTTTTACACCTACTTTATTGCAACTTGCAGATCGATCGGTTATTAAATCAGATGGTGTATTAGAAGATATTTCAGTCTCCTTAGATTCTTGGGAATATCCAGTAGACTTTATGATTTTGACTCCCAAAAGTAATCTAGGAGGACATCCAATAATCTTAGGAAGACCTTGGCTGGCCACAGCTGATGCTTTTATTAGTTGTAGATCCGGAGACATGTACATTTCTAATGGTAATTCGACAAAGAAATTCAATTTGTATCCTCCCGCAAGAGCAATTACAGAAATAGGAGATAATGAATGGGTCGATGATGAGAACACTATACAACCTGTCTTTACCATTTCTGAAATTAGTGAGGATAGTCAAATTCCGAACACATTAGAAAATTTTGAGATAACTTCAGAATATGACCCCACACAATTTCAGTTGGAATTTGACATAGAATATTTATCATCAAGACAAATGTCTCTCTACTCTATGGAAGAGTTTGGTAATTCTGCTTTTGAGATTTTTCCAGAAAAGACATTGAATATCAACAAACATCTTGAGAAGTCACAACAAGAAGAACTAACCAGAATCTTGCAAAAACATTCTACTGCATTTGCATGGGAGTATACTGACATGAAGGGTATTGATCCTAAGACTTCCATCCATCATATCTATATTGAGGAAAACAGTAGACCAATCAGACAACCTCAAAGAAGGATGAATCCAAATCTTAGGGAGATAGTGAAAGAAGAGCTCCAAAAACTACTCAATGTAAACTTCATTTATCCACTTTCAGATAGCCGATGGGTTTCTCCTTTGGTTATAGTACCTAAAAAGAATGGTAAATGGAGGGTATGCATTGATTACAGGGAATTGAATAAAGCAACTTTGAAGGATCACTTTCCTTTGCCTTTTATCGATCAGGTATTAGATACATTAGCAGGTAAAAAGTACTTTTCATTTTTGGATGGTTTTAGTGGCTATAATCAAATTCAGGTAGCACCCGAAGATCAAGATAAGACCACATTCACCTGTCCATGGGGAACTTTTGCCTATCGAGTACTTCCTTTTGGGTTATGTAATGCACCCGCAACATTCCAAAGAGCAGTACTAGGAATTTTTTTTGATCTAATCCATGATTGTGTAGAGGTTTATATGGATGATTTTACAGTTTATGGTAATTCATTTTAAGAGGCATTAGAAAATTTGGAAAAAGTTCTTATAAGATGTAAAGAAACAAACCTTTCATTAAGCCATGAAAAATGCTTTATGATGTTTACCGAAGGGATTGTTTTAGGACATCATATTTCAGGAGATGGGATTAAGGTTGATAGATCAAAAGTTGAAGTCATCTCCAAGTTGCCTATTCCAAATTGTCAAAGAGATGTTAGAAGTTTTCTAGAATTTACTGGTTACTATAGAAGATTTATAGAAAACTTCACTAAAATAGCATCTCCACTCTTCAAATTGCTTACAAAAGACTGTGAATTTAAATGGGATCCTGATTGTCAATCAGATTTTGAAACTTTGAAAACAAAAATATCTGAAGCACCTATCTTGAGAGGACCAAATTGGAAACTTCCTTTCCATATTTCTACAGATGCTTCAGATACAGCTCTTGGAGCTGTGTTGGGTCAAAAAGATTTAATTCCTTATGCCATTTATTACACCAGTAAAAATTTGACTCCCACAGAGTTGAACTATACTGTGACCGAAAAAGAGTTCTTAGCTGTTGTTCATGCAATTAATAAGTTTAGACATTACATAACAGGCTATGAAACTTTTATTCATACTGACCATTCTGCAATTAGATATTTAATGAACAAACCCGTTACTAATGGCAGAGTGACAAGATGGCTCTTACTTTTGCAAGAATTCAATATTACTGTGTTGGATAGACCAGGAAAACAAAATACAGTAGCTGATTTCTTGTCTAGGATTCAGAATACTAAAGAAGATTCTCCTGTAGAGGATAAGTTTCTTGATGAATACTTGTTTGCAGTAACTATTAAGACTCCTTGGTATGCAGATATTGCTAACTATTTGGCTACAGGGAAACTGCCTTCACATTTATTTCCAAATGAAAAACGAAAAATTATTCAGGAGAGTTCAAAATATTCATGGATTTCTAACGAATTGTTTAAAACAGGGCCAGATCTTGTGATCAGAAGATGTGTCAGGGAAGATGAAATGCCTGATATTCTTAATGCATGTCATGATGAACCATGCGGCGGACACTTTGCGGACAAAAGGACGGCCTATAAAATCCTTTCCTTGGGATATTATTGGCCTTCTCTCTTCAAAGATGCAAAACAATATGTCAAAAGGTGTGATAGTTGCCAAAGAGTAGGGAAACCTACCCTTTCAAATGAAATGCCATTGCAAACACAGGTACTCATTGAACCCTTTGAAAAATGGGCTTTAGATTTCATTGGACCTATTAATCCACCATCCAAGCAAAAGAAGTATATATTGGTTTGTACTGATTATGTTACTAAATGGGTAGAAGTCAAAGCATTAGTATCTGCTACTGAAAATTCAGTTGTTCATTTTCTTTATGAGGATATTTTTACTCGCTTTGGTGTTCCAAGAGAAATTGTGACAGATCAGGGAAGCCAATTCACATCCAACTTGGTGGAGAAGTTGATGGAAGAATACAAAATCAAGCACAAAAAATCTACTCCTTACCATCCGCAAGAAAATGGTCAAGTGGAGTCTACAAACAAAGTTCTTGAAAGTATCATCACCAAAACTGTTCATCTACATAGAAGAGATTGGGCAGAAAGGCTTCCTGAAGCCTTGTGGGCCTACATAACTACATGGAGAAATACAACAAGACATTCTCCCTATGAACTTGTTTATGGGAAAGAAGTCTTGCTCCCCATTGAGTTCCAAGTCAAGACCTTCAAGATAGCAGTTCAGTTGGGGATGGACTTATCAGAAGCCCAAAAGCACAGAATGGAGCAGTTGAATGAGCTAGATGAGATCAGACAAGAAGCAATTCTAAGAACTGATCTAGTTCAATATCAAAGAACTAAATGGCATGACAAATATATCAAAGAGAAGAAGTTTCAAGCAGGAGATTGGGCATTGTTATTTGACTCCAAGTTTAAAGATTTTCAAGGGAAATTTCAGACTCATTGGCTTGGGCCATATGAGATTGACAAGATCTTTAACAATGGAGCTGTAAGAATCAAGACTATTGATGAGTTTCAAACTCCTCTTATAGTGAATGGCCATAGATTGAAAGTTTATCATAAGCCACTTTCTAAAGAGGATTTTGTCAAGTTGTTTCAAGAAAGTTCTGCAATCAGGCTGGTACAGAAGAATCCTTCTTCTCTACCAGGCTAGCTTTTGTTTTTCAAGTTAAAAAAAAAAAAAAAAAAAAAAAAAGAGAAAAAAGAAGAAGAAAAAGAAATGGTATAAGCCTGAAAACCAATCATTGATTGGCAGTCTTATACAGAAAATATGGGGTGAAAATCAGGGACACCTGACACTCTATATTTTCCAAAAAAAAATCTGTCTTTCATTTCATTTCATCTCACCACCCACTCCATTTCATTCCACTTCATTTCATTTCATTTCATTTCACTTCATTTCATCCATTCAATCAATAAAAATGTTTTTATGACCATTTCCACTTGGTCATTTGTCATTTGTTCATTTCTATTTCAGCCAAGTAATAGCTGTGTCAGTTTCCGCAGCTGACATCTGTTTCCGCAGCTAACTCCAGTTTCCGCAGCCAGAAGCAGATTCCGCAGCTACTACTACTCTGTTTTCAAAAAGAATGTACAGTTAGTTGTTATTTTTATAAATTATGAAATAAAATGCAGGAGAGAGGATCAATGGAATATTCAAGACACTAATGAAGATCAATCAGTTGAAGACCAAGGGCAAAAGCAAGGATTCCAAAGGTATGAATAAAGTTTATTTCAAATAGTATCGAAAAACACATTTTTATGTAATTTTAAACTATGAGCTCTACCCATAACGCGCAATGATTATATTGATAGTCCGTAACCTTCCACGATCTCTATGTTATCCTCTTGCATTTATTCACAAACGGTTTCATTATTGAAATTCCGACTCTCACTCATGTTCAAATATCCCACCGTAGATAATGATACGTATTTGAGTTGACAAAGGACTCTTACAAGCTGCATAACTTCATAATCATTGATTGAAACGTGTTCATATTTATTACACAGCCACCAAAATTCAAAACGCGGCCGAATGCATTATACTTTGTTAACCTCTTTGTCGTGTCTCTGTCGTGTTTACAAAACCCCACTCTACTCATTTTCACTCCCTGTTTTACTCCATTTCGTTCCTTTTGCTCATTCCCACTCCCGTATATCTACTCACAGTCTTACTCCATTCCGTTTATGGTGCTCATTTCCATTCTATGATACATTCCCACAGTCATTGTGCTCGATCCTGTGTATTCAGTCGTTCCATTTTCACTTAAACCCTCACAGAGGCAAACTTGTGAAGCACAGAGAAGTGAAATGGGAAAATTATTAAGGGCAGAGCCGGAAGGACCGAAGTTTATAGAGGGATATCCGCAAGCAAAAGAGATGTTGAGGAAAGCTAAATGGCTGCGTTTTATTCAGAAATTCAGGGGTTACCACAGAGAAGTTACAAAAGCGTTTGCAAGATCATTTGATGGCTCGGAAGCAGAAGTGGGAGACCTTAAGTTTTTGGTCAATGAAGCGTCAATAGCAACAGCCACAGAGCTTCTTCAGGAAGGAGAACGTTGGTTCAAAAATAAAAGTATCAGTGATGAGGCATGGAGAACAATCCTCCGAAATCAAGGTATGGATATCACTGTTTTCAAAAGAGGAATCCCTGTGCATGCAATAAAAGATGAATGGGCCACTTTATTACTCATTGTTTAGAAATTTATTACATGTGAAGGCTGCTTTGGCTCTATGTACATGTGTCATACTAGGCTATTGATGAATTTTCTTGAAAACTAAACTCTCAATCTTCCTTATTTCCTATTCAATAGCTTGAAGAAAATTGCTGTGACTGTGCAAAAACACCTAGGAGATGTAGAGCCTCATTTATATCACCATGGGCTTATAAAAATTCTGATTGAAAAGGAGCTAAAAGAAAGACAAGATACATGGGAACAATTCCTAGTTAGAAACTTCTTTGAAGAACGTCAGGAAATTCCTGAAGGTAGTCCAATTAGAAGGAGTAGAAGAAAGAAAATGAATGTTGAAACCCAAGTTGCTCCTACACAGGAAATTCCCGCAGCTAGCACAGCAAAAAGAAGTAGAAGGAAAAGAACAGGAGATGAAATCCAAAATACTTCTACTACTACTATGAAGAAAACTGATAGGGAAGAGAGATTGGTAAAAAGGAAGAAGAAGGAAATCAAAACTAAGAAGCCAATAATACCAAAAGGAAAAGAAATTATTGAGGCTGTCCATAAAACTCCTTCTTCTGAAGAAGAAGATCACCAAATTCTATCTGAAAGATTAGTTTTTCTTCAAAAACAGTCATCTCTATCCAAGAAGGCAGAGACAAGAAAACAAGAACAAAAGGATAGTGTACCACAGCATGTGAGGAGAAGCAGCAGGCTTAAGGGAAAACTGAGAAAAACACAAATTAAAGGTTCTCATTTCATTGATTTGGGTGAGGAGACATCTGAACAGTCTCCAACTGACCATAGTCCATTTCAGTCAGTTAGTGAACCTGACTCCTTTCACTCCCAATCAGACAATGAGCGTACTCCATCTTATTCTCAGCAAAATATTGATGTAAGTTTCTCACGTATTTTTGAACATACTCCTTCCCTTTAAGACTTTGGGACAAGGCTCAATGAAAAAGACATCTAAGTAGATCCCAAGCAGCAGGAGGTATATGACTATATAGAATCCTCGGAGAAGGCAGCCACAGGTCCAAGTACCTCTTCCATTCAGCCTCATACATTGCAGGATGATTTAGTTCAGTCATTAAAACAGGAAATTTTTGAGCTGGAGCTTTTGAATCGACATATCAAAAATGAAAATGAAACACTGAAAGAACAAGGCAAACTGGACAAGATCATCCATGATAATACTATGTTACATTTGGGTATTTGGCAAAAGAAGAATAAGAAATTAAAAAGGAAATGCCAAAAATTGAGCAGAGCACTTGTGAATATCAAATTCAGGTGCTTAATGAAGAAACCCAGAATGATGGCAGTACCAAAGAAGAAGAGAAGGGGGTTAGATGTGCTGGCTGAAGTATCAAGGCACATGAATTGAACAAAGAGTATCAAAATTTTGGCTGCATGAGGACATGCAACACCTTCACAGTGGGGGTATGTTGAGTCCCGAATTTGCCTCTTTTCCACACACTTTTCCATATCTTTTTTCACTCACCTAAACCTCCAAAATTGTCAATATCATGTGCAAAAGGGTATCTAACATGGTTTTTAATTATGTTTTTGTGTTTTCTATTTGATTTAGATTTTGTTCATACAGCTGCGGAAACTTGCCACTTTCCGCAGCTGCTGCAACTTTCCGCAGCTATTTTGTGGAAATCTATGCTATAGGTGTCTACGAAGGAAACGAGCCACATGGGCAGGCTAGGAATGACGAGGACATGGTTCGTGTCCTATTGGTTCAAGTAAATTCGTCAAAGAAAGCTGAGGTCAAAGCCATCCACGTGGAAGTCAACTATGGAGTTCTATGTCGGCTGGACTCTGTTTCGTGGCATATAAACATCCATACGGTCGTTTCTAAGCTTGCGGAGGTTAATTGACATCTGTGCAAAGTTCTGGAGTTGAATTCAAGCATCCACCTTCCATAGATCCGTTTTCCAACATGGCCATACTCCTATATCCGTGGCCGTAGTGGTCTACGTGCTGGCTACTATCATAAACTTCAGGAGACAGTTACAGTTTATTGTTTTATATAGAGTGTTTGCATACGCACGTAGAGTTAGTTGTTAGTTGTTAGTTGTTAGTTGTTAGTTGATGGTTGATGTGCGTACTCTGTTATGTTTGCTTTGTAGTGATTACGATGCCTTGAGCCGTAATACTACCAGTCTGTAATGAACTGCTTTTTAATGTGAAAAGACTCTGTTTTCAACTTAATTCGTGTTTGAGGATCGTTACCAAAGCTGTGTAGAGGGCCCCTGCTCAGCCAAGGTTCTGTGTATTAATGTATATATTTCTCATTTCATTTCTTTAAAAAAGTCATTGTATCATAATCCATTACATGTTCATATTTTGTAGTTGTTTCATTTCTGTTTATACATTTCCATAATTTCCATTTCATTCCTGTCTTTCATGTTTTTATGATTGATAATCACTGATCAGTTTTCTTGTGCAGGTTTTAGGTAGACAGCCCGGGCATTTTCATAGTATTTTGGCTAATGATATGAAACTAACATTGT